>JBBPBQ010000004.1:42721437-42818436 GCA_037974755.1 Cicer yamashitae
TTGTTGTAGTTTTAATCCCAACATAGATTATGACATTTAAAATTCTGAGTTTTTACTCTAAAAATTATAATTTATCGCCCCAATTGTATATGTGAATAGAAAAATACAATTTTAGGGCCAAAAATAATATTTTTAGGCTAAAAACACCATTTTTTGAGTAAAAAATATGAGTTAGAAATAAAATTGCAATAAATGTAAAAATTGACGACCACAAAATTCAATTTTAAAATAGGGATAAAAAATTTAATTAAACCTAATTATTTTAATTTTATGTAAAAAATATATAATTACTTACTTACTTACTCTAATTATTGTAGTCATTTCTCGTATATTAAAGAATCAATGCAATGATATTTTCTGGATTAATATCATCATATACATAGATAGATTAAGTGAATTCTATTTATATTTGAATCCACAAATACATGTACATTTTTTCTTATACTTATAATTGATGCTAAAGTATATCAATTCGAGGAGTAAAATTTGTTGATTTAATTGGTCTTTTTAATTTTTTAATTGTACGATCTTGGTCCCTTAATTTAAAAAGAACGATTTTGGTAATGAGTAAACATATTCAGACAAACAATCTCTCCTTTCTTAATTATAAATGAGACTTAATTATAATTTTGGTACTTCTATTTTTATTAATTTACGTAATCGATCTTTTTTATTTTAAAAGTTAACAATTTTGATTCATCCCTCAAATTTTTGAACTATAAAATGACGATTTGATATTTTTTAAATAATGTGGCATACAATTTCATGATATAAAATCATCTAGATACATGAATTATTCTACACAGAGAAAAACTTACTAATTTAAATGTTAAGTTTTTAGATTGTTTTTATTGCAATTTGTTGGGTGTTAATCATTTTACATCATCACATAATATGTCACATCATTTAAATCATATCACATCGTTATTTTTAATTAAAAAATCATAATAAGGACCAAAAATGTAAGATTTTAAAATAGAAGAACTGATTTTGTGAATTAATAAATAAATAAAAAAGAAATATTAAAACTGCAATTAAACCTATAAACAAAAGTGAGGCAACAAAAATTGTATTAGATCAACTTTTGTTGACTCATTTTTATTTATAAATAAAAGAGGGAGTACATGAAATTATTGGGAGATTAGTTAAAAATTGTACTTTCTCCTCTCATCTCTTAATTATAAACAAATATGATCAAGCTACAAATGTTTACAAATTTGGTTGGATAATCTATTTTCAAATTTAATAAGGAGAATAATTAATTGCATTTTAATTGTTTTATTTTTTGTTTTAAAAAATAATATTCATTCTTTCAAATCGACGGAGTATATTAAATACAAACACAAATTCAACATCGTTAAAAACGAAAATGATGAATTTGCGAACACACTCACATCATCCAAGTTAATAACATAAAATGATACAATGTCTACAAATAATTTGACAAAATCAAAGTAACTAAAATATCCATGTTTTCAGATATGTAATGTTGACGACATAGTCATTAATTGAATCAGTAATTGATCTAAATTGATATGTCAATTTAAATTAAACGAACACCACAACAAGACGGGAAATCAAACAAACACTGCACCAAGTGAGAAATCAAACAACTTCGATTTGATAAGCAAAATCACGAAGAAGAAAAAAAGCATAAAAGAAAAACTTAATTTGTGTGAAAACTACTTATTTAGACTAAAACTGGAATAAAAAAGCACATGAATGATTGCAGGTAAAAAATGACCCAAAACCCAAATAAGAGAAACTTAGAGAAAATGTGGACTTATATCAATTTAAATGTTTTGGTTTTATGTATAACAGAAACACAATTATCCCAAATTATTATGGTTATCTCTCATAATATTAAGAAATTAATTAATGCCAATTTTTTTAGAATAATGTCATTTAATGTATAGATAGATCAATTGACTTTTGCTTATATTTGAAGTCAAAATCATTTTGTTTATAATTGAAATCGATATACTTTCTCCGACCTCTGATACTATCCCCGTTCCCGTTCCTATATGTAAAACTCTATTGTAAACAAAAATATGTCCTTTTTTGAAAGCCCCTGTTCAATTTACGGTATGCATTAATTATTTTTCATTAAATTACCTTTTAATTAATTAAATTAAAAAATCATTCACTTCTCTCTCTTAATAATTGAATGATATTTTTAGAAGGGTAATATCCAAAGTCGACACATTTAATGAGAAAACCATTTTTCTTAATTCTTGTAAACCATTCTTCTTACATATAGGGACATATGGAGTACAAGCAAATATAATTACTTTTAACATTATATTAAGGATGACAGCTAAATCAAATGCATTTAATTTTTTGGCTTAATTATACTTTTAGGATCCATATTTTATCACACCTGTAAAAAATAGTTTTTATATTTTAAAATCGATTCTTTTTATCACTTAATCATCACATTTATTGTAGTTTTGATTCCAGCATTGAGTTTGACATTTAAAATGCTATCTTTTTACTCCAAAAATCATAATTTACTGCCCCAATAGTAAATGTGAAGAGAAAAATACAGTTTTAGGGCAAAAAATCACATTTTTAGGCTAAAAACACCATTTTTGGAGTAAAAAGTATGGGTTAGAAATCAAATTGCATTAAATGTACAAATTGAGGACCACAAAATTCAATTTTATAATGGGAGATAAAAAATTTAATTGAACCTAATTATTTTGGTTTAATGTAAAAAATATATAATGAATTACTTATTTCTAATTATTGTAGTCATTTCTCATAATATTAAAGAATTAATGTAATTATATTTTCTGGATTAATATCATCATATACATAGATAGATTAATTGAATTTTATTTATATTTGAATCCACAAAAAATGTATATAATTTTAATTGATGCCAAAGCATATCAGTACGATGAGTAAAATTTGTAGGCTTAATTGCATTTTTTGCCTTTTAATTTTTAATTGTGCAATTTTGGTCTCCTTAATTTAAAACGAACGACTTTGGTCCCTCACATTTACCTCAATTTTTATTTTATTTTTCCAATTTTTTAGTGATGTGGCATGATTTGATGAACTTTTTAATGACTTGATATGACATGACATGACATGATAAAAATGATTTTAATTAATTTTGTACAAAAAATAATTGTTTTACTTAAATAAAAAAAATTTTATTTACTTAATTAAAAAAAACTAAAGTTAGAATCCCTAATTTCAGTTTTAGTCCATTTTTTTTGCTGTTTTGACGCTTTTACATATTTTTCAACTACTTCCGCCGCCACACCATTGTGATTCACTAAACTTCCACTCTCAACTACATTAGAGCTAAAAAAAACGAATTCGAAGTTCCGTCAAAAACATATTCAAGAAAAACCCAAGAAAATTCCAACATAGGTACTCATAAACCGAAAGAAAGCACAACAGTTTGAAGAGGAAATCTCAAGAGAGTTCAGATTCTGATGGCGATAAAATGACTGAAGAGGAAAAGATAATTACGTAAGATGTATAACAGAGATTCTTTATTTTATTTTTTAAATAAAAAAATTCATCATATCATATCATTAAAAAGTTCACATGTCATGTTACATCACTAAAAAATTGAAAAAAATAAATGGGAGAATGCAAAATAAAAAGATGATAAATGTGATAGACCAAAATCACTCATTATAAATTAAGGAGACCAAAATCGTACAATTGAAAAATTAGATGGATCAAAAATACAATTAAACTAAATTTATTTGGTGTGCATTGAATTGTGTGATCATATTGGACCACCTTCAATATTATGTGCCTTACTTAAAAACGGTTGAATTATATCTCATGCATTATTTAGATGTATACTTCTTTAAAAAGACATAAATTTTGTACAATTCATTCAAATGCACCAAATTATATGGTTGACCAAAAAATGCAATTACATCAATGTTTTAAGATTGTTGATAGAGAGGAAGTGAAGCAAGATTTTTTCAGTTAGAAGCCACCAAAAACTTTCCTCTTTCTTCTTCTTAGTTCTTCATCCATCAAAGAGGGATGATTTATGGTAATTTTTATTTAAAATCACATCTCTAACTCTTTTTTTATTCTATTTTTAGTTAAATAAGTGCTTTTTGCATATGTATTTAGTTTTTTTGTCTTGGTGTGGCGTGTGATTTTTCGTCTCAGTGCGGCATTTGATTTTTCGTTTTGTTGCAGTGTTCGTTTGTTTTAAATTGATAAACTAACTTCGATTAAGTACAGATTTATATTCAATCAATGATTTTGGTGTCTTCAACATTACAATTCCAAAGACATGTGTATTCTGGACGCTTTAATTTTGTCATATTTGTAGGTTTTGTCACAATTATAGTCATTATGTTTAATGCTATTAATCTGGATGCAGCGAGTTTGTTCGTAGATTTATTCTTTTTTATTTTAGCAACTTTGAATTGTATTTTTCTTTATCAATGTAATTCTTATCAATTTAAATAATATAATAAATATCGTTTTTTGTCAACAAAAAAAAAGAATGGAATTGTTGGTTCATCCTATTAAATTGATTGGTTCATTTATCTGTCAATTTGATCTTGGTTAATTAGTCGATTGTACTATAGTCTGGTTAAACCGAATTTGAATTACAAATGGTTGAATTGGTTTTTATTTTTTTTTTTGCATTATTTCTTCTTTTTCTATTTATTTATTTGTCAATAGTGCAATTGTGATTAAATCGATTGAAGTAATGATACACTTATTCTATTTCTTATCCTTAATTTAAGGTAGGTTAAAATAATTCGTTAACATTAATAAATATTTTTTCATTTGTGCCCTTCCTTATTCAAGTTTCTCTCTTCCTCGAGTCTCAACGAGTCGTGTCTCCTCTCTCTCCACTTCGACTCTCCACCTCGACTCTCTTCTATTTTATTTTTCTTTTCATATTTGCCTTAATTTGATGCTATATCTAATGTTAGGGAAAATATTGTTAGAGATGATTGGACTTTGTTTAGCAATTTTTATGATATTCTTCAATGCGATTTTATGAAAATCATAGCATTTGAAATCGACTAATGGATAGAGAGGGATTAAGGGGGGAATTTTTAGAGAGTTTGATCAATCTAGATTATGTTATGATAGTAAGTCATTCTTCAATTGTGATAAATAGAGAAATCACAATGTTTTCAAGTATATAAAATTACTTCATAAATTATTTACATTTTTATGATAATGGGTCATTCTTCAATTGTGATGGATAAAGAAATCACAATTTTTTCAAGTATATAAAATTACGTCATAAATTATTTACATTTATTAGCATTTTTTATTTATTTATAAAAAAAATATATGAATGTTATTTTGAAAAAAAAAGTTAAATAGATTATAAGGACAAATTTGTTATTTTATCAAAATATAAATCATATCATTTGGTTATCTGTTGTGTATCAAACCCTGAATATGATAAATTAATCTTATCAAGTTTGTTATCATGTGCATATCAAACACATGACATGATAACTCCTTATCTTATCCATATCATATTCTATCCATCAAACGCACCCTAAAGATCTCACCAATTCGATCACCCATCTAATTTTTAAAATATTAAATACATCATTCAAGAACACATTTTCTAAAAACGTGTTATGTGTATTTTTTTAAAGGAAAATGTTAACAATTGTCCAACAACTTAAAAAGGAAATACAATTTTGGAACTTCTGTAATCAATATCTTGAAATTTTAAAAAGTAATTTTTTCTATATAAAACTATTTTTTTTATTTTCTTTTGTAGTTGTTTGACAAAGACCCTAAGAGCACTTAAGCACCCTAAAGACACTTATTAGCACAACACTTTTTTAAAAAATGTGAGAGAAAAAAACTCCTTCCTTAAAGTATGTTTGGTAGAAGGGAAATGAAAGGGAAAGATTATTTTAAATATGACTTTGTATTTTTTATCCTCCTATTTTTATCACATTCACAAAAATAGTCATTTTTAAATTGAATTCTTTGATCCGCAAATATCACACTTGTTGCAATCTTAATCACAATCCCTATTTTTGGCTTAAGAAATGGTGAAGTGCTAAGTTTTTAAATGAAATAACATTAAACATGATGGCATAGAAAAATATAGGTAAAATTATATTTATCCATTTCATCAAATATTAAATTAATACATCATAAAAATAACAAAAAATATATGAAATTTAAAATAAAAGACATAATTTTTTTTGTAACTTTTTTTAATAAATAAACATTTTTATAATTTTTTTTAGTAAAGAAATATTTTTTGTAATTTATTTTTAATTTCCAATTATATTATTATTATTTTTTAAATTTATTATTGTAACGTGTGATAAATTAGATAAATATAAATTCACATGTATTTTGTAACGTTAATATATTTAATATCAAGTCATTTGAAAACATGCAACATTGCCGTTTTTTATGGTAATCTTGTTTGAAACTAAAATTGCAACAAATATAATATTTAAAGGACCTAAAATTCAATTTAAAAATAGGGGATTATTTTTGTCGAGATCGGTGATAGAGGGAGGTGATCATTTGTTTTTCTTGATATACTCTTTGGTTCAAGTGGTGCCGGTGAAAATATTGTCAACACAACAAACCCAAAACGCACAACTGTCTTCGGTTGTTTTTGTTTAAGCGAAATTTACAAAAAATAAGTTTAACTAAAATAAACTACTATTGAATTATTTCTTAAATGGAAGATAACTCACCTCCACATTTCTAATTAAAGTTAACCATAAAAAATAAATAAACTTTAAAAATGTATTGTGTTGGTATTAACACAAACATGATTTTTAAATAAGAATCCTATTTTTCCCATGTGCGTGCACCAAATAAACATCATTCAATAGTACATATGTTAATGATCATTAGTATCTAAAATGTTCGTATAATGGATCAGTTTATCCCACGACAAAAATTAAAACAAATAATAAATTAACAGTCATAAAATATAAATATAAAGTCTTTTTGTAATAAAAAATTTAAAGAAATCAATTTTAGAATAACTCACAAAAATGTGTCAAGATTAAATTTTTACAAAGTCGTAAAATGTACTAAAATAAATCACGTAGCAACTCACCTAAAACACATAATTAGATCAAAGTAAAAATAAAAATATATACAACTTATGCATGCTTCTGAAACTATATCATTTGGATATAACCTGCTACTAAGGCGCTCATACAAAAAGTCATTCATACTAATAGAGAAAATCAAACTAGCCAGTAAGGCGACCACAAAAATGCATATGCAATGTCAAAATAATGATGCTCAAGGTACATATGAGCAATCACTTAATCAACCAAAAAGATAAAATGTGCAAAAGATAAATCATCAAACACTTAAGTAACCACAAAGATAAAATGTTCAAAATACAAATCATCAGCCACTTAGGCAACCACAAATATAAAGTATTCAAGATTAAATTTTAATTACATATGACATCAAATTTATATTCTCATCAATGCTCGTAGTCAAAAATCAATAATTTCACTATCCCAAGTATATAACACATATACACATGAGTAAATATCTCAAAATCACAACTTTCATTTTACAAACCATAAAATTCAACATGTTATTGATAAACATTAAAACTTAAATCAGACACATAAAAATAGAAACTTTATTTTTTCTACTATAAAATTTCTCCCATTATTAGTCATTTAAGCATGAAAATCAAATTTTACACTAAACGAATCACAATAGTCAACTTTCTCATATTATCATAATTAAAAACTCAACTTTTCATCACTTCCTCAAAACTCAAATGTTGTTCATAAAAATCAAAACTTTGTAATTAGAATACATAAAAATTGAAACTTTAAATAAAATACATCCTAAAAAACATATTACTCATGGTATCATGACAAAAATCATAACTATAATTTCTTAATTTATTTCCAAAAACTTACTAATACTAAGGTTATCATATAAAAAGTCGTTGGTAATTAAATAAGTAAAATACAAAGTAAAACTCTTAATTCCCGGTATCACCTATCAGTGCAAGGTTCCTCCCAAATTTGAACTTCAAAGCTCATTAACTTGTAATAACTGCAATTTCGCAAACGCAGGTCCAAGCCAGTCAAACACAAACAACGAATGAGGTGAGTTTTGAAATCATGTTGATAGTATAATATAAGTAAGAGGAACACACAATTAATCATAAATAAATTGTATCGTTACACAAACATTCTTCAAGGAAAAACATCACATTATAAAGTAAAAAACATTCAAGGAAAATCAATACATTTCACTATAACATCAAATCATTTAAGAGAACTTATCACACATGATACATATTAATCACAACAAAACAATCACACAAAAATGCAATGCTATGCATGAGTTTAGACTCTAATTCACAATGTGGCACCATTCTAACTCTGAAGTACTTGGTTAGGAGCCTTGATATTATGCCACCACCTGGGTGGACGGACAATTTAAATTGGCCCTATCCTCATAGATCCCCTCAACTCAATCTGAGACATATACGTGACAGTCGAGGTAAACGTGTGTTGCGTGGTAGCTCCCGATTTTTGGAGTGCTACCTCCAAGTCACCTAGGAATTCCACACCCGAATACCTCCAATGTCTAACAATTTTGCCTTAAGGCTCAACAGCAGACCGCCACGATCAGACTCATTCTGTTGTACTTCCCCAAAATCACTAGGCTTGTCAGACCCTACCTATATAATGACAAAATAATCTTCACTTCAATAAATCACATCAACTTCAAATATTCCAACATCTATTTTCTCCCCCCGTTATCCTAGACTACTCCATTAAGAGCATCATCTTGCACAAGTTGGAATCATCACTATTTCATCAATTATGGGGTACTTCAATATTTTCATCACAATTTTATAACATCATTAATCATACATAATCATGATCATCATATAAACTCATCACAAATTTGTAACATCACTATCATCAATCAAACGTCATCATTATCATCACATAAACATATGCCATACAATGCATCCATCTTTTATTATCACATCACATAAATTCGTCCAATCAAACATATGCACATAATTTCATTCGACATCCAACATCACAATAATATCAAATATCAAATACCACATAATTAACGAAAATTAAACAATCAACACCTTATAAACATTTCTAGTTAACATTTTAATCTCACAATCCTCATATTTTCACATTAATTAATTTATATTTCAAAGGGCTACTGCTGTACGTAGCGAACCCCAGATGAATTTTTGGAAAATATGGTTTTCTTGTTCATCTCACAATATATTATACTCATGAATTCAAACGTTCTCTCCCCTTACCTTATTTAAACGCTTTCTCAAACACAGAAATCAATGAAAGTTTTCAACAGCAATTGCTGATCGACAACGTACAGCGAGTGAATCCGAATAAAAAGCGAGTTCACAAAATCGTTGAGACGTGACTGATAAATTATGCAGAGCATAAAAGTAAATGTTAAATAATTAATAATAATTTTAGGAACAAAAATGGAGTCAAAATGACGAGAAAAAACTGCATAAAAAGTCTCACTGACTCGTTAGAGCGCCGGAAGGGTCCAACGTCAACTTCACCTAAAAATACAAACGAGTAGTGCTTCTTAAAGGTATCGACGAGAGGAATCCAAAAACGATGCCAGTTTTTTGGGACAACAAACGTGGTGATCGGAATCGGTCAAAAACAGCTCGCCCAAGGAAAGAAACAGAGCTGTTTCTGAAGAAACGGAGCAACGATTGATAAAATTGATGCCAAAAATGGATTTAGTGGCCGATTTTGTGGTGAGAGTGAATTTGACAGAAAAATGGTTTACTGCGATTTGGCGGCGCGTCAGTTTTTGTTTTTGTTGTTTTTTTAATTGCAGATGGAGGGGTGCAGATAGCAAATGTACAACTACAGATAGCAGAGTAAAACAGTCTGTAAGGTCCAACACAGGGTAGTCAAGTCTGAGGCAGAAGTGGAAGTGTAATGAGTAACTCGTATGTGTAGAAAAAAAAAACACAGCCAGTAATAGTCTAAATTAATATAGAAGTATAAAATAGGGAGTATAAACAGTCGGTCCAAAATTTATTTTCTAGTATTTTTAAAAGCCCTTAATAATTAAATAATTTATTTCACTGATCCACACTAGAAATTTTTCTTCAAAATACTCATTTTAACATAATATTATTTTTCTTTAATGTAGATAAATCTAATTTTAATCAAAACTCTCATACTCAAAATAATAAATATAATTATTACTATAACATTTTTCAAAATAATCACATAAAAATACATCATCTTTATAGAATAGTCGAAATGATAAAATAAATAAATATAACTTCAACAATTTATATTAATTACTAAATCAAAATAAATATGTATAAAATCATCATACCATAACAACTATATAAAAATAAAGAAAACCAATATTAAAATTACTATATCTCAAGATAATTATTTGTAAAAAAAATGATTAAAATAACATATACTTATAAATAATTAAATATAATTATGTGCACACTTAACTTCAGTCAAACATACAAGAAATATCACATTAACTACGAACGCACATATACATGTAGAATCGCTTAAAATGTTATTCTTTAAAATATGTACACTAAAATACTATTATTTATAGAAAAATATATATAATAATAAAATATAATATTTGTTATTTATATCACTTATTTATTCAAATATATACAAGATTAGCATATCTTAGAAATCACTCATATAACGAAAATTAGTCACAAAATTTATCAACATACATTATAAAATAATTTTAACATCAAATTAATTATATAAAATTCTATTTCATTAATAAAATATTTTATTATAAAAATTGGGGTGTTACAAAGTACATAAAGACAACACAAAAATCGCAACTTTATATCAAATATATCACAACAAGTATATTACTCGTGTTAAATAATAAAAATTAAAACTTTATAATTAAGTTAATCAAGACAAACATATTATTCATAAAAAAATAAAACTTTATAATTAAATTCATTAAGACATGATATCAATATCTTACGAACCATAGCAATACATTCTAAGAAACAAGGACCAAAAGCATCCATAAAGAATCAAAGTCTTTTTTGTTGTCTCACAAAAATTAAAGAAAAGAGACTAGAAGTTATGCGTGCAAAACAAAATGGATGGAAAGGCAATAATTTGTAGGCCAACTATTTTATTTTTTTAAAATTAATTTTAGACCAAAAATATGTTCTAAGATTCTTCTTGTAATAAATTAAAATCATCATCTTGATTACGAAAGAGGGATTGGTTTTAGGTTACAAAGAGGAAGATAATACTTTTGTTCACTATTGATTGTATACAAATACTCATTAACATCAACAATTTAATTTTTAAATTCATTTCAATTAATTAATCAAAGATAGTAAGGAAGAGAGATAGAGATGAGTGTGTGGTGCCAAGAGTGATGGAAAGTTCATTCTTTCATGTTTTAGTTCACTATAAGAAAAAGAGTTATTTGTTGAAGTCAAAAGCCCCACAAAGGGGAATAAGGCCACAAAAGCCATATTTGTGGCTGCTTAAAACACTCACAAATAAGTTAGTCACAAATTTTTATATCAAACAAAAAATGGAAAATATTTGAATAAATTATATTCATAAAATAAATAACTTCAAATAAAAAATTAACATTAGAAAACAAAACATAAAATAAGAACTTATCGAAACTCGAGAGAGAAAGTAGAGAGAAAAGTTGGAGAAAAATAAAAGTTGTGGAAAAATATTTGTAGAGAGAAGGTAGAGAGAAATTAGAAGTAAAAAATGAGATGAAAAATGATATATATAGAGAGAAAAATAGTATTTGTGGCGGCCAAAGCAGCCATAAAATATTTGTGACGGCCTAGGCGGTCTGAAAAGGCAATAATGGCAGCTTAAGTAGTCATTAATAGTGCAAAAATTACAATTAGCTGTCACAAATTTCCAACAATTTTATAACTGTTTTTGGCTGCCATAAAAGTTAGAATTAGCTAAAAAATTATTTTTGATTTGTGAGAATTATCTCAGCCAACAATAACAATCAATCTAAATTTTAGTATTTATGATGACTTTTTGATAAGTAGTTTGTAATCTTTTTTTTGACAATTATTTTTTTTTAAAACTAACTATAAATTAATGTTATTCTTAGAATGATTGGTTGAGACAAGAACATCAAAACTATTATTATGTAAAAAAACACAATTAAGGGTCATAAAATCTTGCCTTTGGGCGAAAATGATCGTGAGGTATATAGAAGGAGGATGGTTCCCTTTATTTGTTTATTTATTTATCTATTTATTTATTTATCTTGGAATCAAAAGGCTTAAAGGTCAAGACCATCGAATGCCATCAAAAGCTGTGGAGACAATAAATATTTGTCATCAAGGCTACCAATTTAAAATTAACTGAGAGAGAGAGAGAGGGAGGGAGAGGGAGAGAAATATGTCATCTATATCATTTGTTATTATTAATAATAATTGTGAATGAGAGAAATTTACAAAAACAATGTCTATTGGAAATGACACACACACACACACATATATATATATATATATATATATATATATATATATATATTTTGGTCTCACTAACTTCAAATCCAATTATTCTTCAGCGCAAAATAAAACAAAAAATTCATATATTTTCTGTAAATTTTAAATTAATTATATAATTCAAACTAATAATTTTATCAATTAAAATAAATCTAATAAGACAAGTAATCATTACTATAGGTGACACACAAAAATAATAAATAAAATAAACAACATCTAACACATTAATTTCTTGATTTTCAGAATTAATTAATTAAATTAAATAGACTGTAAACCATATAACAAAATCAGGTATGAAATAATAATCATATAATTGATACACCAAAATAATTATATAAAATCATGATTTTAATCATTTAAATTAAATAAAGGTATTACAATTAAATTTAATTTAATTTTTTATCCATAAAACAAATTAAATATTAAATCAAGACGATTTAATATTAACTAAATTAGATTAACTAAATTTTTTCATTAATGTAATCATTTTAAATTTTAAATCTTTATTTTTATATTTATATTAAAATAATTAATTTTTAAAATAAATTGTACTCTTGATCTTTATAAAATACAAATCATTTGTTTGGGTGTGTCATCATGTGTGCCATGCACCAAAGGATTACACAAGCAATGATTAGATTAGATTAGACTTTGGCAAAAAAATCATAATGAAATATACTTTTACATAAACAAACTTTTATACATTTGAGACTTTTAAAATGCAGACATTAAAGATGAATCTATGACATGTAATAGATCACATTTATGTTTAATATTTTTAAAGTGGATTTGACTCGGGTCTTACAAAATCTAAAAGTGTGAGCGATTAAGTCGTACATCGATTATGTATGAGTTAAATATTTGATATTATAAGAGAGATGATTCATGTACCTAATGTCTTAAGGCTTTTGGTGCAGATGTGATATGGAAGTCTCTTGTGATTATGGAATATTTGGTCTGTTGCTCCCCAACAAAGTAGTATTAGAGCCTTGATTCGGCTTAGTGGAAGAGTAAGAGTGGATCCTGATGTATTAGATTCTTGTATTAAAAGTTTTCTTGGCGATGTAGGCAAGAGGTGTGTTCCGTTGGTTATGACGACTATACAAATATAGGACGTGGGAAGCTCATACTAGAAGGGAAGATTGTTTGAGTTCAAGTGTGAGATGTTATATCTCACATTGACTAAATGTTGGATATATAAGAAATGTGACTCATATGATAGAGATGTGGTGTCAACCTCAAAATTTATGAGATTAGTTAGAATATGCTATTTGAAAGTTTCTTAATCAGGCCCTTAGCATGATATACACGTTTTAGAAGAGCTCGTAATCAAAAAAGCATTGAAGATAAATAATTACTTGTGCATGAGATCATTGAGAAGAGTTTTCACATCCTTTTAAATTATCAAGCTAAACTAAATCTGTTTGTTCACCATCCTCATCCCAGTCAACCAAATTACTTAATGATAAATGTTGATGTCGCCATTGATCATATGAATTAGGGATTCAATTGCGTTGTTAGAGACGCGAATGGAGTGTTTGTGGCTATAGCAAACTGGAATGATCATCAAGTGTTAACACAATAGGTGTTTCTAAAAGTTCAAAGACAAAGAATTTCTGAGGTTATGCATGTGCTCTGTTAGATTCCATTTTGGCTTTGTGTCCTAATATGACCCATATATCTTTTGGTCACATTGGTAGAAAGAGTAATACTTTGCTCCATTGCTTACCAAAATATGTTCTCGTAATAAAATATAAATAAAAATAATATCTAAAAAATTGATGTATTTAATTAAAAACTAATATCAAGTATATTGATTTTTCAAATAATTTTTTTATTTATATTTCATTTTAAAGTAACATGTTTTATATCTTTATGAAACGTGGCGTGGATATCACATTGCCTACAACTATTGTATTTGACATATTTAAATCATAATAATTTTAATATGGGGTGAAGGATACTTTTTTCTCTAAAGATCTTTTTTCCAAATGAATTTTGATTCTAGAAGTTTTAATGAGACTCCAAACTTGCTGATTTTATTATAATAATAAAAAATAAAGTATATTTCTTTTCAAAAGGGTCAAGTTATAGTAAACAACAATTAAAAATATATTTATAGTCCTTTAAGTTTAACTTAATTTCTAATTATGTCCTTTAGGTTTATTTTCTTTCGATTTGGTCTTTTAAGTTACATTTTATTTGCATCATTAGTCTTTTATCTCAATTTCGACACCAACTATTTCAATTTAAAGTTTCTAATAATTTGAAACTCAACCAAATGTTGCAATAATATGTCTATCATACTAATCCTTCAGAAAACATTCATCAAATCTTATAAATAGTCTATATTTCTTGAGTTTCTCTACAACAATTTAAATACATATATAACCTTAAAAACAAGGCAATAAAGGTCATTTTCTTGATTTTCTCTGCAAAGTAACTTGGACAGACAACCTGTTTCAATATTTCGATTATATCTTAACATTTCGATTATATCTTAACATTAACATTTTATATCTTAACATATATTAAATTAGGACTAACATGCCTAATTTAATATTTTTTAAAAGTTAATGTCGTAAATAAATGTAACTTAAAAGATCAAATCGAAAACAAATATATTTATATAACCTAAGTAAAAATTGGGTTTAAAAAAATTAAAGATAGTACTTTTGTTTAAAAAGTAATAACTTTCCTATAAACAAAGAAGAAAGATAAAATAAGATAGATTGAGCCTTTCAAAAAGATAAAAGATAAATAAGAACTTGAATTTCCGTGAAATGTATAATGATTTGGTAGATTTGACGGTGTGTTTTCGGTGAATTAAACTAAAGCCAAAGCTAAGTGGAATCTGCCTCAACATAAAAAGTTAAACGTAGAAAAAGGAAATAAAATAAAGAAGAAGCGCGTTTGCACGCAAGCCAAAAGCAATACAATACAACTTGGACAAGTACTCTGTTTTTAGCTTCTTCTTCATCTTCTTCGTATTTCGATTTCAATTTCAATTTCTTCGTCTCAAAGCTTCTTCCTTTTCACTTCTTCGATTCCGATCGGTTCAATTTCACTTGAATGGCTACGATCGGACACACCAACCTCAACGCCAAATTGGTATCTCTCTATTCTCGATTCTCCCCTTTTTTTCCCCTTCAATCTAGTTTTTACATCTCAATAACCTTAATTCATATATTTTATTTTGTTTTGAATTATTTTGGTGGATTCAATTTCAGGTTTTGCTTGGAGATATGGGTGCTGGAAAATCCAGTCTTGTTTTGCGTTTTGTCAAGGGTCAATTCCTTGAATTTCAGGTTATTTTTCCCCTTTGATTTCTCTTCTCCATTCAATTGGGTGATTATGGAATTCAATTTATATGGAGAATTTTCATTGGTTTTAGGTTTAGCGGAAAAAGATTATTTTTTTGACCCTTTTGATTTGACCGAATTGAAACTGGGGTTTTTCTGTTACGATTTTTTAATGAAGTGTTTCTAAAACTTATTAATATGATGGAGAAGATTAGAGAAGTTCTAGTTTGAAAAAGTTAGTATGGTAGTGAGAATGAATTGTTATGGCTTTGGACCTTTGAATGGGATAATAATTCTGAAATTTGCTTTGTGTAGTATTCTTTACTTTTAAAATTTGATTTGATTATAATATCTTATATATTTAATTAACATATTAGAATGTATGGTTGTAACTTATAAAACATTTATTTGGATGTTGATTTCACAATAAATGTTTAGAAGTGTTATTGGCTGTTTATTACATTTATTTGAACATTGGTTTCAGAACAAATGTTTAGAGGTTCCTTTTTTTTTATAAGCTGTTTAGAAGCTCCTTAACAAGGGGTCTGTTTGGAAGGGGGATTTTGGAGGGGAGGGGAGAGGCGGGATTGTTTTTCTTTTCAAAATTAAGCAAACTATAAAATGTTTGTAAGAATGAAAGAAAGTGTGATTGAAATGTTATATGATCGTATATGATCATATATTGTGTTCTTTTATTTTTTTTAAATCTCCAATATATATTAAAATATAGACTTAGCCCTCCAAAATCCTCCCTCCCAAATAGCCCCCTAGAGTACAAGGACTCATGGGTAAAAGATGGGTATTTATAGTAGTTCTCCTTAAAATATATACCCTGTAAAAAGTGTGACAGGGTTGGGAGGATGAGGAATAGAGAATGTTTCTTCTTCTGTATATGGTAGTGTGTGCACAACAATGGTTTTGAATTCTGAGAGCTGTTATTTATTGCGAAATCCTTAAACATACATACTCGTGGACATAGTGTTGCTGAATTTATTTGGTCTATTGTGAAACAGGAATCAACAATAGGGGCAGCGTTTTTTTCCCAGACATTGGCAGTAAATGATGCCACAGTGAAATTTGAGATTTGGGACACAGCAGGACAAGAGAGATACCATAGCTTGGCTCCCATGTACTATAGAGGCGCTGCTGCTGCTATCATTGTCTATGACATTACTAACTTGGTATCATATCTTTTTCTTTGAAATTTGAATATTTCTGATTACATATTTAAATCGGTAATATTTAATATAATTTGTTTAGCTGCTGTGTATTCAATATTACGATGTGTAAATAATGAGGGAAATTGTATGGGGGCATAAATAAAAAAATTTAATCCTGTTTCTGATTGCATTTTATGACAAATCTCAAAATTACAATGGGAACAGTAGTAAATCTCATGTTGTTGAGCTTCGTTGTTTACTTGTTTTGGATGAGCAAGTGCTTCTCTTATTGCAATTTTTTCTGTGCTGGAGAATAATTCCAACAGGAATAAATTCAGACAAAAAAATTCAGACTGCCATGTTATGAAGTATGATGAGCCTAAAAACCAGGGATTCTTATTCTTGACCAAATCCTACATTATTTCTTATTCTTGTCCAATAAAAATCTAGTATTTTGCAATTATTTTTAAAAATCTGGTATCTTGCAATAAATAATGTAGGATTTTGGTCAAGAATAAGAATTATTGGTTTTTAGACTGCCATATTAAATTCTTATCCTTGACCAAATCCTACATTATTTTTTGCAAGATGATCTCTTGATCTGTTCATGTACATGCTCCTTATAATGTACTAGGTTATTTTTCCTTTCTACTCAACAATCCAAAAAGATTGATTCTTATTGTATACATAGGGTCCACTTATTCTGTCTAATCTATCACTAATTAAATTGATGAATGTTATGAAGAAATTAATGTTAAAGAATTGATCCAATGCCTTATGAAATTCAGGAGAGTAATCTATCACTAATTGTTTATATTTAGTTTAATACTGTGGTTTATATGATTATTTCAATATTTCTTCCGTTCACAGGATTCATTTACACGAGCAAAGAAGTGGGTCCAAGAGCTTCAGAAGCAAGGTATTTGCTGATTGGTTCTGAAGTTTTAGTATTCTTATTTTTTTTCTGGAGTGAAATAAAAATTATAGATTGTAAACAGGAAAACCAAACTATATATTAGCTGTTAACAAATTTCTGATGCAAACTATATGTAAAGCAATCTTGACCATATTCTTAAATAATCCTTTTGACAGTTAGAATGACTTTTATCAGTTCAATGAAACTATAAAGTCATGTTTTATTCCAAAGTATAGAAGAGCACAGACACGTTTGATAATACAAGACATGATTTAAGAATGATGAATATATGATAGAATTGCTAACAATTAGGCAGGTTCAAGGTTCTGTATGCAGAAACACCTATTGAACTTTGATTTAATTTAAACCTAACCCATAGATATTTAATTGTTTATTGAAAAAAAAATAGCTATTTTTTCCTGTACATGTTACCAAAGGACTCAGCTCTCAGTGACTTGCTTTCTAGATAAAGAAATAATTGATAAAGCATGTAATATGAGTAATAAATAGAGGATTTCCTATGAAGTATTACATGAAATATGATATATTTTTTATTCCTTACCTCATTAAATACAGGGTTTGTGGCACCTGTAGTTAAATTATTAGATCTCAAATAATGCACTCATTCTGGTTATATAATATTGCAGGTAATCCTAACATGGTCGTGGCTTTTGCTGGTAACAAAGCTGACTTGGAAGATAAGAGGAAAGTGACAGCTGAAGTAAGTATTACTGTGTTTTCAGTTTTTCCGTTATGGCGTGATAAGAATTATTGTTTCTTTAACTATATTGGTAATTAGCTGCAACTGCAACAGTGGTGAAGCACAACTTTTTTCTGATAAATTTTCAAAGATCACAAATTATTATTACATTTGATAATTTTTATGTTGCTACTCTTTTCAAGGTGGTATTTGATGTTAGTTCCAGTATCTATAGCTTTATGTATCGAAACCTTTTCAACCATAACTAGCATCTTCAAACAAGGAGAGTTCTTTTTTGCATTTGAGTCGTCAAATATTTGAATCATTTGCACAAGTCTGATTGGAACATTTATTTGCTACATATTTTAACTATTCTATTTCTGAGCATCTTCAAGTTGAGCTTTATATATTCAACACTTACATTTGCATCATGAGAAACTACTTGTTTGATTTCAAGGCTCATTTTGGATTAACTTCTAGCTTATGGAAGTTTCTCAATTAAATAAAAATTTAGTTCCAACTGAAATAGACCTTGTGAAGTTGTACGTTTATAAGTGGGATAAGTTAGATGAAAGTGCTTCTAAAAAAGTTGAGCCGCCGAAATCGATTCCAACTTATAAGAGAAGTGCCTCGTTTCATGCACTGCAGCTTTGATTCACAAAGTCTTGATATTAATTCCAAAATAATAATCGCACAAGCTTAACTCGAAAGGTTTATGTGCAGTAATTTCGACTTTAGCTTGTACATAGAATAGTTTTACCTTGCTAATTGTTCAATATCCTAAATCCTAGTACTCCATTTCCAACACAGAAGATGCTTTAAAGTATTAATCTATTATTAAAAGAATTTTTTATTCTGCTGTTACAATTAATAGCCTATATGTATTTAAACAGTTGTCTATTTTATACACCTCCATGCCGGTGACATTTCTTGGAAGTACCTACTTATCAGCTTGCGACTCTTGTCTATTGTACAATGCAGGAAGCACGCGTATATGCTGAGGAAAATGGTCTATTTTTCATAGAGACCTCTGCAAAAGCAGCAACCAATGTTAATGATATATTTTATGAAATAGGTGAGTTCTTTCCTATTAGATACACTTTATACTGCTTATTAATAAGTGATTTATTTAATTTTTATTCTTCTTTTATTTTAATTGCATAAGGATAAAATCAAGTAAAGTTAAACATAATTTATATCAGTCCAAGAAGTAGGAAGAGAAAATGGAAACTCTCTCCTTTTGAGGAAATATATGTCCCTATAGGTACTTTGTAGGCCAAGATATTCTCGTTGTCTGCACTACTGATTAGATTAACATGCAAAAAAAGAAATGCGAACCAAATGAATTTGTACTATAATGCTGACTCATTCACACAAATAATAGTTTTTCTATGATCCTCTTTCAATGTATTTGGAAAATATTGTGAAGATATGCTGAGATATTCTAACATATACATTGTTTGACTTATAATTGCTCAATGTTAACAGCAAAGAGGTTACCAAGAGCACAGCCAGCGCAAAACCCAGCAGGGATGGTTCTTGTTGATAGACCCGCTGAAGGATCCAGAGCCGCATCATGTTGTTCATAATTTATTTATTCTGTGTGATCCACCTTAGTTATACTCGTTTTCTGTGTTTTTGTGTATACTAAACGCACTTCAAACCTTCGTTTATGCGAAGCTCCAGCAAGTTTATGGGCTGCAAATTACATAATGTAACTTGTTGGTTCACAAAATATATCACTTGGATATTGAATTTCAGTTTGTTGATCTGTTGTGTATATATAGGGTGAAATGCTTGAAAGTCAAGCTGGTTGTTTAATTTTTCGAACACTCATTTTCTGAGTGCAGCAATTTCAATAAACAAAATGTGGAGGATAATTTTTAAATAGTATAATAGAAGTATTTGTAATTTTGTATATATCACTGTTAAAGGTAGGGAATAAATTTTGAAAAATTAATTAAATGAAAATTGAAGCTTATATCTTCATTGCTACTAACATTCTTTGAATATAAGAATTTTGTAGCTGATGCATTTAATAGTTAACACTCTAAATTATTGCTTAGTTACTTGTTCATAATTCTCGCAATTATTTATCACCAATATTGTTCATAATGATAGGAACTATAATAATTATTATAATATATAAACTCTAGTAATGGATATTGATGTATATGTCGAACCTTCTCCTTGCATGAGTAATTGTTAACTGGGTCTTCCTTGCTTGAGTAATTGCTAACTGGGTCTTTAAATTCGTAAAAAATAACTGGGTCTTTAAAAAAATATTTTATTGAAAATTAGTAACTATTAGTTATTGTCTATCTATTAGATGTAAGTATGTATTTATTTATTTATCGGTTGTAAATGTTTTTTCAATTGGTTTGAATATTCGCTCCAAGGAGGCTTAGTGTTTAGTCCACCACGATGATAGTAATTAATATTATCCAAAAATGTATGGATAAAGATAATTCGACTCGAGTCTTTTTTAGATTAAGTAGTGGTCTTGAGTTGAGAATGCAATAGCTTTAATATTGTTGAGAATAGGGGTAGGAATAGACTGGATCGAGTTATGCTTTGTTAGGTCTCTGTCAAAAAATTCAACATCTAAGTTTGATATAGTCTGTTAGCTAGCTTAAAAGCCTATTTCATTTTAACATTTTTGAATAAGTAATTAAACATATCTTTAAGTAGATAACGAGTTAATATGTCAATGAAATTAAGCTTTATTTTGATATTTAACGTGACATTTTGAAGAATATGACTTTATACACATGCTATTTCAATTCTATTTTATAATAATACATTTGAATATTTCAAAAACTAAAGAAGGTTAATATGTGTGAATTACTATAAGTTGAATATCTAACAAAAATATCAAAATTTAATATAATAATCATAATAGTAAAAAAAATATTATTTGTATTTATTTAAATAGGACGACCTAATATATCTAAAAGACTTATTATGTAGCATGTAGCCTTAATTTTTTAACTAAATAGAATTTTTTTAGAAGTTTTGATCTTGTTTGTTTAATAGGAAAGTCTGACCTGACCTGTCTGACCTGAACCTGACGACTAAGCCGTATGCCTCTGTCGGTCAATCTGACCTATTTCCTCCCTTGATCGAGAAGAACTTTGTGTTTGTTTATACTTCACTGTGATCTTATTTAATTTAAGATTTCTCTACTATTAAATTTTGATCTTGTTTATTCCCAAACATATGATAGTAATTTATATAATACTCACCAGAATTACACGGACAATTTGAATAATTTATATAAATTTTTAAATTAAATAACCATTTTTCGTCTTGCTCTTTTCCAAATTATTCCTCTATCTCTAATTAAGTGATAAAATATGAATGCCCAATAACTGAAGAGAGCAATTTTAAAAAATCAATAACATTTTTTTTTACAATAACATTGATACTTTAATATATTATCTAATTTTCTTAATTCTTTTATTTTTTTACATCTAATTTCCTTAATAATTATGAATTGCTCAAAAATAATTTTCTTTTATAAATACTCAAAAAGAAATTTATATTAGAGGCGAAGGTTCTAGTATTGTAAAAGAAATATCTCACATGTCACAGAGCAAATTGTCCAAATAAATTCATTCTACCAAAGTTTAAAGTCTTGGATCCATGTTTGACCCAACATCCATCCATCCATGATCCATGTTTATTTTTTGACAAAAAAGTAAGAATCCGTTGATTAATGTCTAAGAAAAAATAGTCCTATATATGAATAACAACAAAAATGAGAGTAGATATTTTGGAAAAAGCCTGAGTGAGGGAAAGAAGAAGAAAAAATTAGAAACGATGAGAATATTTGGCAAACCCGTGTTTCCGGGGCAAATTATAGCTTTCGCTTCTGGGTACGTACGTATATCTATTTATCATCATGTTATGTTAGCATTTAAATTCGATTCCAATAACAACTATTATTATGTTGAATTGTGTTGTGATGAAAACAGGGTTCTATTCTTGGCATCAACAACATATGATGTACATAGATCAATCAAGAACAACCAAACACCGCCTTCTGAGGAACAGATTAAGGCTCTTGAAGAATACATCAAATCTGTACGTCGCTCACCTTAATACATACCCATGGCTCATGTTCCGCCACGTCATTCATATTTCCACAACTACGTGGTATAACATCACAACAACTACTGTTAGTGTTATTTTTTTCTTTGCTTAAAATTGATTATTTAATTAGATGTAACTTCTATCAAAAAAACAATATTAGATGTACCGTCACTACCGTGTGAAAATAATTTTTTTTCCACTTTTACTTTTCCCCTGAGGGTTATTGTATAGTAAACTATTTATATCGGAATTAATCAGTCAATTAAAATCTTAAGATATTTATATGAAGTATCAACAACTGTTTTTTTTCTCGATATATATATATTTCTTTTTTTTTTATCTCTTGTTGTTCTTCAGGCTCATCGGTGGTCATATAATTATATGCTAAGTTCTAACTGAAAATAAACAATCTATTTAAAAAAAACTGAAAAGAAACTTTAAATTGAGTAAAAGAAAAAGAAACTACAAAATAAAAACTAAAAACAAACTTTAAATTGAGTAAAAGAAAAAGAAACTACAAAATAAAAAAATGGCCCATGCAGGTCTCAAACCTGCGACCTTCGCGTTATTAGCACGACGCTCTAACCAACTGAGCTAATGAGCCACATATCTAAGTTTTTAACGGTTTATATACGTATCATATATTTTGTCAATCCACTCAAGAATCAACTTGTTAAGGTAAAAAGTTTTCAGAAATTCATTGAAATTATACCAATTTTAATTATTTTTTTTTTCCAAACAACTTAAATCATGTATTTGATGTTTTTTTTACTATCTCAATGGTTAAACTCTATTTTGTGCTTGAACAAGGAATCCTAATTTTTGTTTAAGCTCATTTGGTTATTATTTTGGATTTAAAATGTGGATACATTCTATGATTTTATTTGTCATATTCAATCTCTTATTTTTTACCAAATCAAATGAAATATATATTTGTGAAAAATATGATAGCTAAACCATGTTTCTTTTAAGATATAAATAACTTTTTCATGTATTATATGTTTATTTGTTATTAAATTTAGAACTACAACTAAAAGAATTCGCTTGCATCAGTTTTAATTTATGATGTTCTGGTCAGTAAAAAAACCTAATTGTCTTTTTATTTTATGGTGACGTGTGTGTGGCAAATATATCCATTTTCTTAGGGGGGACAAATATATAAAATAAAATAAAAAAGAAAGAAATTTGCAAAAACCAATATTGACTACAATTAGTGGATAATGAATACAAGGCTTATTTCATCATATACAAATTGTGCTTTAACTTTTTTGTTTGTCGTGTGTCCATTTTTCTAAATAACTATAGGATCTAAGCCTTCATTTCATGTGGTAACTTTCTTGATGGAGGAACCATAGATCTAGCATATGCCATTGGTAAAGAAAGTAACTTCTTTGCTTTGCTAACATAAGCCCTCTTAGTGAAAGTGTTGTAATCATTAGCTTCTATTTCGTCCAATATTTGGCGATACAATAGCAAAGACGCCCACACCTGCAACATCCACAACACCGTTAACTATACAACCATACACAGATGATCAAAGATTAAAATTATTTGATGACTATATGGTTATTTATGGAAGGTTACATGACCATTTAACAAATCTATATGATAGTATGTTTTAAGTTGAAACATTCATGATTAGATTCAACACTCAGAATTTACATCCATACATACACACATACATATATACCGCACGAAAATAAGAAGTTTTGGCCACATAGAAGATTTTGTAAAATGATATTTGTTTGAATTTCTTACCGGCCATCTGCTAGCTTCATTAAGCTCCGTCACGCCCTTTTCTGCCTCATCAAAAAACATTCTCGCCCTTTTAATTTGGCTCTTCATGAAGTTCCTCCACTTGTCGGTCACCTTACCGGCAAAAATGTCATCATCCGAAAGCCCTGCCTGAGCCAACTCATCTTGTGGTAGATACACTCTTCCTCTCCTGGCACTGTTGGAAAATTGAACATATGATAAGGAGTATTAAGAAGGAGGTTCAAAGTTTGATCTCTGCTACTAACATTTCACGGTCTACAAGTATATTTTTTCATAAAATTTATGGTATGACTTGAACAAACATTGATAGTTCTGAACTTACTCCTCTCCAACATCTCTGAGTATGTTGGTTAGCTGATTTGAGATTCCTAAGGCCAAAGCAGCATTGTACACACTCTCCGTTGTGGCTTCTGAATGCGGCGAAATTCCCATGACTGGAACACTCATTAAGCCAACAGTTCCGGCAACATAGTAACAATAGAGATATAATTCGTCAAAGTTTTTGTATCTTGACTTCTTTAGATCCATTCTCATTCCTTCTATCATATCTTTAAATGGCTGCAGCGACACAAACAAAAGATTAAAACATATCTATCTACTGATCTTTCTATCATAAGAAAAGTCTTTCTCTAATGACACGTGGCGTATTTTTCACGCATTTTTTCCCTCAGATATCATGCTAAGAGCATGATATCTTTACAAGTTAAATTTACAAGCTTATTATAAGTAACAAAACACAATTGCATGTTCCACAAAACCATGATATATGGGAACAAAAAGAACCTGGGATACTTTGCAGGATATTTATATATATTAAAAAAAAAAGGAATGGAGTGATATTATTCAGGAAAATTCAAATAATGTTTCACAAAAATTTATTAAATAACTTCACATAATGTTTACATCATAGAGCATGTTTAAAAACAACATTAAAAATGGTTTTCATGTTGATATCTAATTTGGTGAACAAAATTAATCAATACCAGGATATCAACAGGAAATTTGGCAACCGTATCTGATAAAGCAGCATCAAGCATATCAAACGGACGCCCTTGGAAAAGTTCTTCCAATCTCGATTCCCACCTATCCATGGCAGTTGGTGTAATATGCGAAGCATTAGGACCATCGACAAGTTCATCTGTTCTCCTACACCACACTGAAAAAGCAAGAGGTATTAGACATCTGATTCAGGAAATTTATCTTGATTGATGTAGGAACAGTCTTGTACAATCAATCAGCTTACAAAATGAGCGTAACACATGACGGTATAAGGCGTAACCAGATTTTCCTTGACTAATTGTACATAAGATAATTAAGTTTCACTTACAAATTTGGCCAGATACATTTATCTTAAATGATTGAGTTCCTCAAGTTTTATTGTCTAGAAGGAACATAAACATTCATTTCTGACTTTTAGAGGACTCAGTTCAAAACTTCATGTATATAAGTCATTTTAAATATCAATTAAAAAGAAAGATTTTCAAGTTTGCATATCCTAGAGCAAAAACAATCCACTAGATGAACTTATAGAACATAAACTTCCCAGAAAGTTGAAAAGTATTACATGATAATTTATAATAGTCGATACGTTTATGAGATAGAGAAAGATATCCGAACCAAATGAGCACAATCACTCACCATATATCGCCCATATAGCTCTTCGCCTTTCCGGAGTCATTAGAAGAGTTCCTGAGAGATAAAACCCAATGTAAATTAGACTCAAACCATGCCACAAAATCCAAATGATTAAATCTAAAGTTAACATCCTCACTTGGAAGGAAAGATAATAGAAAGCTAACCCAGGTAAAATGTTTTAGCATATTCTGCGCAAATTTCTCCACAACGGTCATAGGCTTCACTCAACAAACTCAAATTTCCCGGCAAAACAATTTCCGGTTTCACCTCAAGTTCACTGCTAGAGCTCAGCTTCCTCTTAACCAAAGACGCCTGTTTCAGCACCACATCATAGACCATCTGCTCCGACGAAATAGCCACTTCTCCTGCTGTCGGGTTCGCGAGCACATTCGATAACAAAGGAAAGTTACTAGCACTCTCTAAACCAGACTGACCAACACATGCATACTTCATATCTGTACTCAAAGAGCAAAATCTCCATCTCTTTTTCTTATCATTTTTTGCTCTAATTGAACCAAAGTCTCTAGACAAGAACCTCGAAGATTCTACGAGCTTCACAAAACCGAAAGAATCATGCACACCAGTCGAATTCGAGACGTCTAAGCTAGGAGAGGAGACAACCCTTAATAATGTTACAGACATGACTAAAACTCTTTTTGTTTTACTAACCTTGACTTCTTCCTATTCTTCAAATATGAATCCTTCAGAAAACCATTAAACTCTCTTCATAGAAAAATCCCAGTTGAAAACACAACCAAAGAAACTATCTTTTATCCAATAAAATCCTCAGAAGCCACAGTTCCAACAAATAGAGTAAGTTGTTCCACCAAAGCAAACTGTGATTGAACCAAAAAAACACAATATTTAGTATCACAGTAACATAACATCAGCATAAAGCCTAAAGGGACATTGAAGAAGTTTTAAGCAGAAAGTCCAGAGTTCAAACCCAGAAAACGAACATAACCACTATAAGTTTGAACATGAAAACTGAACATAACCACTATATGTTTATCTTACAAACATTTGTCGATAAAAAAACGATAAAAATTCATAATATACAGACAAGAACTCACACAATGGGGATCTGAATCCAAACAGTAGAGCCAAAAAAAAAAGAAGGAAGTTACAATAGTCACATAGAAAGTATGAAGCAACAGCTAGTAGTGTTTGCTATGACTTAAACTTTTCAATTTTCATTCATTGAAGCAAAAAAAACACTAATAAATTATGAAGTTGGTTTGGTTAAGATTGTGTAAGTATGTATGTATTAGTAAATTAATGTTGACAAAGCTACACGGAAATCCAACTACAAAGATGAAACAAGGAAACAAGAAAGCACACACCTTTGTTGGGTGTTATTGTTTTAGAATTGAATTGAGTTGACCCATTTACATGAATTTCCCATTAATTGAACAAAAGTATGAAAACATCAACATCATGGAGCAAAAACTAACAATGGCCACTAAAAAGAATAATTTGATTACCTCACGATATGATATGAATATTATGACCCACCAAACTCTCCACTTTTTTCCAGAGCTTAATGCTTCAAATAATTGTTTTTTCTTGGTGTCAATTTTTTTTTTTTTTTGAAAAAAAAAACGTGACCCTTTTTTGTAGCTAGAATTGCTCTTTCCCTCTGTAATGTGTAATCTTTTTTACTTGCAGTCTTTGGGTTTTGAGTTTTTTTTTTTGTGTGTGTTTGAAACAACAATGTATGGTTGTGAATTTCACACGCTTATCAGCAAGTTTGTTGCTTTCAGTCTCAGCTCCATGCTGCTTCGTCACTGTGTTGTTACCCACCCATCTAAAACGGGTCGGGTTTATTGGGTCCGTGTTTGTGGGTCGGGTTTATTCGGGCATGGGTTGAATGTTTTAGAAGAGAAACGAAACAGAACCACTAACTATCACAATCACATTTGTATTGGTGTTTTTTTGTTACTGAAAATTATAATTAAAAAATATAGAGTTTCAAAAAATAAAAAAGACAAAAGAAAAAAATTCACAACTTACGATAGGATTTTTATAATAAAAAATTATTAATGTTTTATTATTAATTTTTTATTTAGCTAAATAAAAATTATTAAGTCATATTCTCGTAATCATAACTTTATAGAATAATATTTCAATTAAATTGTCTCGTAAAAGTAGTTCTCTTCAAGAGACAAGAAGGTCTACTGCATTTTAAATAAGAGTTCTCAACTCAAAAAATAAAATAAAATAAAAGATTTTAATTCATTTTTGAGAATTAACATAGTGATCAAATCTACTTATATTCATCTAAAAAATAACATTTCAATTAAACTTTAGTGAAAGAATTACTAATAGAGAGTTTGATCAAGTGGAAGTAAGTCAAAGATTAATTTAAAAATCAGTGGAAAAAGATGAGGCTTGAAAATATTTTGATAGATTTTATTGTGGTCTCAAATACACTAACTATTATATATTAATCTCATGTTTGATGTGAGTTATTAAAACTATTTAGATATTCTTTTTAAAATTAAATATAACTAACAAAAATCATTTAAAAATTAATGTATACTATTTTAAATTAAAATTAGATACATCAACTTTTTTTCAATTATTTATATATATATTTATATATATATATTTCATTGCAAAGGAGCACCTTGATACATAGAAGGGAAGTTTCAAATAAAATAAATATTTCAATTAAACTTTATAATAATGAAAAATATATGCTAACATTTGCATTGGTTCCAGTTTTATTTTTATAAAAATCTCAACTTTTATTTTATCTATATGAATCAAATATACTAATGTCATACCATTTTTCCTAGTTCAATGCATAAATTTACTAAAGTATTGAATTACAAGGAATCAGCTAGAATTAAAGTTATCTTTTAAAAAATTACTAATAAAAAATTACTTATAGATAAATAAAGAATTTACAAATGCATGATCTCGAATATCAAATAAAGAGTTTACATCCTTAGAGATTGTAAAAATACTAAGAAACTTTGGACTAAAAATATTAAAGAAGAATATTGGAATAAATTCTTTAATTTTTAGTCTATTTGCTTGGTTGGATTGAAACCTAGCCAGTGGGAAAATTAATTTTAACTTTAGTGTTGTTATGGTTGTCTTGTGGAAGAATTATAACATGATCATATTCTCTCAAACTTTTAAGATGGAAGAGAAATTGTGGAAGTCGATACACCATAAAGTGTAAGAATTCAACCAACCTCTAGTCTCAAGAGGAATAAATATCAAATTTAAAATAAGCTTTTTCGTAGGTTTATCGAAGTTAGCACAAATGAATATCATTACCTTAGCAATAATTATACAGATTTTCATATAATTATATTGAATTTATCTTTTTCTTTTTAGATGATATTATTTGTTTTGGAACTAATTTTTCGAACTGAATTCTTAATATATATTTAAAAAGAGAAAAAAAAAAAAAAGTTAGTTGCGTCGATTTGTAAAAAAAGAAAAAGTATTTATTTGCTTGTAGTGTGTCATGAAAATTTATGGGCATAAACCCGAAGCAGACCCGAAAAAGGTGAACCCGGGAATGACGGCAGGAACGTAAAGTGCGCAAGAAAAAGGGCAATCCAACATGGACAACACGTGGACACAATCACCCAATCAATGCAGGATAACCTTATCGCATGCTACAAAGCGGTGCCACAATAACGGTGGTGTGTGACCAACACGTGCTCATTTATAATTGGCTCACCAAATAAAAACTCGGATTTCGCTAGATCATTGTAGGATTGGTCTCGAGCAACACTGCGGGACCCACCATTATGGTGCTTTTCTTTACCGTTTGTTAGGCTTCGTGGTCCCCTCTGGGTCTATGTCGGTTTCTATTACATGTCTATGTCGGTTTCTATTACATATACTCACATATTGCATATAGTGGAAACTGGAAAGTGGAACGAACATGAAATTTTAACAAGAATATAATATTCTTCTTCCCAATTCATAATAATCCAAAATAATCAATTCTACATTATTGAAAATGTTAGTTAATTTTATTAATTATTTTTATGCAATGAAAAATATAATAGGACGTTTGATATATTATGGAGTCCATGTTTGAATTTAGAATATCTTTTTTTATATATATTAAAGTGCATGTGAATTTCACCACTAATTTATTTAAACAAAAAATATATAATTATATTCAGTAAATTATCTCTTTTCTATTATTTTTTTAAAGGAAATTTAATTTACACAAATATTAATTAAAAATTGTTTTTAAAAAACTGATTGAACTTATTAAAAAAAATTATATTTGAATTCACTGAATATAATTTTTGTTTTGTGAAAATATTAAATGAGTTATATATTTAAAATGTCAGTACTAAATATATTAAAATTAGTTGAAATTTGCTTATTTTTAAGTCTATTAGATGTATAATTTTTTTTCAAGTAGCTTACTAAAGACTCTGATGTATATCTATAAATCAATGCTTTTGGAGCTATTATAGGACAACAATTTTTTATATTTAAGTTTAAAAAGAGTAAATATATTTTTATTAAAAAAAGGATGAATATGAACGTAGCAAAATGCCCCCACGTTAACTCCAACCTCTAATTTGACACGTAGCCGTTTTGCACCTTATGTGGATCTAATAGCATTTTGATTATTTGACTATATTTTACAAAAGCTGCACTTTATTGTTTATGGTCTTGATTCAGATCCCTTGACACCTGTCAATTGTGTTAACTGTTAGTACCAAATAACAAATAACTACCTGCTTTTCATTGCACATTGCATAGTGTTGGGTCAAATTCAATTTTAAAATATTAAGATACTTCGAGAATTTTATAATTGATTAATTAGTATAATCCAATGGTAGGGAGAGCTTTTGATTCAGATCTCATTACACATTTAAATAATGGTAAAAAGCTCACAGTGTTCAGAAATAAAATTAAAAAGGTTGGTTCATTTGCGAAATATGATAGTTAAATAATTTTGCTATTATAACTTTTTTTAGTTACATTCAACAAATAACTTTTTATACTTCACGTGAGTTATATAAATTTAATTCACGTAAAAATAAAATGGGTCTAACTAACAAAATTGTTAGTTAAATAGTAAAATAAGGCAAGTTTGATTTTATGGTAGCCAAGAATATATATTATTTATGTATGTGTAAACACATGCTATGTGGGTCGTTCGGTATGATAGCATGGTGATTGTTTCTTATTTCTTAATATACTATAGGATTTGGTTGGTTTTTTAGTCATTGCTGATAGGTTGTTGAGAAATATGGTATCCTTTTATGGTAGGTATGTTTCATCTCATATTTTTGGTCTAAATTGATGGAGTAAATACTAATAATCAATTTACTTGGATTGAATTTAGTTTTCTATCATCATTATAGTTTATATATTTATTAATTAGTATATAAATGTATAAGAAACTGCATTAGTTTATTGTGTTACTCTCAAAATAACATAACATACAAAATCATTTATTCAAAAAAAAAAACATAACAATATTATTTGAAATTGGTTAATAAAGAATTAAGCTTATTTTTATAACAGTCACCTCAAATAAAACCACAACATGGAATCACATCAAAATAAAAACTTATATTTATTAAGACGTAAAAATGACATTTTTAATATCAAATCAAATAAATTTATATTCATCACTACGTAAAAACGACACTTTTAATGTCAAACCAAACAAACTATAAGTGCAATTGAATCATGAGATCCTTATAAATATTAGAGTATTACCCTTCCTTTCATTAAAACAATATTAATGTAAAAATTGAATGCATCCTTGAAAATCAAACCAAAATAAATATTATGGGCAAAAATTGCAAAAAAAAACCAACTGATAAATGTGAGGAATATTCTAAATTCACCTTTTTCTGTTATTTTGTGGCACATCTAGTAGGAAAAATGGTCCATCCTCTTATTTATTGAGATTGGAACCAAACAACTTCAGAAAAATAGTAAAAATAATATTTGGAAAAGACAAACTCAATAAATTCTATAAGGGTATTTTTGGAACAACATAATTGAATAGGTTAAATGTGTATTTTTTTGCTTATAATTTGAAACGGATAGATTATTTGTTATGCAACCTTCTACAAGTAATTAATATTCAAAATCAAAGTCCAACATCAAACCGCTCATGAAGAAAGTAATATGAGGTGAAGCATGTTCATACATTTGGAACATAAACCTCCAACTCTAGTACTCATCACATGCAACTTTAGAGATAACAAAAAAATAATCTTATATAATAAAATAGATAATAAAATATGGTCTTACATAAAAATTTGACAAAATAAATAATAAAATAGACAACTTATTGGTCTAAGTCCCTCCGAGTGCCTTGCCTCCTTTTCCGTTGTTTTACAGAAAATATTTATTTCTAGGCATGAAGGGTAATTGAAAATTTGCAAAATGAATTTATTGTTTCCTTGAATTCCTGCCATCAATTGTCAATGTGGTGTTACTAGTTCTTTACACCCATTGCAATGTATGGAAAGAAATATGTGATAAAAAAGAATGATTTAAAAATAATTTGTGTTTAATTATTGAACCATGCATTAAACATATATCAATATTTTGTGTTAATTATTAAATTTGAATCTATAATATAAAGTTTCAAAATAATAAAATTTGTTATTTTTGATACAATTATTTATTTATTTTTCTATGATGTCTTTAACTATTTATTATCTCATTTTATATATTTCTCTCTGCAATAAATGATAAATCAATAATTAATGTTGCTTTGAATTTTAAAAACAAAATTTGAATAGGGAAAAAAATTATGCAAATGTGATAAAGACAATTACCCAATAATTAAAATGTCACATAACAGTCATATTCAATAAATTACATAACATTTGTCAACAAAAAAAAACTTACATTACACTAAAATACTTTCGTGAGACAATTCCTTTTTCATGGAGATGTTTTTTATGCACTTTATCCACTTTATCAATTTAAATAGATAATGACAATGTTTCTCTATTAAAATCATGCCCCACAAGCAGATCACTTTGGCCTTAACATTCTCATATTGGTTAACCTCATATCATTGGTGCTTATGATTTTCATGTTAAATTGATTGTCATCAATTTGGTATTGAAGGATTCCATGGGTTGGTTCTTTAAATTCACCCACTTTTGATACGGTTTTCTCATAAGTCGTGTAGAATTCATTATCTAATTTGTTCATTAAAAATATAATAAAATTACTATTAGGGTTTATAATCAATCCCTGAGTTAGAACTCGAATCATGTTTATCCAACTCTTATAAAAGAGTGGTCAGATTTCAATATTTTCCTATAAGCAAAAAATAATACATGGTATTAGTGGTATAAAATTAAAGTTTAAATAATGTAAGAAATTTGCATACCTTGTCAAGAAAAATGACTGTTTTCAAAGAATTTGGGCTTTAGGATGAACTTAGCCCTTTGTTAATCCTAAAATAGATACAATATGTTATAATAGAATTATACAAGTTTATTAGTATAATAATATAAAGGCTAAATAGCACATGTGGTCCATTAACTTAATTTTAGTTAACGTTTTAATCTTTTATTTTTTTTCTCTCCATTTGGTCCTTTATTTAAATTTTAAGTGACAATTTGATCTTTTATGTTTTAAAATGTCAACAATGCTATCATTTTTTTTACAAAAATTCAAAAAATTCATCAAAATTTTCAAACAAAACCCATAAAATTAATAATCATCTTCAATATAATGCAAATTTCTTCAAATGCATAACTCAAATATTCAAATAAACTCATATTTTCATCTCCAACAACATCAAATTCATCAAATAAAGAATGAAAATATGAATTTATTTTAATATTTAAGTTATGAATTTAATGAAATGTGCATTATATTGAAGATGATTATTAATTGTATGAGTATTGTTTGAAAATTTTGATGAATATTTTGAATTTTTGTAAAAAAAAAGGATAACATTGTTGATATTTTAAATCATAAAAAATCAAATTGTCACTAAAAATTAAAATAAAGGATCAAATCGAAGAAAAAAATAAAGGACTAAAAAATCAGAAAACGCAGGTGCTATTTAGTCTAATATAAAAAGAATAAAATAAAATTATGGACAAATAAATAATAGACAAATGACACTTCATAGACAAATGACTACCATTTATTTATTTTTTGATAGCAATGGCTATCTTTTACTGATTTTCTCTCATTTTGTGAGATTAATAGTTCAGTTAATAAACTTTGAATTTTGATATAATGTTCTTTTTCTTTTATTAATTCGGATATCCATATTTTTTCTTTATTTTATCTATGTATATTAAATCAGTATAAAACATATAATTTTGATAAATTTTTATAAAAATTGAAAAAGAAATAGTTGTCAACTCATATCTTAAAAGATTCAAATTTTTGATATATTGATATGAAGGTTGTTTGTCGCTCAATTATATATTTAATATATATATATATATATATATGAAATTTGTACTCATTAAAATAAATATAATAGTATTTACCTTTTAGTTCAACTAATGATATTATTAAGTGAAACATTTTATTTGAATTTGAATGAAATTTTCTTGCAATTATAAAAATTTATGGTAGTATTTATATTATTGAAAAAAAAATTATATATTAAAAAGAAAAAACACTATTAAAAAAATGAAAATAACAACATAAACATAATACACTATTCCCTAAAAAAAAAAAAAACACTAGAAGTACAGTATCTGAGTTCTGAAAGAACTAGGTTAGATATTTTGCGAGAAGGAAGATGGAGCAAGAACAAGGAAACCTCGAAAGCTTCTTAACATGGGCATCACAGATTGGAATTTCAGACTCAACAAACCAATCTCAACACTATTTTTCCTCTTTGGGTCATTCCCTATGCGTTTCTATCTTCCCTCACTCTGGCGGGTATTCACAATGTCCCCTTACCAATGAAAAGTTTTCATTTTTATTCATTATTCTCTTCATTGTAATAACAATCTGTGATCAATGATAATAATAGTTTAGATATTGATGCTTTTGAATTTTGATGTTGTTAACAAATTTTACCCTTTTTATTGTGTTGTTTGGAGAATGGTGCAGTAGAGGTTTGGGTGCTGTGAGAGATCTTAGAAGGGGAGAGATTGTTCTGACAGTTCCAAAATCTGCTTTAATGACTAGAGAGAGTGTTATGGAAGATAAAAAGCTCTGTATTGCTGTCAATAAGCATCCTTCTCTATCCTCAGTTCAGGTTTTTGTTCTTAACTTTACTTAAGTGATGTTGTTCTTTTGCTGGTTGTTTCTCCTTCAATTTAACTTGTGAAAATTGATAAAGCCAATAGTTTTGGTTTTTTGGAGTGAAATCACCGTGTTAGTTCTTGAAATTGTAAGGACCAGATAATAGTTTTAACTGTTTTTCCTGCAATTTAAATTGTGAAAATGGATAAAGCCTTGAAATTGAAATTTTCGATCTTAGATCGGTCAATTTAGTCATTGAAGTTGCCTTGAAGAGTTCATTGTGATTGATGATTTTCAATTTAAGGATCATTTCAAAATTTTGTTAATTTTAGGAACCAAATTGCCCTATGCCTACAATTTCAGAGACAAAGGGCCTGTTTGGTTTGACTTAATCAGTTAATTGAACTTATCTACTAACATAACCACTTGTGAGACTATTTGGAAGAGCTTACGAAAATAACTTATAAGTGGTTTCAATTTAGTTCTATAAACTCTCTGAGATAGTTTATGAAAGTAGTTTATAGCTTATATGAAAACAATTTGACGTTATTTTATTTTTTGTTATAAAATTTTTTTATACATAAACACTTATATAAGAAGCGCTTATGCTATAAGTGCTTAAATAATTTGTTTATCCAAACAGTGCCTAAATATGTGATTTACTCAAACAGTGCCTAAATAAATGAGTTGCTTTTAGTTTTTATTACCTTTTTTTGTTTATTGAACAAACCCAATTTTTTTGGTTAGGATTATTGTATCCATTGTTGAAATAGGATTGGGCCGACCTGTTAGGATTTGGTTTCATCATTAATGTTGCGTAATTATGATTTTTTATGCATTTTTAGTCTTTTATTTGATACTTATTTCCAAGCTTGTTGACATTGCAGATATTGACTGTTTGCTTGTTATATGAAGTTGGTAAGGGAAAGACGTCCAGGTGGCATCCTTACCTTGTGCATTTGCCGCAAAGTTACGATGTGCTAGCCATGTTCAGTGAATTTGAGAAACATGCTCTGCAAGTTCAGTTTCTGTTAGAAATTTTAGTTTAACTGATTAGGTTAGATTATAGCATCTTGGCTAATGATATATATCAACATTTCATCTTTACTTGTTCTAAAATATCTTTATATTGTGGTTATTAGGTGGATGAAGCTATGTGGATCACAGAAAAAGCTGTGCTAAAAGCCAAATCTGAATGGAAAGAAGCTCATGCCTTGATGGAAGATCTCATGTTTAAGCCTCAGCTTTTAACATTTAAGGCTTGGGTTTGGGCTGCTGCAACGGTTAGAAATCTCGCCTTCATTTGAGATGCTACAAGTAGTTTAAATATTCATTTTTTGTTTTCAATGATTATTGAAGCATGGATTCATTTGTTATGCTTAGTACAATTCATTTGTTATGCTTAGTACATCGTAAGCGTCTTAGCATCACAATATTTTAATAAACTGCTATTGTTCCGTGATAAGCGATTTAGTACAATGAGTTGTCAAATAGAAGCTATAGCGTTGTAGTGTAGCGTAATTTGAACAAACTGCTCTTCATGCACATTACATGTCATATTTTATAGCTATTATAGTCGTCATAAGTAAATCACAGCTCACACTCTTGCTCTATCATTTAATCATATATGTAAACTCTCGAAAACCAGATATCTTCTCGAACATTGCATATACCATGGGATGAAGCTGGTTGTTTATGCCCTGTGGGTGACTTATTTAATTACGATGCACCTGGAGAAGAGCTATCTGGTATTGAGGATGTAGATAATTTTCTATCTAACTCTTCAATCCCTGTAACCACCTTATCAAATGGAGACAAGAATATAGTTGTAGACGAAGAGCAGGCTGATTTTCATTCTCAGAGACTAACAGATGGTGGATTTGATGAAGATGCCAATGCATATTGCTTCTACGCTAGGACACATTACAAAAAAGGCGATCAGGTAGTACACAATTCTCGGAAATTTTAACATATAATACATCGTAAATCGTATGTATTGACAAACTTCCAGAAACAATTTGTTGCTTGTCTTATGGAAGTAGACTATGAACTATTGCAGGGACTGATTTTCTTCTTTCCATATAAATATTTTCAATAGGAGTTAAATTACACGGTTGTTTTTGAGCTATTTTCATTCCATTGTTTAGTCAATAAGGAATGACAAATGACCTTGTTTTTACCAGGTTCTATTATGCTATGGAACATACACAAATTTGGAGCTTCTTGAACACTATGGATTTCTCTTACAAGAAAATCCAAATGATAAAGTTTTCATCCCTTTGGAACCTGCTATGTATACTTCTACTTCATGGTCTAAGGAATCACTCTATATTCATCACAACGGGAAACCTTCGTTCGCACTACTAGCTGCATTGCGATTGTGGGCAACCCCTCATAATAAGAGGAGGTCTGTCGGACATCTTGCGTATTCTGGTTCTCAACTGTCTGCCGACAATGAAACTTTCGTTATGAAATGGTTATCGAAAACTTGCAAAGCTGTCTTAAAGAATATGTCGACATCTATTGAAGACGACACGTTACTCGTGAATGCATTGGATAGTAGTAAAGACTTTTTTACTTTCATGGAGATTGCTAAACTTATGACTTCTAGGGATGAAGTTTATACATTCTTAGAAGCTCATAATATAACGACAGATGCACCTAGTTTTACAGGTATATTGTTATCAAAAAAAGTGAGAAGGTTGATGGACAGGTGGAAATTAGCTGTTGTATGGAGGCTCAGGTATAAGAAAGTCCTTGTTGATTGTATTGCTTATTGCAATGGAATATTGGATTCTTTCATGAAATAATGAGCTATTATTGATTAATTGGTGGTAATGCAGTTAAGGTTTTTATTTTTATGTGAGTGATATGATTTTACTAGAAAAGAGTGAAATATGAAAAGTTAACCTTATGGAACAGAAATTTGAGCTTTAGCTAATGTCTCAATAGTTTTTATTTTTTAATTTTAAAATTCATTGATGTCCATGTAGTGTTTAGACTTTAGATTATTGAAATGCAAAATTTCCAGCACTAGATTACATGAGCTGCATCAAAGAGAGAGGCTTCATTAAGAGTTTTAGCTCAAGTGGGTTTATTTATGCTAAAGAGAATTATAGAACAGAAAACAAAAGGTTATTTGCCATTTTGTCCAAAACTATTATTTACTTGTACATAAGTTATACAAAGAAAGTTTTGCAAATAGAGTAAGACAACTATGAACTTCTTGTCGGCTGTTTTAGTTTATGGTAAGAGGAAAGGACGTTTGTCCTAGTTGGTGATGCATTCATTGAGATTTATTCTCATTGATTGGGTTAAGTTTATATTTTCTAGAAAAGCAGAAGTGAAAGCTTAAGAATCTTGTACTTTAGGAGTTGAAACTTGAAATCAATTAAGTTGTACTAGTACATAAGAGTTGAATTGTGTATAATACAAAGAAGATTAACACAACCCCAACACAAATTTAGAAACGACCCAAATCTTTTTATTATAAAATCTAATATGTTTTTTTTCCATAGAAATAGTAGGCATAAATATGTTTGAAGTACTCCAAATACGATATATTCTTTGCTCTTTTAATCCCCAACTTTTTTCATAGCTTTGATTTTGTTCCTAAGGTGTTATGAGTGCCATGACCTAATAATGTCTATGCAATAATAACACACATGCTTCCATCACTCGTAATAGGTCATGATTGGTTAGCCTGGTATATTGATTGGTATGAAATTGCTTAATTTAGTTGTTGTTCAAGTTTCACATAAGGAAAAGGTTGTGGATGAACCTTTAGGTAATGCGAGAAATAAAATATGAGGACGTGTGTTTTTTTGACAGAATATATGTACAAACTCGATCTTGAATGTTTGGTACAATAACATTAACATCTCAGCCGAACAAGAACAAAATTGGATCATGCGTAATCACTCTAATGAAACACAAATAGAGATGGTTGTCAATATAATAAATTTGGATGAATCATTCTCCTGTAACGAAGCACAAATAATTCACATGGGACGGTTTCACGCACAAATTTTCCTTGCCAAATAGCTCTCTAGACGATTGTGGCTGCCAGGAATCGCCGTTGTAGTAAGCTCAGCCAGCATAATTTCCTGTCCAAATAAGATTAATACAATTTTTAATAATAATTATCTTTCTACACGTGAAAGGAAATGAGAGACCATTGTCTAACACCCCAATAGTAAAACAAAGAAAAAAGTGCAACTGTAAAGACACAGTCTTGTTAAAATTATGAAGGATCTGTCTTTGCAATTTGGAATTAGACAAATTTTTAGGAGAAAAATACCTTAACAATAAAGCAAATAAAAACTGTATCCTAAAGGGATGTCATCATGTATTATCGTCGACATCACTAAAAGGACCGTCAAATAGATATATACATACATATCAGCATTGTAAGAAGAGCCACACAGTTCTTAAGAATGTGAAGACAAAGAAGCTTTTACGGCTATCAATTTAAGAGAAAAGCAATTGAGTTAAAATACAAGATCCATTATGGAGGTTCATCAATCTTCCATATGCAGAGGATGATGTGATAGACACCAACTGATATATTAATGGAAGATCTCTGTTTACAGTGTACAATCCCAAAGTATTTGAAAAACTTTAGACTCTCCCAACAGCTAAATGGCCACAAGTCAATACAAACGACAAGATCCTCACTATCTTGTCTATCTTTGTTAGGACTGTCCTAACAATCTTTCCTATTTATAGGCCACAACCTAGTTTAACTAACTAATTAACTCACTCTTATTGGGTTATGAACACAAATTGGCTCCCTCAGGCCTGTACCTACATAATGTGTCTTCATACACATGACACATGAAGAAATGTCTCTCTAACTAACTATTGAACTAATAGAAAACTAACTCAAACTAAAGTTGGTTGATAACAAACAAATACACTTCTATCATGTTATAGAAAAAGATGTTTTTAATCTTTACTTCTGTCCACCATCAAACTGGCTACCCTCTCATTTTCTATCATTTCCCTTTATATTCAAAGGCATTGAGTAACTTTATGCTTTTGTTACACACTCCTTCAACGTCCTGCATAGAAAATTTGCCATTCCCCTAGTTGGAGTACAATGTAATCTAAAATATATATCAGGTGAGCCATTATTGCATATAATCTAAAACCAACTACAACATGTAATGTAAGCAAAAGATTTCAATTCAAAGCACAGCATAAAAAACACTAACCCATCTAGCGCTGAATGTTAAGCATGTCCTTAGCTTCCGTCTGCTCCTCCATGAGTACTTCACTAACATACCTATTCAACAGGTCTGTCTTCTTCTTCTGCAACACCATCCTCTCAATCTCCTTCTCATCAGGCAACGGCACGTGCACCACAAACTCCCTCTCCTTCTCATCCAACCTCTCCCTCAACTCCCTTTCCTTCTTCCTCTCCTCCTCCACCACATCTTCCTCTTCCTCATGCAGTATCTCCCTAGTAGCCGCTGTAACCTCAGCAACCTCCCCACTCCGAACAGTCTTCCTAGCCTCCTTCCTTATCATATCAAGACGGTGCCACTCTTCAGCCGCCTCACGCCGCATAGCATCCTCAGCAGGCGCCTCGAGGCGTTCGAGGATACCATCCTCATCATCACGGTAACCATAATAAGCTGCATTGATACGCTTATAGATGTCATAGCGAGTTCGACGCTTGCGAAGCTCAGGTGGTTTCTCGAAAAGCTCGCGGACACCAGGGAGCTTTTTGGCAGCACCGAAGTAACGGTAGCCAGGGCCACGACCGCTAGGGTTTGGAACGTCTACAATGTTTCCATCGAGATCTGTCATTTTGGCGGAGTGGCGAGCATAATTTGGACCGCCGAGTTCAACGATGCGACGCTCCCAATGAGATTTTTCACGGATGAGTTTGTTGATTTCATCGTTAAGGTCACGGAGGCGGTGTTCGCCTAGACCTTCATTTTGGATCTCGGCGACTTTGCGACCGATGTCGCGCATGATCTGTTGGCGCCATTTGTCAGCTTCGTTGAGGTCACGACACTCTGAGGCTAGAAAGGGACGGCGTTCTTTTGGTTTTTTCTTCTCCTCTGCCTTCATGGTGATAAAACGGTTGAGCATCGATTGTGCCTTCTCTTCATTACGAGCCATTTTTGCTTCCTTCTTCTTGTTACTTCTTTCGAATGAGAATGAAAATGAAGTTGTGGTGGAACTCTAACTCTCAGTGTCTGTTGAGAAGCTGGTTTGCTTCTTAAAAATACTGCAAAGAATCATATTCATAAATTAAAAAATATTCTTAAGTAAAAATGTGATAGTATCATGAGCTATTTTTATAAGTTCAGCTTCTCCAAACATATTTATACATATCAGAGAAGAGAGAATACTCCCTCCCATTGATTTTAGACTAAAGTAATAAGACAACAATCATAACATGACAATAATAGAACATCCATTAAAGATTCAATTACTTCAACATCATACATGACGAATTCATACCCAAAAAAAAATAATCTCCACCAAAATCAAATAGAATACTATTGGCTTTCCTTCAAAGTTAAGCACAAACTAAATATTCCCTCGAAATTCATGATGACACCTTAACACTTTTCTCCCTGAAAACATGAAGTAACAACATCACAAGTTCACAAGGCAATGAAGTAAAGTTTCAACTTCAAAAACAAAACTATTTCTTCAAACCAACACAAAATCAAAATCACAATACAGAAAACTCAACCGAGTAAGTGCAGAAAACACTTCTGTAAGTGAAGAAAACCCATATTGAGCAAATACCCAGAAAACACATTGATAAAGAATGCACATGGCGTACCGTTTCTATTTGCGATTGAAGCAAGATGAGAAGAGAGGAACGACTCTGTTGATAACAGCGGTGAGAGGCGGCGATACTAGTTACGGCGGCGGCGGCAATTTTGTGATGTTAGCGTCTCGTATGTTATTTTAGGGTTCTCACGTTTGTGATGTAGGGTGTGTTTGGTAGGGAGAGTGAATTTAATGTAGTATTTGGTAGAGGAGAAAGAGAGAAGAAATAAAAGTTAAAGACGTGTGTTATTTCTCTCTTCTCTTGTTTGATTGAATAGAAAGTGAGAAGAGAGAAATATAATTATGTTTAAAATGACAAAAATATCTTTAACTTATAAAACTAAATGTAATTTTTTTTTTAAATTTAAATAATCAAATCAAATATTTAAAATTAGTTAAGATATATTTAAAATATTAATTCTAATTTTATTAACGTATTATCTAACATTATTCAATTTATTTAGTTTACTTTTTATTTTAAATAGAAAAAGTATGATTTTTTTTTAATCTAAAACTGTAAATTATTTAAAACAATACTTGTAGGTTTTATATGAAAACACAATGTTAATAAACATGAACAGGTATTGAAATGTTAAAGAATATTTTTTTATTAGCGACCTAAACATATAAAAATGTCACAAGTTGATTTTGAAATAAAATACACCATTAATATTAAATACAAGAGAAAATAAATAAACAAAAATGAATATATTTGATCCAAAATTTTGATCAAATACATCGATTTTTTTTATATTCAAACTAAAAGAAATATTAAACAAGGTTAATTGGGAAAATTTTAAAAATTAGACATTTCTCTCGAAACTTTCTACTCATGAGGAGAAAAAAAATCAATGTAAGTACCACCATTTTTTATTATCTCTTTTCGACTTCTCCTCAAACCAATCAAGAGAAATTATTGACCTCTCTTTTTCGACTCTCTCTTTTATTTCTCTCAAACCAATCAAATCATTGGGGTTTTAAAAATAGGTCGGACAATTTTAAATTTTGTTAAATTTAATTTTAGTTTGTAACTAATATTGGACCTACACTTTTGTACCTTTGTTAACCAATTTATTTATATTATAATTAAGATGGAATTATTTTTTCTTATTCTCTTTAATTAGACTTTCTCTTTTAGCTCGTTTTAATTTACTAATTACATATTCTCTTGGATTATATATGAATTGTTACAAATTTAGTTCTCTTTGATTTTAATTTTTTAAAAACCAGTTCGATTTAAAAAGTTAATTTTACAGATACAGTTTGGTTATTAATTTTATCATTTGGTTCAGTTCAAAAAAAAAATCATTTTTGATACAATTTTTAGCATAATTTGATTATTTTTGACCAACTTAATTTTAGTCTTTGGATGTATGAAATAATTTTTTTTCTTGTATATTTGAAGAAACAAAATCAACACAACTTCACAATTCACAAATAAGAATCAGCTATAACAACACAACAACAAATCGTTTCTCCTCAATTTGTGTGAAACGAGAATTAAGACTAAGATGAAAAGGGGGAAATTGGAGAGAGAGAGAGGAGGCAGAGGATAATTTTTAAAGTAGGAATCTTTATATAAGTTGATTAGTGTCTTAAGTAATTTCCCCCTCTCAAATTAGGGATAATTTGTCAACTTATATATTGTGTTATACAATGTTATCAAATCCATTTTGTGTTATTCAAAACAACATTTTTTACAACACCAACAAAATTCTTCATTTTCCACCCAACCATTTAATGCAGCATTAGTGAATTGGGTCATTGCATTAGATTCATTAGTTTCATCATTTCATATATTTTATTCTATTGAGTTATGGTATTTTCTTTCAACTCTTCTCTCTGTCCATGGATTCGACCCCCAGTTTTATTTTTAAAGCGTATCATAATATGATGTTTATTGCATGAATGATAATAACTCACTTGTATCAAATCAAAACTCGTCAAAATGGTTTTGATACTCCACAAACTTTCTCATGTATCTTCTCCCACCGAAACAATATTATCATTAAATTGTAATACACTACGATGAACGTTGTTAATGTCACATAAGTAATTTAGTCCATGTCATCGTTTAAGAGACTAAATTGATAAATATTGATACAGAGTCCAAATTGTTTTAATTTATTTTTGTAAAAGACTAAAAATTATATTTTCTCTCTCATAAACTGAATTGGATTCCATATTTGTTACGAGGGAGTTGAATAAAACTTCAATTTTAATTTATTTTATTTTTTTAAGGACTAATTTATTTTGTTTGAATATGGGTGTTATTGTTAGATATGTTAAATTGTGTTTTTTCACAAAAGTTTTCTCCATCGAAAATAATTATATTTGAGGTGCGTCGAAGATTAAAATGTAAACATCTCTTTCTATCATGATTCCAACACGAATTCACTATATGGTAGAAGTTTAGTTCCTTCCGCTAGATCCAATAATGGTTGATTCAACATTGTATTTTTAATCTTCGTAAAAATTTCTTTTAATCTTCGTGTAATTTTAATTACAGTTGTTAAGTCAAATGACATTTTTTCTCTAAATTTTTAAACAATTTTTTATCGATATATTTATAAGATTTAAATTTTTGAAACAAATATAGATTTTAAAGGGTAAGGAGTAATAAGAAAAAACACATTGTCCATGACATTTTTTTTTTGGTATGTATTTCGTGACCTTCTATGTCCCTCTAAAATTTATTTTTCTTGATTTTCGTATTACTCTTTATGTTTTTGTTTTCAAAAAGTTTAACATTGTGGGTATGAATTCATCGGCCAACATATCAAACATCTTTGGAATTTTTATAAGACGTTGATATTGAAATATTTTTGAGTCATATTTTGTGAAAGATGAATTTTTTATTTAATTATTGTTAGAAATAAAATTGGATCTCATACTTTCTTTAGTGAAATTAGACAAAATTCTTTATTTATTTATTTGAAAATTTTATTAATTATTTATAAAATATTTAATCCGTAGTCTCTTTTGAAGAGGACAATTGGACTCAGACATAATGACTTATAAAAAAAAAATATCTACAATGGATAGAATTAAAACAAATCTCAAAATTGAGCCAATAGCAATTCCTCACCCACCACACATGTTAAGGAAATAAAAAATAAATTTGAGTGGAAAATCACCTTTTTTATAATTTTAAAATTTGAATTACACAAGTTCTAATATATTTTTTTCATACATTTATATTCTTAACAAGTATCCTTTGTATTGTTAGCATTCCTCTATATTGTAATACATACTTGCTTTTTATATTTTGGATGTTTTTATTTAACTAAATGCTTTTTATATTTTGGATGTTTTTATTTAACTAAATACGAATAGTTACAATATTTTATGCGTTAAATTGAAATATTTTTGGATCGTATTTTAATAAAATTGGTTTTTTTTTTTTTAATATATATTGTCATTTCATAGTAACCACCTTGACTACATACACTTAAGTGCAGCTATGCAACGAACATTAAAGTTAATGCTAACGTGGGACGAGTTTGGGTTTGGACACATTTGGATATTATAATACCCTTTGGGACACTCACCTTTCTCTTCATGCCTCTCTTATTTCCTCACTCTCTTCTATTTCTCTCATTTTACATCTTTAATTGATCCCACCAAGATAAACTGACATACTCTCTCTAATTTATAATGTAATTTTTTTAAAATAAAATGTAAAATCAACTATAATTGTGTATTTTAAAATTCAATTATTTATCTTTCAATTTCACCTAGAATTGAGGTAACATTATTATGTAGACATAGCTGAAACAACAATCAATAGAAAGGAGGATGTGTTGTCAATAACCAATTGGCAAAAATTAGTAGTATAGTTCTGCCATTATCTTTTGAAAAGTGCACAATTTTATCCTTAAGAGGAGGAAGAACAATGATAGTTTGTGTGGTGTTGGCAATGAGTAAATATGGTTTTGAACAATGAAGAATATGGGAGGAATGTGTGTGAAAGTTTTAGGTGTGAAAATTAAGGCATGGAGTTTGGAAGGGAAGGGCATGGAGGACATTAAAAAAAAGTTACAAAGAAATATAAGAAATTAAGAGTTTTGAGACGAGAGAGTTCTTATTTTTATTCATAATATAAAATCTTTCTATTTTGAAAGAACTCAAAAATTATATAAGAGAGTGATTTTGAAAGATTTTAGATGACTTAAATAAATTATTCATATCATTTTTATATTATTATAATACTCTATAAATTAAAAAACACTTAAAAATGTAAAAAAAATTCTTTATTTCATAATTTTCTCCTACTTCTAAAGCTCTCTCTTGTGCTCCCCTCCAAACTCTAGTACAAAGCATAAAGGTTTGGAAGAAGAGGACAAGAAGAAAATGCAAAAGAGCATGGAGTTGTTGAATTATTTTAGGTTTGAGAGCAAAAAAATCCAGGAGCAGAAAAAGATGATTTTTTTTGTTTCAAAAACCCTAAAAATTTAATTCTGGATTTTTTGAATTTTTAATACAAAAATTAGATAAAAATGGAATTATTATTAAAAATACTACGTTGATTTTTTATATGGTATTTGTAAATAAAATAAGTCAGCGGCAGAAGTAATTTGAAACTATTTCAGTATCTCAACCCAACCTACACGAGCTTGATAAGAGAAGTGTTACGCATGAAGATTACAATTTATGTTATGTTTTTAAGAATTGAAGTATTAATTTTTCCTTAAAAATTGAAGTATTAATCAATTAATCTCCGTTTTCTTTCTTTGTGCCTTTGTTACTACTATTTGGGAGAAGACTGTTAATTGGATCGAGCTTTATATTTCAAAGGGGCTGGAGTGAATCATTTTTTGTTTATTAGAAGAGAAATGTTCATTGGATCGGGATTGATCCAGTAAAAATGACTAAGTGTGTGGGTTGGATTAACATCCAACTTATTAGAAAGATGATGAAAGGGAGAGTCCATAGATGATGGAAGAGCTTGATTAGGTTTGCTCACTGTTGGAGCATTTGGATTTTGAGGAATCACATCTAGTTTAAAAGAGGTGTTGGTAATTTGGAATTAGAGGTATTGATAAATAATTGTCCTACCAAATTATTTCGTATTTAAATTTAGTTGCTAAGGCATTCTCCTAAATGCATCATAGAGAAAAGAGGTTGCAGGAGAGAATTGAAAAAGCAACACAAATTGCTTTTGCTTCAAGGGAACGAGTCAAATGGGAATTGTATACTTCCACACCGACCAGATAGAGAAGCATATTATAAATATACATTTCAAATTCCAAAATATATTCTACAATATATTCAAATTTCAAAAACCACACATTGATCAAACCATTACCCAAGTAAAGCATATAAAACTAAACATTAATAACAAATATAATAAAAATTTCAATGCTAACGACATTCAATGTAGAGATGGATCAGATTATTAGGCTTGGTTTCTCAGGAGAGAAAAAATCGCACAGTATGTTCAACTTCGATCATCTGGGGAAATAATCATCACATCCATCTCTACAATACAACACAAATAATGATACTGTAACTATCAATTTCAATTTTCACCAACGAACCAATCATGAATCAACATAAAAATCACATCTAGCTTGAAAAATCAACGCACAAAAAATTGAATTGAAAGTTGAGATTACTGACAACGCATTTTTTGAAAAATAATATAAATTTTTTGAATCATTATCATTATAAACCCTCAACCATAACATAATTTCTAATTGAAACAATACAATAGACAAATAAGAGGGAACCATCCTTCGTATATGAGATTATGAGTACCGCGATGTAATATTCGATGCTGAAAGCTGTTTCGTGTTTATAAAGGGGGCGAAACCCTAATTTGATAATGGGTGAAGCTTCTGGATATAAGCTGAAAAGGAAATTGGATCAGTTATAGACTTTTTTTTTTTTTCCCAATGAGCCCAATTGATTGAATCCAGAATATTTTTTAGTAAGAATTTTACGGGCCCGTTTGATGGACCGGATAGGATAGACACAGGATATAAGAAGCAGGATAGAGACAGGATAGGATATAGGTAGGATAAAGAGTTATCATGTCGTGTGTTTGATGTGCACATGATAACAAACTTGATAAAATTAGTTTATCCTATTCAGTGTTTGATACACAACGGATAACAAGATGATATGATTTATATTTTGATAAAATGACGAATTTGTCCTTATAATCTATTTAATTTTTTTTCTTTCAAAATAACATTCATATAATTTTTTATAAATAAACAAAAATGCTAAAAAAAATATAAATAATTTATGAAGTAATTTTATATACTTGAAAAAATTGTGATTTCTCTATCCATCACAATTGAAGAATGACTCACTATCATAAAAATTGTGATTTCTCTATCTATCACAATTGAATAATGACTCACCATCATAAAAATGTAAATAATTTATGAAGTAATTTTAGTATTTTAAAATTTAAAAACTAAACAATTTGTTTGGATTACTTGTTTTTAAAAACTATTTTGTAAAACTATTTTTAATATTATACTTTTTAAAACTAAAAAAACAAAACAGATAAATGGTGTTTTACTTTTTATTTTTCAGTTTTTTTAATTCTCTAGTCAAATACTGTTTTAAAAATTAAAGTTAGCAAACAATTTTTTTAAAAATTTCTTTTTAAAAACAATTTTTTAAAATTTATTTATAAAATAGTTTTCAAAAACTAAAAAGTAAAACACAATCAAACAAGTCCGTGTCACAGGGAAGACTCGAACACCATTAGTTGAGGCTAGAGGAAGAGAGAAACGCTAACAATGATATCCAGTTGAGAACGAATTATTTTATTCTAACTCAAATTAAGGATAAGATAATGCGGCTATTTGAGAGATTTTTCAAAATATATGAAGAAAATACAAAGGTAAGAGAAGAAATTTTCATTGAATATATAAAATATATAGAGAGGGTATACCTTTTTTTATGTTGACAAAAATCAAACATACCTTTTTATGTTTAATTATAAAAACAGGGGATGTACTTTTTTGTTGTTGTTGGTAATTGGCTTATTAAATGTATTAATTTTGGGTCTGACTCGATTTGTGTTTACTGATACACTTTTAATAAAATATTATTATAAATTTTAAAATATTTCATCTTAAAACACTTCTTAAATTTCAATGTTTTATTGTAAATAAAAAAAAAAAATCAAAGTGTTAGGAGCTTGCATCCCCAGGAGGATACATCAATTTGAATGAACTTGTATCTCCCTGATGATACATCCATTTGAATGATATTTTTTAATATGGTCCCATTTCGATGAGGTTGTTGAACGGAGATGCGACAACATGAATAATATTTTTTTAACAAATGAAAAATATATTGAATTAATATATAAAATATAATAAAAATAAAAATTAATTTATATTAATAAATCCAATAAAATACATTAAATGGGGAATATCCTTTGGACAATGTGGTTGAGTAGATAAAAACAAAATACATTAATGCGATTGAGTAGATCTGTCAATAACATTTGAACAATGTTTCCTATTATGATCAGAGACTCGACATAACCCGCATTTTTTTAGTACTATGAGATGTCCATTTATGTTCTAATGCGCTTATTCTTTGGATGATCTTTCTTGACTTCACATTTGAGGATTGTGACACACCCTTTGTTAGGGTATATGTTTTAATGTTTCCCGTAGACTTTTAGTACCGTTTTCATCTTGAACATATTAGGTATAAGTGTCCAAAAATCATACATTATACTAAAACATGCTCTTATCACATGTGAACAAGACATATGTATAACTTGATATTTTCCACAGTTGCATCACTTGTTAGGAAGGTTGACACTGAGATGACCATTTGGTGGCCCTTCTTTTGGATTGTTAACAAATACCACAACCATCAGAGGACATGAAAACCTACCACGGGGTTGACATGAGGCGTGAGATTGATGTTAATTGGGACTATGTTTGGAAGGAAGAGATTAAACATTGAAATTAGCGTGAGAATCACTTATTGCAAGGCCAGTTAGTATAAGGTGTTTTACATCACAACATAATATGTGAATTGGTTTAAGCAACACACCAAATTATTTATTTCGAACAATATCTGCATGATCCACATTTGCATCCGCCAACATATCCTTATGTCAGCTCAACCCCCAATCAGCCCCACAAGAACAAACCATGCACCAAACTATATAACTATCTTCATCATCGCCTCACCCACATATTGAACCGTACACTCCATATTATGGTTCACCACCACCACATGTACATACACCTACAGAAATATCGACTCAGTATTACGTTTCATTAATGATAGAAATATAAACCATCTGTTACTCGACAGAATGCAAGATTTTCTATAATTTGTTTGGAACTCATTGCACAACTCCCGAGTCAACTTATGCTGTTTTTGATTCAATGTATAACCTTGATGCTCAAAATTATATGGAGACAAGTGGTAGTAACTCTAATATGCACACAAGTTATCAAGGATTTGAGTTGCATACACCTTCAATAATTGAGAACAACGATGAGGAACATGATCAAAATGAGGATCAATCAGAACAACTTCATGTTGTTCAAAGAGCTAGACAAGTTCAACGACCTCCTAAATGTGGGATTGGGGGGTGTTTAGGTGGACATAGTTAATTAAAATTTGATGTGTTTTTTTTCTCTCGCATTTAATGTATTTTGTTGGATTTATTAATATAATTTATTTATTTTTATCATTTTAAGTCTAAAAGGTCGCATCCCCGTGATGCGACCTCCTAAAGGAAGGCAAAAATATCTTTCACATGGTCGCATCTCTGTCTAGTGACATACTGAAGATCAAAAAAAGTATGACATTTTGGTATATTAGTTTCAAAGTAGGTATTTTAGATTTTTTTTCTTTCAAAATGGGATATATGGAAAAAAAAATGTAATATGATGACAAGGTGGAGGCAAGAGATGAAGTAAAAATATTTGAGCCTCATAATCAATGGATGATCCATCAATTCTTATCATGAATGAGCTACAACAAATCTCAATTCAAGATAAACCTGATCAAGCGGATGAATCAAAGAGTTTCGATTGCATAACAACTTGGACCCAAAGGCCTAAACTACTAAAAATAAGAGATTTGTCCCATGTATATTAACTTTACCAATCATACTGGAACATTACTATTATCCTACCTTATTTTAACATTAGAGTGTCTTTGCCGGTTCATTCCAATTTATTGGAATACCAACAACAAAAGTAGAAGTGTACAAAAAATCGAGAAACCAACATCAACTGATCATTATTCTTAGGTGATCAATTCTATATTCTAAGTAAGAACCAAAAACTATTATATTTTTGTTTAAATACTATTTTTTGTAATTTTAAAATACAAAATATTTATCAAATTATTGCAATATATTTATTTAACACTTTTAAATTTTTTAATAAATTCAAGTGGCGTGAAAATGGAATCTTCCAATATTCTTTTTTACATGATCATCCACATATAGTTTAACACCCCTAGACAAACAAAAGAAAAGAATGATACTTAAAATTCCACGTTAGAAATAATATCCACACCCTTCCTTGTTAGAAAAATCTCTTCTCAAACATGATTATTCTTTTCCTTACTTTCCTTCACCAAGTATTCCTTCTCCAACTCTTTCACCTATCCAATCATAAATTATTTCCCATGACACATACACATAATTAGTAGCTACCACGTACCATATAAATTGTGACACATTAATTTCACATGACATGCAATCAATAATACCATCTTCATTTCTGACTTTATAAACCTCAAATTAAAAACTTCAATTTTATTTTTTTACTATCTCTTAATTTATTTGAATGGCTTCTCCACTTGCCTTCAAGCGCACAGATTCAATAGCAGATAACATGCCTGATGCATTGAGGCAGAGTAGGTACCATATGAAAAGGTGCTTTGCTAAGTACATAGAGAAGGGGAGAAGAATAATGAAACTTCATCATTTGATGGAAGAGTTGGAACAAACTATAGATGATAATAATGAAAAAGATCAACTTTTGGAGGGCATTCTCGGATTCATATTGACCTCTACACAGGTTAATTTTTAAAAAAATATTAGGTTAAATAAGTTTAATTTATATGTAGCTCTTGAATTATTTAAAAAATTTAAATTGGTTTCTAATTAAAAAAAGTTTATAAGTGGATCCTAAATTTACCAATATAATTTGTATTTACGTTGCTAAACTTTTAAATAGTTTATATTTGATTTCATGTTTATCGTATTCATTTACAAATTATCGACCAAATTATGATCTAATTGCAAACTTTTTGAGTTCAAAAATTTATTTAAAATAAAAAACTTAATTTTTTTATAGTAAAAATTAAAAACTTTATGTATGCAAAACTTAATTTGAATGTTGTGCACATGAACTTGCTTTGCAGGAAGCTGTTGTTGATCCACCATATGTGGCCTTTGCTATTAGACCTAGTCCAGGAGTTTGGGAATATGTATGTGTGAACTCTGAGGACCTTTCTGTTGAGGTTATTACCTCCACTGACTACCTCAAATTTAAGGAAAGGATACATGATGAAAATTGGTGTGTCATTTCTCTTCATTTTTCTTGTATATTTAAATTTAAATTTAAAATTATTGGATATTTTCTTAGTGACTTAATAATAAAATAAAATAAAATACTTTTGACAATATTCTCCTTTACCCCTTATTTCTATATTGCAGGGCAAATGATGAAAATGCATTTGAAGCAGACTTTGGAGCATTTGATTTTGGGAGTCCTAAATTAACCCTATCTTCTTCAATTGGAAATGGACTTCACTTTGTTTCAAAGTTATTAACTTCAAAAACAACTGGGAAATTGGCAAAATTACAGACTATAGTGGACTACTTGTTGACACTAAATCATCATGGAGAAGTAAGTGGAAAAAAACATTAGATTAAATTCATAAACATTATACCACCAATGCAAAACTCACAAACTTTTTAATATTAATTTTTATTTTTGTAATGTACATTGGCAGAGTCTCATGATAAATGACACCTTGGACTCAGCTGCAAAGCTTCAGATGGCATTAATAGTAGCTGATGTTTTCCTTTCATCAATTCCCAAAGACACTTCATATCAGAAATTTGAGCTAAGGTAAGGAGTTAATTAGTTTTCTATTAAAGTGGCCAAACATGATTTTATCTAGGTTTAAAATTTGGGCCGCATCACGGTACTTGATATCGTGGAGAATTATAGTTAAATATGGTTGACGCGACTTCAACTACTACCTAAAATAACTTTGATGTTGTTTAAAACCCTGTACAGTTTAGGGGTAATTTTGTAAACTGAACTGTAGTATTTAAACACAAGTCATATACCGACCCCAAGCTTGAATCATAATAGATACTCACTGCAGTCGGACACGTCGCCACAATTGGCCGAACTAAGTGATCAAATCTCTTGGGTTCTCTGTTATCGTTTTCGTTTCTATTTTATTTTTAACTGAGTACTTGTTCTCACAAACCCCAATGCCAATTCCATTTCCAGGTTAAAAGAGTGGGGGTTTGAGAAAGGATGGGGAGATACTGCAGGAAGGGTGAAGGAGACAATGGGAACTTTATCAGAAGTACTCCAAGCTCCGGATCCGGTGAACTTGGAGAAATTTATCAGCAGGATTCCTACAATGTTCAAAGTAGTGATCTTCTCAGTTCATGGTTATTTTGGTCAAGCTGATGTTCTTGGCTTGCCAGACACTGGTGGTCAGGTAATTTTTTTTTACCATGAGGAATAATAATTTTGATTTTAAGTATGAGGGGGATAAAAATAGTTTACATTATGGCATGGTGAATAAAGCTTTTAATATCATATAAGTATCAAGGTTTTAAATCGCAATCGTTGTCACGATCCTTGTTGTATCATGATCTTTAACATTGCGGATAATGCAGTCTAATGTGGCCCCAATTGCAGTTGCAGATACATCAGAAACCATGATGTTGCGTTCCCAGTCGCAAACCTTTTTTTAAACCTTGTCAACTATTGTTTCTATTTGAAAAAAAACTAAGAGTTGGCTCAAAAATTGTTTTCATTTCTAACACTTATTGCCAAAAGAACAGGTAGTTTACATATTGGACCAGGTCAAGGCTTTGGAGGAAGAGTTACTTCTAAGAATTAAGCAACAAGGGCTACATTTTAAACCTCAAATTCTTGTGGTGAGTTTCATGCAAATGAATGACCTCTTTCTACATGATACTTAGAACTTAAGTAAACTTACGTGAGTATACTCTTGATCTTGATAGGTAACAAGGTTGATACCTGATGCTAGAGGAACCAAGTGCCACCACGAGTTCGAACCGATCAATGATACCAAGCACTCTCACATTCTACGTGTGCCTTTTTATACAGAGAAAGGAATCTTGCGTCAATGGGTTTCTCGCTTTGACATTTATCCTTTCCTTGAGAGGTTTACTCAGGCATGTATACATGCTTCAATGTTCTTTACCTTATATTCCATCGGGAATGAAATATAAGCAAAACAGAACATGTATTTGGTTCGAATTCCAGGAGTACTATTTTTTCCTCCTCTTATGAACTTTCCTTCTTACCAGTACTTTGGTTGATATTAATAGGATGCAACAACCAAAATTTTGGACCTAATGGAAGGCAAACCAGATCTTGTTATTGGAAATTATACAGATGGAAATTTGGTAGCATCATTAATGGCTAGAAAACTTAATATAACTCAGGTTTCTAACTTGTTATCACTTTATTTAATTTCTTTTCAATATTTTTGTGGCTGCAAGGATGTGTTGTTTGTCACATGTACTGATTCCTTAGAGTGATTGAAAAATAGGCAACTATAGCACATGCTTTAGAGAAGACCAAGTATGAAGACTCTGATGTTAAGTGGAAAGAGTTAGACCCCAAATATCACTTCTCATGTCAATTCATGGCTGATACAGTTGCAATGAATTCATCTGATTTCATCATAACCAGCACATACCAAGAAATTGCTGGAAGGTTTTGTTAAATTATCCTTTCATATACTTGTATAAATGAGAAGAAAATAGTTTTAAAAAACTATGTAACACCGACACTTCAGATTGAAGACGTGTCTGAGTCTGAAACTAACACAACATTGACACATAAAATTACATTCACTTATTTCCATTTTTCAAATTATTATCGATGTCGACATATAGGTATCAGTGTCATAATGTGTCTCTCTGTCAGTGCTTTGTAGCCCTAAAATGGAAATTAATTTTTGAAAGTTTATTTTTGCAGCAAAGATAAACCTGGACAGTATGAAAGCCATGATGCATTTACTCTTCCAGGGCTTTGTAGGGTTGTTTCAGGGATAAATGTGTTTGATCCCAAGTTCAATATAGCTGCACCTGGAGCTGATCAAACTATCTATTTCCCTTACACAGTAAAAGACAAAAGACTCTCTCAATTTCACCCTGTCATTGAAGATCTTCTCTTTAATAAAGTAGATAACAATGAGCATATGTAAGTGATTTGTTTCCACTCTTTCATAGTAAACTTTCAGCTATGAAACTATTCTAATCTATGTAGCACTGACGCCTCGTATTGAAGGCGTGCCTGGTGGTTCGACATGTGTCAATGTTCGACACCAACACATTTGATTATATTCAATCACTTACATTTTTTTAAATTATTACTGGTGTCTACATATCAGTGTCAAATCTGGTGACCATGTTTGTGTTAGTGTTTCATAGGCACTAACTACATTCTTTCAAATTATTAATTTTTCACTTATGAAATTTTTATGGACACAGTGGATATCTAGCAGAAAGGAGGAAACCAATAATATTCTCAATGGCAAGGCTTGATGTAGTGAAGAACTTAAGCGGATTAGTCGAATGGTATGCGAAGAACAAGAGACTAAGAAACTTGGTGAACCTTGTCATAGTAGGAGGCTTCTTTGACCCTTCAAAATCAAAAGATAGGGAAGAAATGGCAGAAATAAAAAAGATGCATGATTTAATTGAAAAGTATCAACTAAAGGGCCAATTCAGATGGATTGCCGCACAGACTAATCGATATCGCAACGGAGAGCTCTATCGCTGCATTGCTGACACAAAGGGAGCTTTTGTGCAGCCTGCTTTGTATGAAGCTTTTGGATTAACTGTAATTGAAGCAATGAACTGTGGCTTGCCAACTTTTGCAACAAATCAAGGAGGTCCAGCAGAAATCATTGTTGATGGAGTCTCAGGATTCCACATTAACCCTCTCAATGGAGATGAATCAAGCAACAAGATTGCTTATTTCTTTGAACAATGCAAAGTAGATCCATCATATTGGAACACAATTTCTGCGGCTGGATTGCAACGCATAAATGAGTGGTAACCAATTAACCATATAATTGTCTTAGCTTCAAACTATTGTAGTTATTCTTCAGTGAAATGATATTTTGACATATAAAATTGACAACAAAATAGATGATTAACACAGTTCAAATGTTTGGTTAATTACATTTAGTGGATGGTTAATAGATATGACAGGTGTCGAAAATCATTAATCATCAACTGAATTGTAATTAACCACGAATTTAAACATGATTGACCATAATTTTCAGGTGCTTAAATCTACACGTATTGAACACCAGATAATTTTGGTTAAATACATTCAAATTCGTGGTTAACTATATCTATTACATGGTTAATGAGTTTTGTTATCTATTATATTCATTAACCATTCACATAATGTAATTAACTAGGTATTTGAATTCTGATCACCAACCATTCTGTTGTCGAACTTCGGTGTCAAAATAGCATAACTCTATTGTTTATGTTAGAGTTACACCTTTGTTGCATAATTGTATTCAGAACTACCTACCCTTTTATGTGCATTAGCAAGAAATTGAATTTCAAACATGTTCATGTGTTTTTTCTTGTAGCTATACATGGAAGATCTATGCAAACAAGTTGGTAAATATGGGGAACATTTACACCTTTTGGAGGGTAGTGAACAAGGAGAAAAAAAAGGCAAAGCAAAGATACATACATATGTTCTACAATTTCTTATTCAGGAATTTGGTTAGTCAATGTTTGGTTTTTAATTATACACATGCAAAATTAACCAATTATTGCTTAGTGAGTTTTGATAAAGAAAACAAAGTTAACACTTGTTATATGTTAATGTCACAGGTTAAGAATGTACCTATTCCAAGTGATGAACCTCAAACACCAATAGGCAAGCCACCAAGTCTTAAACAACAAGGATCTAGGTATATCACAAGAATTTTGGTTTAGATTTTGAGAGTCTTCAAGATCAATTTCATTAGAAATTAGAAATAACTTTTTTTTCCTTTTCTTCTTGGTTTACAGCACTAAACGTTCACAATCTACATTGAGAAGGTTAGAATAATTAATCATATTATCATAGATTAGCTCATGATAATTAGCTGTGTGATTTTATATAATCTTAAAAATACTTATTTCCTTTTAGGCTATTTGGAGCTTAATGGTGTCAACTACAAAGCAGGTCAATTGAGAGAATGTGATATCTTGTCATGATGAATATTGATCTTTCTATGATGTATTATATATTTGTTTATAATTTTTGTTGTTGTTATTTTATAAAAGAAAAAATTCTATAATTATATTGCAAAATAGCAAATGCTTTATGTGATCAATAAAATGTTGTGTGTGAGGAAATTTATGTGATCAAATGTTTTATCTCACATCAGCTTCTATACAAACAGGAAGCTTTTTTAATTAATATATATATTTTTTATAAGCTTGTTAATTAATATTTGAGTTACTACTGTTGCTCTTGGTAAGAAAGATAGATGAGTAAATGCCTATTTGTTTCATTGAGCTATAACAAGAATCAATTCACTAGTTATAGTTCTAAAAAATTGGGAGTATGAATTAAAATACTTCCTCATTTTTACAAATTGGCAAAATCATGTCTAAAATATTATTCAAAATGGTTATTACGTAAAGTTTGCCTTTTAAAGCCACAAGTATGACACACTAATCGAATATGTCACATTATATTGTGATATAAACTCATTAAGAACTAATTTGTCAATGAAATTTAGATAATTTCAAAGACACATTTGTTAATGATTGCAATTGTGTAATAACTATTTACATACAAATTAGTCTATGGGAGATTTAAATTTTATACAACAATTAGTTTGACATATCATAGTACATATATGTACTATCTATGTTCCTTTTTAATTGTCACGTTTGCAAGAAAATTACTATTAAAAAGTAACATAGATAGTAAAAGTTAGAAAATAATTGAACTGGTGTCTACAATTTTGATGATCAATTTATTTATAATTCACTCTTGATTTAGGCGAGTGAGAAGAATTAAAATAAATTGAGATGGAAAAATACTTGCGTCCAAATTAAATAAGGCAGACACTAATCAAAATAGATAAATTAAATTAAATTAGTGTGGGTGGTCGACGCTATTAGCGTCGGTGTCAGGACCGATTCTGAAAATTCGAAGCTAATATGTTGCTCTCTATAGTAGTGTGCTCTCCACAAAAACTTTATTCACCTTCCAACCTATCAACCTTTCTCGTAGAAGTGAGACTTTCTTCCCTTATCTCAATTCTCTCTTGTTGTTTCCTTTATCTCTTATTTCAACTCTCTCTTTTGCTTCCCTCAAATCTCTCTCGTCGTCACAATTTCCATCGAGATTGTCGCTTAATATATAATTTGTGTTAGTTAATTACTCCATTCGATCTCATATATATAAGCAAAAAAACAACTATCTCAATCAGTTAACCTCATTTAATACGTTCAAAATAATAAAATAAAAAAAATTCATTGTAATTCCTAAATTATCCTTCATGAGAACTTGTTCAATGAAAAAAAAAAGTTAATGGAAAAATAAAATCTAAATTAATAAAAAAAAATATTGTAAAAGTAATAGCATTAAATATAGTAGAGTTAATTAATTTTTGTTTATATTCAAAACCACAAAAGTAAATTTTTTTGTTACTTGTATTCGAGACCAAAGAGATTTGTTGATGACAAGAGTGATTTTGATATGACAATATGTAACAATACACATATTCTCTTTTCTAATTTTTTTGTTTGGTTTTTGCTGAAAATAAAATTGGTTTTTATGTTAATAAATCATTTTTCAATGTTGGGTAATCTATCCTCTCTTTCTCATGTGCACCCATGTGATTATTCGAAAAATAATTTTCAAAATATATGTTTAGTTAATGTCATCATGTTTGGTGTCATGTTAAATGAATAAGTCATGAGTTGAAATACTAAATCTTGTTCTCCACTACATTTCCACATATACAAATAAAATCTTCAAATTCAAAAAAATGAAAAGAGAGAAGATTAAAGTTAGACATTTTGATAATTAATAAGATTCAACATAATTAAGTGTTAATCAAATAACAAGTATTTAAAGTAAAACATATAAGTATACTATGGATACATCATAGACCACCACCCTACTCAATTAGAAGAAACCCAATTAAATTCTTGTCAAACCTACTCCTTATGTTAGAGACAAAAATAAATGAATTAGGAGATCAAGGGTTAATTACTATGGCTTGCCCACATGAAACAAAGAGCCAAACATATGGTGAGGAAAATGCCTATTTTCTTCAAGACCACACTTAATCCTTTCTCACTTTTAACACCAACAAACCAAACCTCTTTTGACTCATTCCATTTGATAATCTCATATGATTCTCTCATTCTTTTCTCTTTCACATTTTCTAGGTTTTGTTTCCAAATTTCCACTTCTTCCTCCAAATAAACACAATGCATCAAAAGAAGTGAAAATAAAAATACAACCAAACTTGCTATTTTCTTTGATGGATTTATTAAATTCCCCATGACATAGGCCTTGAACTTCCTAAAAATAGATCCTTGATTCTCCATTATCATCATCATTGCCTCTACATTCTCTATAGAGTGGTTATTTTTTTCCATCATTCTTGGATTGAGTTGAACTTGAACTATTTGTGAAGGAACAACTTGGTGAAAGAATGTCATGGCTACTTGTTGAGTTGAAACAAGCAATCCATGACTCACCTTTATTTCCTCAATGACCTCATCAAAGCTTGGAGAACTTGAGTAATCATCCATGTTACCATCTTCTAGAAAATTTTCATTGGGGTCTCCATCATTGATGAAGCCTATTGAGAATTCGTTGACATCAAGGTTGCTATTGTGTTGGTGATATTCTAATGAAAATAAAAAAAAATAAAATTGTTTTAGGTAGAAAAGAAAATATTAAAAGTTTAAATAACCATGATCAACAATTAGCAGAAATTAATTAATAATAATTAGAAACACAAAAATAGTGATATATGGGATGTTATAATACCTTGCATGCCATTTTGTTCTCTTATTGTTTGGAAGCATGAAATATCCTCAATTGGGACAACCTTTTGTTCTGCCATCTATACAATTTGGCATGTTAACAATGATATAAACTTTTTTATTCTTAATTTATAAACAAATATTTTAACTTACTAAGAAAAATTAAATTAGTGACGGACATTAGAAAAGAAAAACAAAATTCGTCACTAATTTTTTTTGTTATAATATTTATAGGAAGAAACTAAAAACAAATTTTATGTTTTTGCTATCTAAATTTCCGTCACTGATTTCACTTTTTTTTAAAAAATTAATTCTTCAGCAATATACTCGGATTCTCAATATTCATATATGACCATAAATTTTCAATTTTTTGTTAATAAAAATATCAAATCTAGTTTTGTACTAAAAAAAGGATATCAAGTTAATCTAGTTTCATTAGCCCTTAATAATTATTAGGCCATTACTTTAGTTTTGACATTGAAATAATTAAATTTTCATGAAGTAATGAGTTGAAAAGAATAATTTATCACACCTTTTCAAAATCTTCTCTTGGCATTCCAATCCATCTCAAATTTTCTACCATCCTCTTTTCCTTAAACTCTTCATCTTGATCACCTATCTCTATAGATCTTGTACTCAAATCTTCCCAAGTTTTGTCAACATAACTCATGGAGTTCAAATCATTTATGTGGTTATAGTTTGTGCCAACCATGAAAGTAAAATCATCTTCACAAGGAGCATAATTTTCATTGTCGTCATACGCTTGTGAATAACTTGATTGATTCATCAATTCTTGAGAAGCATGAGTTAGTGAAAGAATTTCTTGCAAGATATCAGTTTTAGTTTTGCTTCCTTGAGGAAAGTCCTCCACCACCAATGGAGGCATAGTAAACCTATGTTGCATCCTTGCACACTCTAGTGCAATATCCACCTTGCAAACCAAATCAAGGATTAAATTACAATTTTGTTGTCTTTAATATTTAATGACAAAATTAGAGACAATTTTTTTTTTACTCTCATTATTTTGTCGGTATAAATTTTTATGATAATAATTGCAAACCATGATTTAAGTGGAAGGATATGCCCACACAAGTTGTGACTTAGGTTTAGGTCTAGAATTTTGCAATTGGCATGTCTCTCATGATCTAAATTTTTATATTACTCCCTCGTCCTTTAAATTTGGTTCTTTTAACTTTTGACACACATATTAAAAAATAATAAATTTAGATAAGTTTAATCTTTTTTATCCTTCATTCATTAAGTAAAAATAAAATTTATTTAATATATATTTTTATATTTTTAAGGGTACAAAAGAAAAAATACCATTAATTTTATATTGATTTTTTAAAAGAACCAAAATTTTAAGATAAAAATAAAATACTTAAAAGCACTAAAGATCGAAAGACTGAGAAAAAAAAAAAGTGACATTTAATATTATGTTGGATGGATTATTTTGTATACCTTGGATGGAGGGTATGTTATGGGTCCATGATTAGTAAATGATGAAGAAGTTGGAAGAGTGAATGATGGGTCATGATATGAGAAGTGTGACCAATTTCCATTATCCCTATTGAGTGAAATCTCATTTCCCATATTGTGAGGTGAACAAGTCTTCATTTGCATCAAATAATTTGAACTATCTAAATCTTCACCCCTTCCTTCAGAAACGCTTGTAATTTGTTTGGCATGGCTTGTTAGATTACCATATTGTCCCCCAACTTTAGGCACAATCACTGTATTCTTCTTGATCACACGACAAAGAGCATATGCATCCTGCAAGGCTGATGTAGTTTCACATTCCCTTTCATGAAGACGATATTCATGCATAACCCAATTTGTGCGACAACCATGGGGTGCTCTTCCTCGATAGTAAACTAGGGTTTTCTTCATCCCCACTGCTTCACCTTCAGAATTTACTTTTCTATCCTTCCCTGTTGCTTTCCAATATCCTGATTTTGTTGCACGATTCGTTCTTGATCCATTCGGATACTTCCTATCTCGAGGGCTAAAGAAATACCACTCCATATCATTCCCTGGTAATAATGATTTTCCTGTCAAAAAATTTCAAATTGGTTATGTATTTTCTTAATTCCCTTCAAAATTTGATAAAGCAAATAATGCATTATTAGGAGAATTGAAATTGAAATAAAGCAGAAATAGTAGTATATTGAAATAGGAGAATATATAAGACGCAGAAAAGTGTAAATAATGCATGGGAGTGGGTGTGATCTTTACACTTTTTGACTTGGGAATCTTCTATTGTCTCATTATTACTAATTTGATTATCACAATATAGGAAAGAACCCTAAAGGTGAAGGGGACCCTCTTCTCTATAAGTACATCCTTTCCGCTATATAAAGATAAGTTAGATTGATCTATATATCACATAACATTTTTATTTTTATTTGGTTAAAGTAGAAGACTATACTTGACGAAAAAAGAAAGCATGTATTCATCATCACTTAATAAAAGATCTTAAGAAGCGCGTGTCCACTTTTCAAATAAACTTTCATTGGGTCCTATTAAGTTCTAATTAAAAAGAATAATAACTATTTATAAATTTGTAAAATAAATTTTATAAAAAAAAATTATTGGAGTCTTTACGATAATAAAAGTGTTTTATCAACTACAATAGTTCGAAAATATTATTGGAGTCTTTAGTTATAAATAATATTATTAGAGTTTTTAGTGTAAATAATGTTTAAACGGTTAATCAATAACAATTATTAGATTATTATAGATATTTTACTTACACTAATAATATAAACTTTTTTTTATTTGAAAGTCATCAAATTTTATTTTAAAAAAAATTGCACTAATTAATATAATATTTTTATTTTTTGCAAAAATAGTTTTTAGAAACAACATATATAAAATAATTACTCATAAAAAAATATACTACAAAATAATTTATTCCAAAAAACTAATAGTGCAGATGAAAAATGAAAAGAAAAATTGTAATTAATTAAATACCTGGCAAGTCCCAAGGTTCACACTTATAAAGATCAACTTCAGCTATGATCTCCAACTCAATATTTCGACCATTGATCTTCCTTTTTAGATAATAAGCAACAAGTTCTTCATCAGTAGGGTGAAACCTGAAACCTGGAGGCAATGAAACAGGTGCCATCCCTATATTACTTTGGACCTCCTTCTTCCTTCCAATTATTTATTATACAAATCAAACCCTGCCATACATCAAAATAACAAACTTTATTTTATACATGCATAATACTATATGACAAGCATATATATATGAACATAGTAATAATAGGACTTATAAGAAAATATTAATGTAATAATAGGAAGAGGTGAAGAAAGAGAAGGACCTAATGGAAGAAGAAGATCCAAAGGAAGAAGAAAGTGGGAGAGACAAAGGGATCAATAGAAGAGAGGGGATGTGGAATGTGGGGTTTGCTTGGGGTTTTGATAAAGAGGACAAAAAGAGAAGAAGAGAGAGAAAGAATATTGTTATTATTATATTCATCATATAGAAACAAAAATAAAAGTAAGATGGTTGTCTGTGTCACCCTTGTATCTTTATTTTCTTCTTTTTAATTACTTTTCATTTGTGTTTTTATCAAATAGATGGATTCCTCTTATCTTTGTTATCAAGATTGAATTCTTTCTCTTTGGTTAGCAACATCAAATGAGCTATATGCAGAAGATCTGGAGTTTAATATCTACAATTAATATTTTTCTCTTCTTTAATATATATACAAACTATATTAATATTAATTTGTCTATTAAAAAAATTATATAATTAATTATTAACACTCTCTAGATCCCTAGATATAATACGTCAATTAAAAAATTAATAATAATTAATATTAAATTTATTGTCATAATTAGTACAATTATTTTTTATACTTATCATGTAAAATTTGTAAAATAGAAGATTAATTTTTGTCTTCATGTATTATTTATAATAGATTAATTGTAGAAGAAGATATAACATAATTATATTTAAACATATATAATGGCAAAAAATTAATCAATAGAGTTAAAAATTTGAAAAATGTTTTTTAAAATGAGACTAGAAAAATGTTCAATAGTGTCTTATAGCAACAAAAGAATCAACTAATAGTATATATCTTTGTCCTTGAATATAAATTTTTTTTGAGATTTTTTCTTATATCTTTTTATGAGATTCCTTTTAATTTTTCAACTACATTAATTATTTATTTACTAACTTACCTTAATTATGTTATATCTTTTTTTACAATCTATGATAAATACTATAATAAAATCATAAATTAATTGTCTCTTCAAGCAGCGTTGTATCTAGAAATTTCTTTTGACGAGGCATTAAAATAGTATATGTATTTTTATAAAAGAAAAATATTATTAACTCTTACAAAATACATAATTACTTTTTGAGGAAACAAAATACATAATTATAATAACTAAACAAATTCAAAATACATAAGAGTTTTTACAAATTACAATTATTCTCTACAAGAGTTCATATTCTTAAAATATTCAATAATTTTTTCATTATCAACACTAACAAAGAGAGAAAGTTAGAAATGTGAACATATGTAAAGTATAATTTTAACTTGTGTGAGTGTATTAACACATACAAAATGTGTGTGAGCGGGCATAGAACTATAAAATTTTATGGAAGCTTAAAATAAAAATAATAGTGTTATTAAAAGAATTTTTTATTTTCTTGTAGGGGCAAAAGCCTCCACTACCAACATAATGGACCCGCCTCTGTCGTCAAGGTAAACTAGTAAAATAATTCAAATCGTCAACAAATTTACTACTATTGTCAATTTTTTTAATTCTTGTGATTTAATAAACATAGTCTTATATATAGGGATTGAAGTATACTTCCTTTCATCTTAAATATATAAAAAAAAATAAAAAAAAATTAATCAACAAAAATGATATAATTAATTTAAAATCTAGACTAAATACAACTATTTTTTATTGATTTTTTTTTTATATTTAAGATTAGAAATAGTAGTATAATATAATTAATATTATATGTCTTGTTTTTTGGACCAATGATCCTATGCTTCTTTCTTGTCCTTTCTTGGATTCTAGGGGTCATCCACGCAGCAACACGAATAATGCATCTTAATTGCCCTCTATTGGAAAGCTATGATCGTCCCTTCATTGATTAAATAACGTAATTAAGAAAACTCTAACAAACAAACGTCCCCTAAGTTATATGTTCATAATATATATCTCTAAGTTTTTATTTATTGAATCATCGTTCTTTATTTCTTTTCGTGTGTATGACATTATCAGCGACAACTTTAAATTCATGATTTCAAGCTTGACACTTTCGAATCATGCATCCGGTGAAAATTTGTTCATATATTGATTACTTTCAAGAACACATTCAATCATGTGTGAATGAGAATAAATAGAATCTAATATTCCGTTGGGCATATGTTTTTCTGATTTATTTATGTTTAAAATAATGAGTTAATTCTGTAAAAGAAAAAAAATAAGTTAATGAACTTTTTTAATAAAAAAAAATAAGTTATGATACTACACGTTTAAAAACAAAATGAGAGAAATTTAGATATATATAGGCTGGATGCTTAATCTAAAGTAAAAAGTACCTTAAAATTTATTAAATATTTATAAATAAATTTATATTTTTCTTCCTCTAATCTAATAGTAAAAAAAATAAAATAAAAATTAAATCATAGATTAAGTTAGTTATAATCAATACTCCTATTATATACACATCTTTTAAGACTTTTCGTAAAAAAAAACAATTATTTTAATTAATAAGTTATATGTCAATATTTTTTATTGGCTCTCTATTTACATAATTACTCTCTCTTTATTGATGTAAGTGTAAAATAATTAGTCATAGATTTAAAATTAAATGAGCAACTCATATCATTTGACTATAAAGAAAAATAAATATATTCAAACAAACCAAATAAGAGAAACTAAAAAGAAAAAGAACAACTAGATGTTGTTTAGGCATGGCTAAATCTAATAAGCTAGTCCAAACTCGAAAGGACATAGGACCCATGTGGGACCAGCTTTAGACACGTGATTGATTAAGTCATGCATCCACGTGGCAAGGACAGAATCACTTGTGACTTATACCATGCTTTTCCCATCGATGCCATATTAGGTCTATCTATATCTCATGCTATCCCTTTCATCAATCCATCTTTTGGTGCTTTTCTCCTTTATGAGTTTATGCTTCCTTTTGCTTTTTCTTCCTAGTCTTCTCATATTATATGATCCAATCTTATATGAAATTAAAGGGATTCAACCACTAGTCATGATCTTTAATTATAATGTGCCATGTAGTATGAAACCAGCTTTACAATAAGCCGCAAATACCTCTAACAAGTTTTGCATCACCCCCACCTCAAAAAATTGTATTAAGAAGCACTCAACAAATTATGGACCTCTAGGATCTTGTGCATATTATCATGATATATGTAAAACTAGATTCTTGTTATATTAGATATAGTTAGTGGTCTTCACTTTATAATCTCAAGAGATAGAATAAAAATTTCATTTAGATTTAGGTGTGAAACTTAAATAATTATATTTTTACTATATAAAATTGATCAATTCATTATACAAAATCACAATAAAAGTTGAAAAAGTCATTTGATTATCACAACAAATAAACTCAAATATACATATAATATTGTATTAATATATTAGAAAACAATCAATTTCACTTGCAATAAAATAATGAAGGAAAAAAGAATATCCACGAGTATCGGTACCAGTAAAGTGTCTAATACAAATACTTTACCATTTTAGAAGCACTGATGCTTCAAAGTTTATAGATAATTACAACTTATTATATCAAGTATTTTATTTCATATTTTTTCTAATTTATTCAAGGAACGTAAATATATATAACTAAGGAGACACGTTAGTTCTTGATTCACATCCCCTCTTAAATTGATGTGGATGGTCAAGAAACATCAATTTGCTAACAAGAAACTGATGGTGTGGGGGAAGAATATCCTTGGTAAGAATATCCACAATTTGAAATTGAGTATTAAGGTGAGAGAAGGTGATATAACATGGTTATCATAGGCCTCTCACAAATAGACCGACTTTGTTTGAGGAAATCGAAGTTCAACCAAAAGATCACGATGCCAAATGATCTTAGAACAAGCTTCAGACATGGCACAATACTCCCATTGAGTATATGATTTAGAGACTCTTGTTTGTTTCTTCCTTTTTCATGAGATAAATGAAGAACCAAGAAACATGCACCAACCAATGACAAATTGCTAAGTGTCAGGACATCCAGCCCAATCAGCACCACCATAAGCAATCAACTTAGGAACTGTCTCAATAGAAAATAATAGACCTTGTTGAGACGTACCTTTTAAGTAGCCAATTCTACGACGAACTGCTTCTAAGTATGAGAATGCATGAATTAACTTATTTGTTGAACAACAAATGATAAGTCAAGTCAAGTAATTGTCAAGTAATTAGGACTATCCACGAGCTACCAATACAATAAAGGATCGGTCAAGAGATCACATTCATCACGATGATATCTAACATTAACTTCAAGAGGAGTATCTACTAGATTAGTTAGTTGGAGACCAACCATAGAAATCAAGTATAGAAGTCAAGTATGTGGCATACTTAAGGTGATGGAGAAATATTCCCTTAGAGGTAAATGAACCTCGAGACCAAGAAAAAATTGTGAAGGACATGACCAAAACAAATACGATCTCAACCAAGAAGATACAAGTTTGATCATCCAACAAAAGAGAAGGGGCGCCATGAGATCAAGAATCAAACAAGGAGACCAGGGAAAAAGGTTTGATACCTTTGTGCATTGTTATTTCTGCTATAAATAATAGTAAGAGCATTTACAAGTAATTACAACTTATTATGTCAAGTATTCTATTTTCTAATTTGTTTAATCTATTCAAAGAACATAAATATATACAATCCAGGAGACACATTAATTCATAATTTGCAATTACTTATCTACCCTAAACCTTAAGGCATTCCTAATATTAATCACTTCTCTTATATATTCAACATTTACTTCATTCATATTCAATGTGAGACTATCTCTCACACCTAAATTCCAATAATCGCTCTCTCATGTATGAGTTCTCACATCCTAGCCATGACCTATATTTGATCTAAATACCAAGATCTACTTATGCTACAACTGAATAAGGGCTCTAATATCACTTGTTGAAAAGACCAACGAACTGTGGGAGCAACAACATGCTAATGATCCAGGACTACCAATAGATCTGAACATTATTTATCCACCCAAAACTTTAAGGCATAATTTAAAATATGTATCGTCTCTCTAATATATTCAATAGTTAGCTCATTCATAATTGATATGGGACTACCATTCTTCACGTTGATTAGCCTTTGGTGCTTTATTGTGATATAGCGTGCACCTGCATTGATGATCGGTGTTAATTTTGTTTTTCATGAGCTTTAACGAAATATAAATAGATATTGGTATTGATTGTCATTTGATTCGAAAGAAGTTCCAAACTACTTTTGCCTCTTGGTTCTTATTGTTAAGTTTTTTCTCTTAAATCTTAAGTTTAATTGCAATTTCAACTCATATTTTATCTATGATTTTGATCTCCACATTCTTAATTTTGCAATTTTAATCCCTCAAAATTTTAAAATTTTAACCTACAACCAAATTTTTGATGACATGGCAAGTTTTTAAGTGTCATGACAATAAGTTCATTGTTTATGTGAATGCCACTTCACTTTTTTAATGCTTTTGTAGAACATTATATCACATGTAAGTTTCCTTTTATATTTTGTGAATCCAACATATCCTTAACAAAAGACTCACGACAACCAACAAATATTATTTTATATGCATCATTTCTTAAGTGAGTGCTCATATTAGTACAGGAGATAAACTCTTTCAAACCTTTATTAATTATAAAAAGTACAAGAAACAACATATTACATAATTCAAATACTAAAATATGGTTGATTAGTTAGCATAACCATTATAATTGAAAAGCAATAGAAATCCCAGAGGTGATTCTTATTACATATTTTCCCTTATTCCAAATTTCTAGCCCTCTGGTGAGGGAGAATTGAAAAGCCAAAAACAACAACTTCTAATACATTCAAGAAAGAAAGAAAAAAAACAATAGAAACAAGCATCATCCATATTTTTGTTAATCTCATTCAAGTCCTGACATCTTCCTAAAATGAAGGACAAATTGGTAAACCTTTTCAGGGTCAGGCAGAACATTTTTCACAGATTCTCTTTGCAAGCATCTTTTAATCCAAGCTGAAATTTTTGGACTATGATCTTCGATTTTGAAACCACCAAGTATTTCATATGCTAAAAACCATGCAGAATGAGGAATGGCTATGATGTCTACATAACCAAATGCATCACCACCAAAGTACTCTTTCTCTCCAAGAGCTTCTTCTAGATGCTTTAAAACTTCAATGAAGTCTCTTGTTCCAACTTCTCTTTCTTCTCCATTGCTAGCCCAAATGCTCCTTCCAGTTTCAAACACCTTATAATACATTTTTAATAATTTAATTACTTTATAATACCTTACTTAAAAGGATATATTATGAAACAAAATAAATGAGAAAACAAGTTTTTTTTTGTATATGTAAAAAAAAAAACTAGTTAAGAATGGAGAAACCAACCAACCTTTTTGTCAATGAAATCAGCCCAAAATGTAGCTTTGGCAAGATCATATGCATTATCTGGAAGCAATGAGTTGGAAGACCAAACATGATCAATATAGCTAACAATGATAGAAGATTCAAGGACAGGTTTGTCATTATGCAAGAGAACAGGTACTTTTTGGTGAATTGGATTTGACTTGAGAAGAAGCTCACTTTTTTTTCCAAATAAATCTTCTTCATTGTCCACATAATCCACACCTTTCTCTTCCAAAGCAATTTTCACTCTTGCACAAAATGGGCTAGCCCAAAAGTCCAAAATAACAACCTTGTCTCCCTTTGACATTTTACCAATAATAATAATAATAATTCTTGGGACTCTTACTCTTTTTTCTTCACTACTTGATGACTTTAAATTGTGAGAGAAGTTGAAATTTATAGGTAAGTTTAGTTTAGATAAAAAATTTATGCCTACGATGTCTACAAGGTGTTCTTTGTATTTTCCTTCACAATTGATGTTACTAAAGTGTCCATATCTATGTTTTGATTTGGACATGAAATTTAAGGAGCATATATGTAGATAGTATCAAATGGCCGGCCAAAATGAAATTGATTATCTATGTATTTTGTTTCATTTATTGGCGATGTATCCAAACTATATAATTTAATCTTCTAGTTATAATTTTTATGTTCATTGTATTAAAAAGAAATGAAAAATATAATTTGGTTAAATATTGTAATATGAATCATTGGTTCATTGATGTTTCTATTTATATCCCTTTTAGACATAGAAATCATCGGTTCCTTGAACTTTTACTCCTGAATTAGTTCTGAAACTGGAAATAGTTATTATTCCCTAATCCAAATTGAATCCTGACAAAAACAACTTATTTGAGGAAAATTTAATCATTTTTCAAAAGCTATTTAGTCCCTAGTATTACTAATATTTTAAAACGATCTTCAAACTTATATAAAATATTAACCAAGTTCATCTTTCTCTGTCAGTATTTGCAGACTATAACGACATTAAAATGAACATTTTGACGAGGTATTTATTAACAGATCCAGACAGAGGGATATACTTGATTAAGATTTTGCAATTTTACAAATCATTTTGAAATATTGATAATGTTGATGACTAAATTAAAACAGTCCTGCAATTTTAGAGATGAACATGTAAAGTTACTGTTATTTTGAATGCAAAATTAAACAATCCAACTAATTAAAGCTCAATGGCTGATTCATGTGGAGGAATGGCCCAAGATCATTCTGGAAAATGTGTTTGTCTTTGTGTGCTCTATTGGTTCGTGCTCTATTTCTTTTATGCAGAATTGTGGACTATCGTTAAGGAGTTGAAATTGGCGTTTGGTTTGGCATTTAGAAATATTGACAGAGTTTGATTCTCAAGTAGCAATGAGGTTGGTGTGGGGTGGGTGTAGTACTAGACACCCTTGTTTCTCATATTTATCTTGAAGCCAACCAGGTGGTTGATGCCTTTGTTAAATTTGGTCTTCCTAGGTCAAATATTGATAGAACTTTTTATATTAATTCTCATATTACCTCCCTTACCTTGTTGACTGATAGGAGTGTTTGGCTTTTCTAAAGGCAAATAGTCTTTTTCATTAAAAAAAAAGGTGATGAATGAGAGCATCATAATTACATCTATATATACTTTGATTAGCACATCACAAGTGACTTATTTGTTTAGAGAACAGTTAGAGATGAATCAATATTATGTACTGACCACCCTTCAACCTTGATTGGATATTTGGAAAATATATATGTTAACATATATTACTCTTTGTAGTATAAAATTGAAAACGAATTAGGAAATCAATATAATATGAAACCATTCTGTACATTTATATACAAAAGAATTGCTTGCATCTTGTTTTTTTAAGTAAAATAGAAGGCTAAAAACAATTAAATTTATCCCAACTGCACAGCATTGGCTTCTGAAACTTTCAAGCAAACACACATGTGAAGGAAATACTCAGGATTCATTAAGTTGTTAACCACCCAAGAAAAAGGTATTTCCAAACTCGGTTCTATCCCTTGAATGCGTACGCACTTTATTTCCGCAGTCTCAAGTTTGTTGCAAGATGACCCGGGATCACATGAACTTTCTCCTTCTTCTCCAGCACTTCGGTCTATAATTGCATCTCCTTCGTTAACAAAGAGACTTTCCGGAAAGTACTCGGGCAGAAGTCTTTTAACCGCATTGTTTAAACTAAAGTATTTACCTGCATGCAACATATATTACTTGCAGTTATTAATTTATTTAAACCCTCAACCATACAACAACAAAAAACACTATAGAAAAACATAAATTGTTTGTCAATAATTTGTAAGTCATGCAGTAGAAATGTTAACTATAGCCATGGCGGATACTTCAATGCTAATTAGATTATAAGAATCGTGAATGACATGCAACATTGAGAATGTGGATTATCACCATATGCATTTTTCAGATAAAAGAAAAAACATAAGACAAACATGGAAGATATTCAAATTTAAAAGCTCTATGGAGGATTTTCTATGAGACATGACTTACCATCTTCCTTATGAATCTCGACAGGTCGATTGAAATATGAGACTTTGTCCCAGTTATCAATTTGTGGAGCATCTTCAAAATCATCAAAATCGTCATTGACGGTCCACAAATATAAACGAACAGGAATCCTACCTAATACGATAGTAGACATAAACAAAAAAGTAAGTTTAATGTGGATGGCAAAACTACATGAAACTGATTCAAGTCACCAATCTCAAAAGTACACCAGAAATAAATAAATAAATAAAATAAGTAATGCATTAGAACCCTCACACAAACCATCATTAGGCAGGATTTAAATCCAAGTTCTAATACACTAAAAGACATTTGCATGCAATGACAGAACAACTTACCAGCAGACAATAAAGACAACTGGAAGAGACTATTCGACATCTCGTGATTTTAAAGTCGTATAAATCCAAGACTTGAAGTTATTCTTACTGTTTAAGATCCTAAAATCTTAATGATTCCTTCTAAAAGTAAAATTGAATGTCTTATTATACTGTAGTAGCCACTAGTCAGACACATTGTCAAACCTAAATAATTCATAAAGCCTATAATCTATGAAATGCCTTAAAACACCAACCAATATAGTCTAGAGAATATTAGAGATAATATTACACAAAATGTTTGTACAGTGAGAGAACCAATCTCAGAAAACTTATTGACAGTACAATGAGTATATACGCTTTTGTCATAAGTTTCCTTTTCAGTTAGACTTTGTTCAACCAACTGATCATAGAAATGGAAGTTTTAAAATTAGGGTTGGACCTAACTCAACATGACAAAACCAGGTTGTAGGATGCCTCCAACTTATAAACACAGGTTTCAAGCTATATCTCATCCAATGTGGGACTCTCAACACACACCTCTCACGCCTAGGATTCGACATCTAGAGTGTGACCCTAGTGGTCATAATGAGGCCCCTTGCCTATAATAGGAATTATGAATTTATATATATACCCAACAAGAATTATCCTTTCTGATAAAAACGAAATATTGTCAAAAAGTTGGGGAAATCATGAAACAGTCCATAAAAGAAAAGGAAAGGCGGCAAAAAGCAGCAAGCTAAAAAAAAGTTCATATCACTCACTTGTCTTCACTTGTCCAGCAGCTTCAGCATCCCCAGTACTTTGTTCAGATTTAGTCGAGTCTGAATCAATATTTTCTATATATTCATCTTCAAAAGTTTCAAGCTTAAGCTTAGACGACACCCGTCTATAAGTTTCCAAATTACCTGTCATGCAAATGAGTGTTGACAAAAGTCCATGAGAAGAGAGCAACAAACTTATTCTCCATAAATTACCAATTGCAGGTGTAGCCTATTATGTGTTTTCCAGATTTCTTTTTTTGAATTATATTGTGCTGAACTCCACTTCTCTCAATCTTATGATCAAATAGTGTTTATTCATATATGTGATTGATTCTATATTGTGCAACTTGTTCTAGGAAATGTATGTTAACTTGGATCAAATACATTACTTTTTGCTTATATTTAATGTCGGAAGGAGTATGAACATAAAAACAAAATAAAAATATATAAAGCAATTAGTAATCATACCATTTAAAACAGAGCCCCAGAGCTCCACCTGATCAGTTTGAGACATGTTCATGACATTCTTGCAATTTCCATTTATTACATATGCAGCCTACCGTAAAAAATCAAAATCCAGTTAAGGTCGGTGAAAATAACAACATTAAACATCTCAATATATTGCGATCGAAATGACCGACATTACAAATTTTCTCAATAGTTAATGGCTTAAATATGTTATTGGTTCTGTAAATATTGAAGTTTCTTCCAATATTTGTAAAAAATATTTAAGCCAAAGTTAATCTAAAAAACGAAAGGGGAAAACAGTGAAACATAGATTTTAACAAAACCACCATTGGAGTAATAAATGTGTGCAATATTGCAATGAATTCAGAAAAGCACAAACTCAAAACTCACCAACGCATTTCACAGCAAGGTTGTTCAACAACTACAGCCTCTATGGAATTAACTTATCCCATTATACCCGAGGCACATCGTGAAGTTTTTTGGAAATCGTGGGGGGCTAAAAGCTATAGGAATATGAAGATTTATCTGTAACCACTAACGTATCTGAATCCATTGTACTAAATCAATTTTTGAGAGCCATAGTTACATTCACAATTGCACACATGTCCAGAGAATCCAAACATAATTTGTATGAGTAGCAATGTTTTCAATCACAGATTGCATAAAATAATGGTTTGTTCAAATTCCACTACGCTACAACATTATAGTGTCATAGTAGCCTCTATTTCACAACATTTTGTACTAAGCAGCGTATCATGGAACAATACCGGGGTTAGTTAAAATTTCACTACTTTATAGCACTGCTAAAGCCAATATTTGACAACACTGATGAATAGGGATTAGGATACCATTCTTCATAGATTAGGAAGATGAGAGAAGTGCAGAATTTGGCAAGGAGTCATCATTTTAGACTAGCAAAGAAAGTGCTTCAAAAATTATTTGGTTTAGTAATTGCAAATTACCATGGAAGCAATATCTTACTCAAGAGAGTTGTTTGAAAATACATCAAACATGGAAAAAAACGCTAAGGAGGAAGCATGTTAAGGTAATCTAAAACCATAACGCTAGCCATTGACACCATAATTTCCATACAATCCTTATACTATGTGCTAATGACCCTAGTAAGAGACTAAAGTGAGATACGTTTAAAGACTCATACACGCAAATACTATTAAATGCCATTGCCATGTATATGCATTAGGTGTCATGTTATTTATCAAACAAGTACTCCCTTTGCAATAAAATATAAGCAAAAAAATACATGTATCTGATCCAAATTTAGACCAAATACATTTACTTTGTTGCTTATATTTTGTTACGGAGGGAGTACATCATAAACACACTCGCAAAAATAAGAGGTTGCACGACTGACCTCTTTCAGTGAGTTAATAAAGCTCCATTTTACACTGTCTTCACCTTCACATGGAAGCAATAAATTGCTTGGATATCCTCTAAAGTGTACCTACAAATCAGAGATTACAGAGATTGAATATAGCTATGCATGAGAAAGATAACTTCATAATGCCATTAAATGTTTGAAGCGAATCAATCTTAATTTTCACATTAGTGCTATTAGAAATTTCAGCATAAATTTTTAATATATATTTACCTTTTTATTAGATGATCCCCCTTCCCAAAAAAATTTCAAGATAAAATTACAAGGAACATCACAGACAAGATAAAAATTTAATAAACAGTTATCTTCCACCACAAATATCATTTAGAACATCATTTTTCCATTGTACAAAATATACTTCATTTTGAAACATTTACATCAATGAGGTGCTCAATCAAATTAACTAAAGAGGAAAATCAAAATAAAATTGAAAGTCCTTACTGTTAAATTCCACGGCCTTTCTGGCTCCATACATAAAAGATCAAAAAGAACTCCGGTTGGTATATACCTATACAAGCCACAGCAAGAAAAAACATTCCAAGATTAAAAAATTATTTTCCATGAGGTATACTATGTTTGCTGCTGCTGACATGTTTCTTCTTTCTTGTAAAGAAAATATATAATTAGTGCAATGTAACAACTGAAAAACAATGAGAAGGTAGTATAACAACCATAAAATGTTTTAAAAACCACTGGAGGGAGAGATTAAAGGGTAAGCAAATCCATACTAACATCATCAATGAAAGTTCATTCAAATATGACTGATTCTAGAGCAATGCTCTATCTCTACACCAATTAAACATATATACAATAAAACAAATTGTAAAAAACTACACAATACCACTTGAGAGGAAGCCCTTTGTGCTCAAACCAAATAGTGTCAACTCCAGGAGGAAGTGTAGCGCTGAACTGAGGCTTCAATAGAGAAATCAACAAAGGCAAGTACCCTATCCTAGGAGCCAAGACCTGAAACCACAAACAAAATGTAAACTCAACAATCAATATATGTGGCCCTAACACTTCAGATTGAAAGATTGAAGTCGTGTCCAGTGTCAAACACACTGACGCACGTAACTACATTCAATTGCTTCCATATTTTCAAATTATTATACGCGTCATTGTCAGTGTTGTGTTTGGTATGTGTTTTAGTAGGTGCTTCAATTGCAAATAATCCAAAAATACTCAATTCAAGTTTGCAGTTAAAGCAACACCTATTCATCAAATAAACACCAAAAACAAGTTATATACAGGTGAACCACCTTCATAAGTGGTCTACAATAGACCAATGCTTAAAAGTCACCTGAAATTAACGATGATCTACAAACACTCTTCAAAAGTATAAGTTAACGATCCTCCAGGTAAGAGAAAACCAAAGAGAAAACCAATGTGTTCCTCAAAACTCAATTCGTCAAACCAACATCATTCATGTAACTGTCTCAACAGTAAAAATAACTGTCTCAACAGTAAAAAAATAAATAAATAAATAAATAAAAAGAAATACAACGAGAATTGTTAACTTATCCTATACAGAATAATTGAAGATCGTCGTTAGAGTTTTAAGTGATTTTAAAGCACCGTCCATGTCACCGTAGAATTTGGCGTTGTATATAATGTATGCATAAAAATCAACTGTTTTCACACAATCAATAACACATAAAATTGGAGCGTATGAATAACAGGTAGCAGTAATTAACCAAAAAGGTGAAAACGTAGAGGTTAAAATGAAAAGCCGAAGAAGTAAAAATTGAAAGTTGAAGTGATAAAAAAAGAGGTGTATAATACGTGAGCGGGTGGAGGAGGAGGAAGAGTGGTGACTTCAGATTCGTGAAGATGAATTTGAAGAGGAATTGCTCCTTTCCAAACGTACTTCTGCGCTTCACTCATCGCTTCTCTTCTAGATCTCTCTATTCATCAATTTCACAAAATCGCTTCTCTTTCTGCCGTTTTTTCACAAAATGAATTTAAGTTCAATTCCTCTTTCTCTTCTTTTTTTTCTTTCTATTTACTCTTTTTTTTTTTTTTTCCTTCTTCTGAAGCTGAATAAAGTTGAACTAATTACTGATCTCGATGTTTTTTGCTGCATTGCTTTTTATGCAAAATTACGTTTGCATCCTTTGTCTACTTTACCATTTATTTTATTTTTGTTTAGGTCCTTCTTTAAAATGATTGAAAAAATATCATCTATCTTTTTGGTAGTTACGTTTTTTTTAGACGATGATATGTCTGACGGTAAGTCGCATAAGATTATAAATCACTGTTTAGTCTTTTAATTTAATTATAAATAATAATTTTATTTTTTATTTTTTATCTCGGTTCAAATATTTAGATTTTAAATATTAATGTTGTTATTTTTTTTACATAATTTCTTTAAAAAATCAAAAAAAAGTTCTTCATTTTCAAATAAATCTAAAAATATTCATCATCTTAATTAAATCGTCAAATAACTAAAATCTTTACCATCTTGATCAACCAAAGATTGACATGTTTTCCTGAAAATCAAATCAAAAAAGAAAACAACAAAATCAAAGTGTGAAAGATTCCTAATTTTACTAGAACAAAAAGTTTCTACAAAAACAAAAGAAATTATAGTTTTTTATGAGAATTAATATAATTAAAAAGAAATAACAAATCTAAGAATAACATCACAACTATGAGATTTTTCACCTTATCCGTTAGAATTCATCTTTTCATTTGTTTGATTTAAGAGTAACATAATAGACATCACAGTTGCAAAAAAAACATACCTAAAAAATTGTCACTTTTAGTTTTAGTTTACTTTTCATATTTCTTATTTTCATTTCAACCAATAAGAATATAGATTATGTACTTCGCTTGCCTACTTTCCTTTACAACTTTCAAAAATAAATCTAGCATTTTTGAAAATTTTAAAAATGTCATAATATTATTTTCTTTTTCAGAAAAAAAAAAAAGCACTATTTTTAACTTGTCTTCCATATTATAACCATCACAGTTGTTTAGGGATAGTTTATTTTGGGAAAATATTTTCTATTACTATTTTTAAAATTATGTTAATTTTAGTTGTTAACAAGAAGTTAAATGATTTTTGAAAGCCAACAATTGCTTACATTACTTAAAATAATGAAAATATTTTAAAAAATAAAAGACAATTGTTTTCATTATTTATAAAAATGCATCTTTATTAATTAATCTTTCATCATCTCTCCATAACAATGATTCACTTAAATAGTCTCTCATCATGGTAAAACAAACACACATTTTAGAAAATAATATAGATAATATACTTTCTTATACAATTTTTTTAATAGATCTAGTATTTTTGAAAATTTTAAAAATGTCAAAATATTGTTTTCATTGTTTTTAAATTAGTCAAGTCTTCCAAATTGTCTTCCACCTTATTTCTATCACAATTATTTACTATATGAGTTTTCCATCTCCTATTATGTAATTTAAAATAAACATAAATTTTAAAAAATAAAAACAGAAAATATTTCAAAAAAAAACTTATTCTTAGTTTTAGAAGTAATTTTAATAGTTTTTATTGTGTCTATGACACCTTAAACCCCAAAAAAGTGTATATATATATATATATATATATTAATTTATACTAGATCTTTTTAAAAAATAACTCACAACGGATAAATAAAACTTTTTCTAAGGAAATAAAAAATTTTACAAGTGATTTAGTATATCACATTTCTCAAAGTACATATGAGACACTTTAAACTTAATTTCACAATAGTGCAATCTCAATAAACTAGATTTAACTATAATTTCTTCATTTAATTCCAAAATTTACTAGTACTAATAAGGTTTTTTTAATTAAACAAATAAAATATAATTCTTAAATCTCATTCTCAGTATCACATATCAGAGCGCGCGTCTCTCAAACTTGAAAGACTTTATAACCTGTAATAGCTGCGATTTCGCAAACCCATGACCAAATCAATCAAACATAAACAACAAAAGGAATTAGTTTCGAAATCATGTAATAGTATAAGATAAGTGAGAAGAACATGCACTTAATCAAATTGGTAAAATATCACATCATAAAATAGCATAGAAAATCTTCAAGAACATAATATCAAAATTTATCCAAATCAATCACAATAAAACAATCACAAAGATGCAATGTGATGCATGTCCTATACTTTATACCTCTTCATCATTTGGTATCATTCTATTATGAAGTACTTGGTTATGAGGTTTGATACTATTTTACCACACGAGTGGACGGACAATTCATGGATGGTCAGATCCTCTTAATTAATTATTATTCAATAGGGTTCTACCATACGTAGTGAACCCCAAATGAATCTCTGGCAATTACGGCATTCTCGTTCATCACACGTTATATTATACTCATGAAATTAAACTTTCTTTCACCCCTTACCTCGATTGAAGATTTCTCCCAACGAATTCGATTTGCTCATTTAATATGTCGCGTCTTTGTCAATCGTCGTCTCTAACAATTCATGTATGTAATAAGTCAACACAACAACCAGCTACAAATGAATTATTTACTATTTAAAATATTACCCAATTATATGCTTATAGTATAAAACCTATATATTAACATGATCACACTTTTTATTTATTTATTTAAAACCAACATAATCGAAAAATGCTAAATAAATATAATATATATGCAATATTGGATTTTTAAATAGATAAACAATATATCGCATGTAGTTATTTACAACTTAATGAACATTATACAAAAATTAAAATTATAATTAAAATAAACAAAATTTAAAATTATAATTAAAATAAACTAAAGTCTTTGGATGTAAGACAAATTTAGACTTTTGCTTTAAGACAAAATTATAATTACAATGAAAATAAATAAAATATATGTTATCTTGTCATAAAATAGAAAAAGATATTGTGATAGAAATATGGTTTAAATATGTGTTTGGTCCTTGCAAATATATCACTTTTTGATTTCAGTTCATGTAAGTTTTTTTGTTTGGATTAAGTCTCTGTAAAATTAAAAACAATCGGTTTTGGTCTCTAACGTCAAATCAACGTTAGAAAAAAAGAGCTGACAAATCGCCATGACACGTGGCCCTATAAATGTATATCAACACATCATCTTTTATGATATATTATAAATTAAAATATTTTATATTACTAATTAATAAATTTATTTATTTATCATTTAATAATTAGTGTTATTTTATAAAGAAAATATGAATAGAAATTAAAAAAGGGGTTTAGGAGTTTTTGGAAAACTCGTCTTTCTTTTAATATTAATTTGACGTTAGAGACCAAAGTCAATCGTTTCTAATTTTACAGAAACTAAATCCAAACAAAAAAAACTTACAGAAACTAAAATTAAAAATTGTATATTTGCATGGACCAAATACTTAAATATTTTTTGTTTTATCTTGCTACTGCTGACATGTGTTTATATAAATTGGCATGAACAAATAAGTATGTTATTGGTCGTTGTTACTTGTCTCTCCTTCATTTAAATTCAATCAATTTGATTTTAATATGTACCTATTGAAATGGAGATAGGCTTTTCTTAATAGATAAAAAAAATAATAATGAAAGTTACTAAGAATAAGAAAATAGGATAATAAAAATCATATGATGAAGAGTATCGGATGTGACAGATTTTTATTTTAATATCCTCTTTTTTATTTTTTTAACTAAATTGTTCTACTCTCAAAATTATATATCAAACTGCCCTATTTTTTTGTCCAGTGGGAGTTCGCAGTGGGGGGTGCGACCAGTTGAAGAGGAAATTTTTTAGGCCAACAAAAGGTCGTTGGCTGGGGGTGCGACCTCCTACTGGGTGTAATTTTTTTTGGCCCAGTGAAAGTTCGCAGTGGAGGGTACGATCAGCTGGAGAGGGAATTTTTCAGACACAACAGGAGATCGCTGGCTGGGGTGCGACCTCCTACTAGGTGTTTATTTATTTTTTTGTCGTTTTGTGTCTTTTAAATGTTTTTAAATAATTAATAATAATAATAATACATTAATAAATAATAATAATAATAATTATTATTATTTAATTATAAATAATAATAATAATAGTTGTAATAAATAATACATTAATAATAAAAATAATAAATAATAATAATATTAATAATAATTAATTATTATTATTATTATTATTATTATAAATGATGATAATTAAAAATAATTAAAAATAGAAAATTATATTAAAGTTTTAAAGAAAATACATTAAAAAAGAAAAACACATTAATAGTTGTAATAATTATTGGGATACTTTATTTAAATCTCCTAATAAAGAAAGATATTTTAAATGTACACCATTGTTGGATTTGTCAGACATCAATAACCTCTGATCATACGTAGGAACAAGATGTTTGTTTTTCTAATTCAGATGCATTTTCACCAACATCATCAAACGTATCTTTGAGCCACTTTAATTAATTAATTATTATTATTATTATTATTTATTAATGTATTATTATTATTAATTAATTAATTATTATTATTTATTAATGTATTATTGTTAATTAATTAATTATTATTATTATTTATTAATGTATTATTATTATTATAATTAATTAATTATGTAAAACATTTAAAAGACACAAAACAAAACAAAAAAATAAATAAATAAACCCCCAGTAAGAGGTCGCACCTCCAGCCAGCGACCTCCTGTTGGGCTGAAAAATTTCCTCTTCAGCTGGTCGCACCCTCTACTGCGAACTCTCACTGGGCCAAAAAAAAAAAATTACACTCCCTGTAGGAGGTCGCACCCCCAGCCAACGACCTCCTGTTGGGCCTGAAAGTTTTACTCTTCAGCTGGTCGCACCCCCCACTGCAAACTCCCACTTAACCCAAAAAGTAGGGCAGTTTAGTATATAATTTTGAGAGTAGGGCAATTTAGTTAAAAAAAAAAAGAGAATATTAAAATAAAAAATCCAGATGTGACAGTCTCAAAATAATTGTTATAGTTTATGTTAATTTCATAAGCAATTCATCAAATTAATAATATGAAATTCTGGTGTGGTCAAAATTTAACTTCAAAACAATATGATAGAAAATTTATAAAGTTATCAAAATATCCTCAAGTTAATCGATTTCTTCCAAACTGCCACTAGTGCTTCAAGAATTGGATACTTTATTTTGCTTATTCTATGTGTGCAGCGCTTGGTATAGTAGTATACAAGGATAAAAGGTTTGTGTGCGGTTGGCAAGTACATCACATAGCTATATTAGTTATTAAAGCTACAAATAGACTAGTGTAGCAACACTCTTTTACATTATTTTCTTTTAAAAATAAACTAAATATATTTAATATTAAGAATTTAAATAAATCATTTAGGCAAACACATAAAGGAAAATAAATATAAAATTGTCGCATCACATTTTTTTTTTAATATTACTAGAATATATTAATAAGAAATTTGAGATGTGACGGTGCCCTCTAATTATTATTTTGTTATCATTTTTAAAATATTAGTCTTCACTTTACATTAATAATAATAGAATTCAATACTGATAGTTAATTAAATATTTTTTCTTTTATTCCATTTATTTAAGCAAATGTGGCAACTTTTGTGAGATGAATCGAGTAAAATGATAAATTAATATATATCATCAAAATTTAATAAAATTGAAAAAGTTGTTTTATAAAAAATAAAACTAATGTTTATAATTTATTACTATTCTCTCTGTGTGTTTTATTGTCGAAGTTTCAATGTTATTTGTCCGTTGAAAGGTTATTTAAAGCACAAGATGTGCTATGAATATCGAAAACAGTTTACAAATAAACACTTAAAACGTAAAAAACATGAGCTCCTTATAAAGCTCTACAACACAAGTCAGGAGAAAACCAAGAAGATAAATTACAATACCAAGGCATTCTATTAGGTATTGCCACCGTACATTGAAGTCGTAGGAAAAGTTTTTTGCTTTAGCTTTGAGCCACTACCATGAAACAACTTTAACACGATCGAATACATTAAGTGATATGGTGTTGCCTTGTTTGAGTACTATCACGTTGAATCCTTCTAAATGATCTAAACACATGCAAACCAAAAAAATTGAAGATATAACGCAATGTCTTGTTACCAAAAAGTAAACATTCAAATTGTCTAACATGTAGAGATGCTTCCCTCTAAAAAATACTTATAATCTCAAGCCAAGGCAAAACATCTGTTTAAGCCCAAACAAAAAATAAGACACTCAAAAAATAAATGTTGAGTCAATTTCGTCCTATCACATGCACACCCGCCAACACACGAAAATGAATGTTGTTCCAACATTCCAACTGCAAGATTATCTTTCGCGAGTAACCTATTAGACCAAAATTTCCACGCAAAAAGAGAGTTCCAAATAATGTCAATTAATGTTTCATCTGCCACGCTCGATGCATCTGCTAATACATGATAAGTTGACTTGACCAAATAAATATCATCATCGTTATGCTTCCAAGTCAATTGAACACACACATTAATACAATTCAAATTCTTATTACAAGTATTCTTCACTTCTACAAACCGAGAGAAAACAAAACTATTATGTGATTAGTATTTAACTTAAGCAATAAAATAATAATAATAAAATAATAATTGAGTTCTTAAATATTAGTTCAATCAACAAATGTCGATATTATTATATTTGACGTCTTATTTGAATTTGAATCTTAAACATTACAATCATGTGTAAATTTATAATAATATTTATCGTCTCTTCTAAAAAAAATTAATAAAATAACATTGGGAAAAATAAAAATAAAAAAACCCTCGATTAATATTAGGGAAAAAAAAGCTAGATGATGCAAAATGACACACAACGCTGGTAATCATTGGCTACCGGTTTTGATTCGGATTTAGCGTTGTGTTGTGTTGTACTCCAATGCATTCGATTCTTCATTCTTACAATTTTCTCTCACATTTTTATTTTTCAATTCAACTCAATTCAATTTTCCTTCTCTTGTTATCACGTTCCCATCAACAAAAAAAATAAAAATTTACCTTCATTCACAATCCATTAATAAATCACGCCACCAACTTTCACCCTCACCCTTTTTTCTGGGTCCAAAAAAGTTTAATTCTTTTTCTCCAGATCTCAGATTTTTCCTTCACAACTCCATCAAAACCTTAAAAAATAACACTTCTTGATTTGTGTTGATGTGAGTCTTGAAAGGGGTAAAAAAAAATTCTAACACAATGTTAGGTGCAGTTCAATTGGGTTTATTTGCAGCATGTATAGTGTTGTTTGTTCCTATGGGTATGGCTGGTTGGCATTTGAGTCGTAACAAAGTTCTCTTTTTTAGTGGTGCACTTTTCATTACTCTTGCAGTTGGTGTTCATCTAACTCCTTATTTTCCATCTGTTTCTGATTTCATTACATCTGTTAAATCATCTTCTGTTGTTGTTGTTGATGATGATGATGTTGTTGTTGTTGAGGATCGTGATTCATGTGTTTCTTTGCTTCATGAAATTGCTTGGGAGGTTATGCCAAGTAAGGTTTTTGACCCTTTTTTGAATAACAATTCTTTGAACTATGAAAAGTTTTGGTCTTGGAGTAAATCTAGTGATATTGATTCATGTGAGTTTCAGAAGCTTAAAAAGAATGATGTGATGGATTTGCTTAATGGGTCTTGGGTTATGGTTGCAGGGGATTCACAAGCTAGAATCTTTACACTTTCTTTGTTGAGTCTGGTGTTGGATTCCGAACGTGTTGAATCTGTTAGGAGTTTTTTGTTTAAGAGGCATAGTGATTATCACATTGTGGTTGATGAGATGGGTTTGAAATTGGATTTCATTTGGGCACCTTATCCTTCTAATTTGACTGATTTAGTTTTGGAGTTTAAGCATAAACATTTGTATCCAGATGTTTTGGTGATGGGTTCTGGTTTATGGCACATGCTTCACATTACAAATGCTTCTGATTATGGTGTTTTGTTGAGGTTGTTAAGAAATTCTGTGACATCGATGTTGCCCGTTTCGCCGAAATTCGGCAACGATGGACCTATGGTGGGTTCTGTTTCGTCAGTTAGATCTCCGCATTTGTTTTGGCTAGGCATGCCGACTTTGATAAACTCAATGTTGAATACAAAGGAGAAGAGGGAGAAGATGAGTGATGTAGTGCAGGGTGAGTATACGAGAGAGGTTCGGAAAAGTGGTATATTGAGGGAGTTTGGTGGTCCGTTTCGACTACTTGATATAGGGTCATTGAGTTTGAATTGTGGAATCAAATGTACAGATGATGGAATGCATTATGATGCAGATGTTTATGAAGCTGAACTTCATGTTATGTTCAATGCATTGCTTATAGAATCTCATCAGAAGCTCTGAAATATACTAAATTACTAATATGTATGTGTTTAGAAACGAAAAGTTAAGCGGTTGCAACGTGCGTTAAACCAGAAGCTACGCCTTAGAGGGTTGGTTTGATGTGCAATGAGAGATCTCAACAAACGCAGAAGCAAGCATCTATCATGTAGCATTGGTTCTTGGATCCCTCTGTGATGTGGGATATATACACGATACGATACCTGCAATGATTTTGATTAGTTCTTCTTCCATCATAGCTTGCAAATTTTTGCCAGGTTGGTTCAGGGACTTAGATTCAGTTAGTTTTAGAGTGATTTTTATAGTAAATCACATTTGAAATTCTTTTGTTTTTCTTTCTTTTTATATTGTTCCACTGTATGCTAACAGCTCATGTATTAGTCACCAAAGTTGGAAACTCAAATTTCTGTACAAACAGTTCATACATGCTTTTAACCACAATTTAATTGGGATTCATTTCTAATTTCTTTATGTGAATATCCTTTAGGCTAACTTGAATGTAGTTGCATGTTGATGTATGGTAATTACTGCTTATTAGTTTCTTTTTTTGGGTTCATTTTCATGATGTGTTATTGTGGAGCAGATTAATTAATTGCTGAGATCAACCTTGAAAACATTGTTTGCTTTCTTAATGGGTTATCATATAATCAATAAAAGGATGTTTTATGTAGCTTGATGTCAAATATCATGCTATGATCCCATTATGTTGAATCACTATCCATCCATATGTATGCTTACTGATTAATTAATATTTTTTGTCAAAACTCAAAAAGAATGATCAGTCATTTTTTTTACCAAGGTATGATACTTTTGCATTTTGAAGTATGAACGAAATAAACCTTCATCAGTTGGATTAATTTGGATCTCAATTCCAATTAGTCTAATAGTAGCAATCTTTAATGGGTGTTGGATGATGTAGTAGTAAGATTTAAGACAACTTGTAAAGGAAGTTAGTAGGATCAAACATCCTAATAAAAGCCTCGAGCATTTACATGGTAATTCCTCTTTGTTGTTGACCAACAAGGTATATATATTTTTCATACAATAAACTCCTAATAAGATAATAGATGGTAAGTTACACCATCACATTGACAATCTTACAAGCCAACAAATCATTTGCTATCTACATAGTCTTCTTCTACAAAACCAAAAGAATCAAAATGTAAAAAGAACACCACCGGTAAGTAGACCTATAATATTGGAGCAAAAAAACTTTTGGGCACGGGAAAGGGATTGAGACTGATCCCTTGAAACAAGTTTTCTTCATTAGGCTTTTTAAGTATCAAATTGCTTGCCTTCAAAGGTTTGTCCAAAACTCCAATCCTTGGGAGCAACGTTGTAAGATGTAACTGTTTTCCCATCGCTACTAGTAACCTCAAATGAAAGAGGTTGATTCTGCAGTAACGCGCTTATATGCCAGTTTTGGCCCCAATTCCGACCCATTGGAAGCCAACCTGTTCTTGAGCCTTTAACCTTCACCGCAATGATGTCTCCGTGGCCAGCAACATTGCTGATCAGCACTGAAATGAAGATACCAGAACCAGTGACTGTAAATCGAATTCCACCTTCCCTTCTGCACTTTATCCTGCTCCAAACAGAATACAGCATTCAAATAAGTAGTAGAATGAAAATCAAGTTTCTAACTACATTAAGTACAGTTTGTTTGTTTGTCACTTTCAGAAGTAAATGATGTAGAATAATGACTGTTGGGGGTGTATTTATCTTCTTACCTTACCACAAGTTCCTTTATTAGCTAATTGGCCTGTTAGCCCTAGGTTTAAATGGTGAGGATGCAAGCCTAATTTTTTGAACAAGTTATATTGTGGTCTTTTCTAGCCCAGTCCGTCTAGTCCACAAGCCTAAACGGATGTGCTACTATATACCCAGCTCTAATGTACTTAGTAGCAAAATTGCATATTGTTCCCTTCTCATTATCTACAGGAATTTACTAGAGATCTTTTACCAATGACAGTGTATGAAGAGATGGCAGTACGAGTTTGTGCTCTATAAAAGCTCTTCTGAGATAAATACACTTACTACTATCTTAATTTTCTTTAGGTCAATTAAGTCCCTGCCATCCCTTTGCTACTTGAATTTCATTAGGACTAGAAAGGCTAACTGTTTTTAGAAAGCTTTCCTTCACAATTTCAGCTCTTGAGAGCAGAGAGTTCCAAAGAGAAATCTATTGGGAAAAACCCAAATCCCACATAGATAAAAGATAGAGCTCTATAATAGTTTTTAAAGAGTAACACTTCTTACTTTATAAGCCGGATCTATGTCGTAGAATGCTTTATCCTAATTACTAGAACTAGCATGTAAGATTTCAAAGCTTCAAACTACATAAAATGATAGTAGTAATAATTTATAAATCTACATATTGTAATTTTATCTAGAATAATAAAACTCCTGAGCTGACTCTTCAAAAATATACTATATGAGTAATGTCAATGCTACATAGCAATCAACAAACAATTATTTCAAATGTTAGAATTAGCTTTCTCCAATATGTTCCTGAGATCTCCGACTCTTTAAAAATTACTCATCATCTTTTGTCAAACATGTACAACTAAACTGTCAAATATTCACTTACTATCAATTAAGTCTTTATATTTAACAACTTACCATAAATTTGACCCTTATATTTAACAATTTACTATTTTTTATAAGTGAACGTTATAAATTAGATTATGTTAGTTTCTGAGACCGAATTCAGGACTTTCTACTTAAAATTCTTTCAATATCCCTTAATAATTTACTATCCATTTGATCTCAAACATTACAATCGAATTTGGAATGTAGCCCCTATATTCAACCACCTATATTTCACCATTTACTATATGAAGGACCGATATGAGTAATGTCATGGATCTTTTTAAAATATTCATAATCTTACAAATCTATGCAAGAGCGTCCTACAAAGTCACAAACCAATGTAGTGTTTTACTCCTCCAAAAACTAATCAAACAAACACAATATCAATTCAATATAACCTACAATCATTTCAAATTTCAATTTGCAAAATGCAAAGCAAGAAAGTCAAGAGTAGTTAGTTACAAAGCATACCTACGATACTGAAGAGGCATGTTACCAGCTTTCCATATAGCAATCTTCTCAAAAGCATCAATAGGAAGAACAAAATGCTTATTAGGAGGATTACAATGTCCACCACCCTCCGACGTAAACCCATAGTTCGGCGCACAGAAATTAGTCGCAGTAACAATAATCGAAGTTCCAGGTATACACCACCGCATATCCTCCACACACCGTAATTCAAAGCACGCGCCACAGATCTGACCTCGTTCGAACAAAGATTCACTAAGTCCTACCGTCGCCATGCCGTAACCGGCTTTCGTTAGGTCGCCGTAGCCACACGCGCCGCCTACTGTGTCGCGTGGATCCGCGGCAGCGTAGTAGGTCGCGCGTGCAGATCGCCATTCGGTGAAGGAAGGTGAGGATTGGAGAGAAGGTGGTTGTTGAGAAGATGAAGAGGAATAGTGAGAGGTTACTTTTTTTGTTGAAGTTAGGGTGATGAGGAAGATTGTTAATGTTGTGAAGAATGAAGGAAGTGACATTTTAATGAAGGATGAAGAAGATGAAGAAGGAAAATGAGGGAAAATAATATTAAGTGAGAAAATAAAGAAAGAAAATGAAAGTGAAAGTGAAAGTGATGGATTATAGTTATGGAGCACTTTAATTATTTGCAATGGGACATAGTGCTATCTGCTTTTATTTTGTTGCTATTATTTTTGTTTGTTTCTTTGTTGACGATGATCACTATTGATTTGAATTACTACGGTTTGAATTTTGAAACATAAAGTTTCTCTGTCGGTATCGTTCACATGGGGTAAAATCTAGATGACAGAAAGAGCTTCTGGTTGAAGATATTTATGTTTTGAATCCTCTATATCTACTTTTTATAGTTGGATTTTAGAAGAGAAATGTTCTCTCTTTAAATCGAATTATTAGAAGATCTATGGCCTAATATAACATGTGTTGATTTTATCGTGGATTCAACTAAATTACTGTAAATTATTGTAATTTTACGGAAAATGCCATGCAATTAGTTCAAAGTTAGTAGTTATAACATCACTTTAAAGGTGAGGTGACAGTTGCAAAAAAAATGTATGTAATTTAGATGATCTTTGCTATCAATGTAGAGTTGTCAAAATCACGGTAAATTACAGTGATTTTATAAAAATTACTATTTGTAGTTTTTAAAAATTACGGTGATCATTATGATTCTGAACATTATACTGTGCTACTAAACATGTACTACTAAAGTGATTTCTTTGGCATGAGAAAAGTTGCACACAAGATAGACAAATTCTAATGTGGTTCGTTTTAGACCATATTTAAATATTATTTCAAATTCTAACGACCACGATCGACGACATTTTTTAGAAGTATAAGTTAACATCTCTCATCATTTTTACGTCTAAGACAGTGACCTGATTAATATCGATTTGATGAGTTGAATTTTCAGAGACACATTTGTTTTTTCTTATTTTTATCGAACTGACTTGATCGAGCCATTGTCTCTGCCGTTAAAATTAGAAGGACCGTTCAGGGGAGTGACATCAATGTTAAGCACCGATCCACTGTAAACCACCTTCATAAGTTGTTCATGGTTACATTCGCATCCAAAATAATATTTTATTTTAGCAAAATATATCATATAGTCTTTTAAGTTATACAAAAAATATCATATTGGTCATTTACCTTTATTTTTCTATTAAGTTAGTCCTTTATGTTTGTAATCGCTTCAATTTTGAACTATTTGTAGTCTAACATCACGTCAATCATTTTTAGTTAGAGACTTTTAAAATTTTATTATGAGTTTCATTATCGATCATATACATAACAAAATATTAATTTTTCATGTAATTTCATGATCTGAATTAAGAGGATTTCACATTTAATTTCAGGAACTCTAATATATATCTCACTCGAATTCTCTTTGGTTCTATTATTTCTCTAAAAATTAATTGAAGATCTATATGATTATTACAATAAAAACCATTTAAGAATTACATAAGTTTATTTAAAAAATTGAGATAATTTTAAGTTTCAATTTTACTAGTTTTAAATTTCGATAAAAAGTGTAACATTTACAAACATAAAGGACAAACTTGATATCAAAAGAAACATAAACAACTGACTTATTACATAAAAAAATTAACCGATTATTTACGAGTAACTTGAAGGACGGAATGTATTTTAAGAAGGTCGTGGAAAAGTTTACCTTTTACCTCTAAAATTATACATTTATACATGTACCTATATTTCATTATGTCTGGATTTCTTTCTGTGCTTGAATTGGTTTTGATGGGGCTGAATCTTTTGTTATAGAGCTTGTTGCAAGGAATTTGGAGTGGAAAATGGTAGCTTGGCAATGATAAGTTCTATGTGTGGTTTCTTTCATACGCAACTTAATGGTCATTTGAAAGTTGTGTGAGCTATTCGGTTTCTCACTCGATCGCAGTTCAGAGTTGTGCTAACATCAAGGTGGTTCCAAAGTTTGTTTTAAGCGACAACTAATAGAGAACATATGAACAATTAAAGCCTTACCCAATATGTAACTTAACACTTTCTTCACATTAAACATTCATAAACATTGATAATTCACAGTAGATGTTAGAAGAATTTTTTTGAAGAAATACAAAAGCCTGCCACTTAGACATGGCATAAGCATTTAGCACCTGTTCAACTTTGTAAAGTAAATTCCGGTTCGGAAACACATTGTGCACCGAATCTTCAAACTAGTTCTGTTCAGTTCGTGACGAACCATTACCAGTTCAGTTCAGTTTTACCGAACTATTTTAACTATTCAGTTTGGTTCGGCTTGCCTTCCTGAACCGAACCATGAACAGTCCTAGCCGAAATGTCAAATGTCAGCTACCATTTCTCTCTTTTCTCATACCATGTCATCCAGCAAGATAAAAGACAGCTCCATTATATGATTTCAATTTACATTAATAAAATGGAAACTGCATTACAAAGAAAGCCTAATTCGTTGATGTTCCCGCCTCTCGTCGGTTACTGTTGAACACTGTCTTTCTCTTTCTGCCATGCATCTTTTATATGGTACAAACCCTTTACCAAATGTTTTATGTCTCACTGTTTCACTTGGTGTAATGTGGCCAAAAAGGTAATTCACATGATCAATTTTGTCTTGATTATTTGATATTTCATTGCTTTCTCCATCATTGGTTGAGCTAGAGTTGTTAGAACCAACACAAGATCCTTCCTTTTGAATTTCTTTATCTTCACATTCTTCGTGTAGTGGCTTGAAGGCCGAATTGCGGGAAATAGTCCACCAAGGAACGACGGTTGCGTGACTGATATCTGAACACTCACTCTGAGGTTGTTGCACAAGATGCGTGGTAGTTGTTGGCTTGGAATTGGATGCTTCTGTTGATGTAGAAGAAGGTTTGCATCTATCTTTTACAAGTAGAGTTGTTCCGAAAAGTTTGAGAGTTCGACCAGGTGATTCTTCTACCGCTTCGTCTTTGGTGGATACATGTTCTTTAGAGAAAAGCTCCGGTTTCTAGACAATATAAAGATCAAAACATAAGAACATAAAACCATATTGCGAATCTTAAAAAAATTATCATGACAATGATGTAATCAAGGTTTAAAGTTGCACTCGCGTGACCTCATTTAATATTGCAAAGAATCGCAGTCAAATATGCTGATGCAACTCCAATCACGGCCATGTTGTGATTGCGATCGCAGAGACATCAAAAACCGTGATGTTGTGATAGCAGAGACATCAAATATTTTCGTGTTATGATTGCATTCAAAGAGACATCAAAAGCAATTATGTTTCGCCCATAATTGGGGTTGCAAACCATTTTTTAAAACTTGATTGTAGTTAAGAAAATGAAATATGTTAGGATTTAATAAATACCTCTAGAAGCTGTTTATCATGAGCTGAACCATCATTCAGTTCATCTATTTGTGGAGACATATCTTCCTCGAACGATAATTTACGCTCAAGAAGTGGAAAGCTACTGGTATGGACGGCACTCATGGATGAAACCGGGGACAAACTTCCGGTCGGGCTATCAGAATCAGAGAAACCAAGGGTTTCCAAAGCAACTGACGATAGTACCGATTTCGGTGACTTGTTTTCTTGACCAAAATCTAACGACACTATAGAATTAGACCTCAGTGGCTGTTCCAAGTTGGAGATTTCATTCTTCCGGATTTCTACAAGTTTACGCGGGTAAGGATGAATCGGCTTTCTTTTCGGTCGTGGGGGTGGAATTTCAATAGACTCCACCAATGTTGTGGTGTTCCCATCAGTATCTCGATTGATCTGCGGAAAAAAATCGAAATAAAAGAGTTAATAGTAAATTCAAGACGAACTTTCGAAGTTTCGACCTCAAGGAAGTTTGCATTAAGCATCTCCTAGGGTCATCAACATAATTTTTCAGTTAATATATGGTTTATTGTGTATAGATGATTCACATTGGAATTAAACAATAAACCTTAGAAAAAAACTTCTGAGCATGACTTCGAATCTGCACAGCAGTCTTTGTGCCAACATGTTCTGTGGTGAAAATAAAGGATCCAAAAACTTAGATCATACTTTCTGATTTATGAATTAATTTGCATTCATTTGCAAGAACAATCTTTATGACATATATACTTTGTCTAAGATATGAAAAATTCAAAATTAGTAATACCTTCGATTCTTCGCCATGCTCGGCCATACAACTTTAAAGCTTCAAGGAACTTCTTATGTTCTTCATCTGTCCATCTCTCTCTTTGCTTAGTGATAGTATATGGTTTCCTTACCTATAGAAATATATATACATAAATTTGATTAAAACATGACATTGACATAGATGTAACAAAAATCAAAGTTTATAAAATATTTCACAAACACATAAGATTGAAGGGAGAACCTTCAAGGCATAGTCATCTCCACATGAAAATTGATCAATTAATTTTTGTACATGTACAACAGAATGCACTCCTTCTTGACCCTGCATCCATCAAATATATAAATTAAATCTAATGCAGCAATCATGAAGAAAATGGAAATTATCTTATAGTAGAAAAGTTAAGTAGACTTAAAATTCATAATAAGAAATTATTTATTTACCAAAGGGCCCTTTCATCCCTCAAATGAAACCATTCACACCACAAGATGAAATACATGATTTTTTTTCTTTGATAAAAAACATAGAAAAATTTCACCACTGATGATGATGAGATCATTTACAAGACCTAATTAGCAAACTGTTTAATTAACCTGAAGCATTCAAAAATTACTTTTTTAAGAGCATATATTCAAATTAACCCAATTATAAAATCCATGCATAATTGGCATGTGAAAATAAAAACCAAATCATAACCTTTATAATTATGGTTTGGATCTGTTTCCTATAAAGTGATCAATTCACTACTATTATCAATAATTAACAAATCAAAAGTAGATGTTACGTATATATCAAAATAAATCACGAGTTTACTAAAATAACAACCCTTAATTTTCTCAATTTACACACTTTCCTAGTAGATAATCCAAATTCTTACAGTTCTATCTTTTCATACTTTTTTGCTTCAAAAAAAATCATTTTTTTATTTCTTTTTTCACAAAATAGGACCAAACATATCCAACCCAAATCAGAACAAAAAACCTTCAACATACATAAATACAATCAAAACCAAATAAAAATCTCAGGTCCCTCACAAAATCAAGTATAGAATAAAATATAAAATAATATATATAAAAAAATAAAACATAGAAAAAAAAGTGTAGTTACATAACACATACCTGAATAGCCATGGAATCAGAATCCATTGATGAAAATATTTTCCTCTCTCTCAAAAAGAACCAAACTTTCTTGAACTCTAAGGTTGGTTGTTAAAACTTCCTCAATAGTAGAACACAAAAAAAACAATTCAAACCCAAAAAAAATATCAAATCTTTGTCTTCCTCTCAACTATAAGACCAAAATCACACACAAATCCACTGCATGGCTTTGTTTACCAAAAAAACATCAAAAACCAAATCTCAAGACAGAAAGAGACAGTAACAACAGTTTCTTCTTATTCACTCCAAGAAGAAAAATTGAACAAAACCCAAAAGAGGAAAAAAGTTTAAACAACAAGAAAACAATGGATGAGAAATTTTGTAAGGTGATAACAGAGAGAAAATAGCTTTGTAAGGTTAGAAAAAGAAGAAGAATAAGAGGAAGTGAAGATAGATAGATATAAAAAAGCGAAGTGGGAAAGAGACTTTTTGAAGGTGGAAAATAAAAGGATCAAGGAAATATTGACACGTAGGACGTTGAATTTTGTTTTTGTCGTAGAAAATTGTTTTTTTTTTTCGCTTTTTCGCATTTTTCTTTGGTGAGCGAAATGTCGAGAACTTGATGGGATCTTGTGGCTCGTATTGAAAGTGCGCCTTAACACGTGGCGTTCGGCTGCTTCATCTGTTTTTATTTTTTTATTTATAAAAAAAATAAATTGTTTCGCTTTCTAATTGGGTGGGTGAAAACTAAAAGACAGCTCATTTGTTGGATAATTTGGGAAACGGAGCATACTCGCGGCCAAAAATGTTGGAATGCTACTCGCATTAAAATAATTTAGATACTTTAAAATCCAAGTAAAAATTTGTTTAATTCAATTTTATCTCCAAAAGATATGAAAGTACATCTTTTATACTCAAAAAGTTTAAGAGCTTAGGATAATTCAATTCCTACTTTCCGTTTGTAATTTGATTAGGCAAAAGAAATATCTCTAAATAACTTACTCTTTAAACGATTTCAAATGAGTTACATGTTATTTACTTGATTAAGGTGTAAATATTATTATTTGAGAATTTTCAACATGAACCTTTTAAAAATAATTTATCTTAAAATTAATTTATTCATTTATGTAAGATAATCTCCACATACAAATATGAGTCAACATTACATTTATAATTTTTTACGTGTGTGTGAATAATTTTTATTTAGAATTGTGACCGCTTAAGTATTTCTCAATTTTTATTTTTAAAAAAATATAAATTAAAAGAAGTATTTTTTTTTTTATAGAAAGAGTATGATTATTAACTAGAAACAAATGAAAGATTTAGCTCCGTGCAATCTTTCTGCAATGAAATATCAAATAAATGATACACAACATCTATGAAAGATAACACATACTCATTTTATTAAGAAAACTAATACAACTATTTACTTCTTTGAAAATGTGACCAAGAGAAGTGCTTCGATTAAAAAGATAAATAAAAAAGTTGATCTCTTTTTAAAAAGGTTGGATATTTGCTAGGTGAAAAATAGACAATACGCACAAATCGTGTTACTAAGTATTTTGGAGTTACCATCATACACTAACCTTCTTCATACATGTTGATAAGCTCCATCAACATTAACTTTAAAAGTCTTACTCGAGGAGGTTCCCAACTTAAATTATGAGGCACTTTTATTTTCCCTGAACCCTACAGACATCCTAATTACCTTACAATGATATTAACTCAATTTTGTACTTGAGCAAGGAACTCTGAGTACAAGTGTACAACGATGAGACATTAGAGAAAATCAATTGATTTCTATCCTTCCAAATAAGCCAAATAGCAACACCAAATAAGGTGGGCCATGTCCAAAGGACCCTATCAACATTTTTCTTGGTTATATTCCATTCCAACCGATCATAAGTCTCAAGAGTAAAGAAACAACTCTAAAAATTATGGTAAATAACATTGTCCCAAAATTCAAATACTCATCAATAATCAAAGAGAATATACATAGTATATTTAAAACTTGAATTAGAATGGAACAAATATCATCACAGAGATCATATTATACTTCTTTCATTCTACATTTATAAAAAAATTATACACACAAATTTTTAAATGAAAAAACAGATGTTATTGCCCTTATCAATTCCAAATCTTACTATAAACAATCATAATCATCTTATTTTTTGGTTTACTATTGGCCAATAACGACTTACGTTCTAAATAAGTATTATAGGGAACCATCAACCTCATCAAAAATTTACAATAAAATTTAAACACTCCTATGGATTATCGACCAGAATATTCCATACTTGAACTCAATCTAATAGACGTGTCAATCGAATTGATAATTTTGTGCCTAACGCTTCCAACTTAATGCGTGGCCATTATTTTCCCAGCTACTGTATAGATAAATGCAATTGTTTGTGGTTTATGTCTTTTTTTTTTTTTTTATAAAAGTTGTCGATATTTTTTTATA
>JBBPBQ010000004.1:42818578-42942179 GCA_037974755.1 Cicer yamashitae
TATATATATATATATATATATATATATATATATATATATATATATATATATATATTATGTGTTTTGAATTAGTCATTGATCAAATTATATAATATGAAAGATGGTTTTTATATCTATAAATATCTGCATTTTTTATTTTATTTTTCTTTTTCTGTGTATATTAAAAAAAAGAAAAAACATTTTAAAATGAGCGTAACTTCAAAAACACGTGGTAACTCAATTATGTATTTTAAACAATAATAACACATAATAGTAAAAAAAAGAAATTATAAAATTAATATGTAATTTTTTAACAGTTTTTTTTAACCGTAGAGTTGGTCAAACGTCATTTAAATATTTGAGTTTGTGTAATAGTGATAATTTCTAGAGGTTGTCATTTGAGTATCCGTTGATCGAACAAATTACAAAGAGCCTTTCATTTTAGAAGAGTCGTAATTTAGTTATAGACGGTTATTGTGTTCTTTTCAAAATTGTTTTGTTTGTGTTATCGATGTACTTTATTTACTTCTTTAAAGTTTTGTTATATACTATTTCTTACGTTGATTCTCTTTTTAAATTATTTTTTGTATGTCGTAGGATGAGGAAGCTCATAAAATACATATTGAATATGAAATGGCAGAAAGTGTCTTTTGCATAAGAAAGGAGGTTTGACTATGTGTAGGCTAAAGGATTTTAATTAGACTCTTTTAGGGGTGGCATTTGAAAAAAGATCGGTCTAATATCTAGTTTAAAGTTTTGCCAAAAACTATGGTATGGTTTGGTGTGCAGGTTAAATAGGGAGAGTCCCAAGATCTAGCTTACGTCGAGCTCTGGTTAGACACAACTTTTTTTTTTAAATGGACAAAATCAAAGCTTCTAAAAAAACCTATTTACCTAAAAAGGTCATATTGCATGTTACATAAAATGTCTTTTAGGTCTACTGGATTGAACTACTTTAATAATTATGGAATAGGTCCATATATACAAGATAAGATCGGATTGGTCTAGAGATGACAATACAACATGCACCCGCGGGTATCCACCAAACTCGTTTCGATTTGGACGGAGAAAACTCGTTTTGATTAGGTGTGAGTGCAGGTTTTTCCCGAAATTAAAACTCGAGAGCGGTGACAGATTTGGAGTGTTGATACTCATCTCGCATCTGAATTTGTCCGACTAATAATATTATTGTCATTTTAAAATTTATATACTTGTATATATTCAATATATTTAATATTTTTTAAATATTAAAAATTATAATCTCATCTCTATAGAAAATATCATTTTAATATTTTTTAAAATTTATTATATTAATTATAATAAATATGTCTTTTACATTTATTATTTTATATATATGAATGGATGCGGGTGTGGAGCGAAAAAAATCCGAACCTCGTCGCAAGTGTGAATGAAGACTTAAATTTCACACAAGATAAAAAACGAATACGAGTGCAAAAAAAAATTCGACTAATTGAATGCGAGTGAGGGAGGCAAAACCCGCCCCCGCGTCGTTGTCATACCTAGGCTGGTCCCAAGACATCAAAGAGTAATACATAATTATGCAGACATAGTTCTCCACAATCTATCATTATCTTGAAAAAATATCTCACGCATAAAATTGAATCACTTATTCCACTTGTATCAAGAACACAACAAAGGTTTTTATTTTTATTTTTAACAGAAGTAACAAAAGTTATACATATAAATGTTCCATAAACCAACTATAACATTATCGGGAAACACAACCATAACATCACTAGATAAACCACAAAATTAAAACAACATATGCAACTTAGTAACTTTGAAATATCATTACCGAAACAATATATTTGTTTATTTAATGAGTTATTTTTTTAACACATGTTCTCTCTAACTAAAAGAATGAGACGAGTGACCTAAAGACAATCTCGAACCTAATCCTTCAACCAAACCAAATTATTGCACACACTTTTTCTTCATTTTTTCATATTAAGATTGTACTTGAGTAATTATAATTACTTATAAACCAGTACAAATTAAAGAGATACATTTGAGTTATGTGCAATCCCTAATTAGCAATTAAACTAATTAAACCTTTATATTGTATCAAATTTTATCTTAAAACAGTTTTTAAAATTTCAAGATCATCTCATATTTCAATTCCATCACAATCATATCCTTTCAATTTTTATTTCATATCCTTTCGATATTTAGATAAAAAAAAAGTACGGAGATTACGTTGAAAAAAAAAAACTAATTACATTTTCAATAAATGGACGTTTGTATCTTGTCTTGTCTTACATAATATTATTTATTACATACTACTTGTGCAGCAAATCTTGAGATAAAATCCACCTTTCATAGGGTGACGACTACGACATTTCTAAGAATTATAATTTGACTAGATACAAAGTACTTTTTCTCTTTCCCATTCAACAATATACTCATGTTTGTTGAAAATATTATTTTATAACATGGACCTATTAATAACAGATCTTAGACTTCAAGCATTTGTTTTATGATATACTAATAAAAAGTTATTTACTATTTTATCCATAAAAAAAAAAAAAAAACTTCTTAATTTCCTGTTAGTTGGCCTAGCTCACTGATCAATTGTTTATTTCCACTCACGAGTTTTATGTTTTTTTTTACAGCAATGAATTTTATGTTATTATCTTTACTTGTTATCAGCTTTAAATACATTTTTCCTCAAATTTGTCTTAATCCTAAAATATGCTGTCTGACCAACAAGAATGACTCAGTAGATCTAAAAAAACCAATATAAAAATATCTTCCTTCTTTCTCTTAATCCAAAATAACCAATATGAAAATATATTCCTGTCTTTCTCTTATTATTTTACTAACTATTATATTAATAATAGTTTATTAAATTGAACTAATTTTATCATAAAAATTAACAAATTTAATATTTAAATAAAATGCATAATTCAACTTAATTAAGTGCGGTAACATATTCTAAATCTCAGAGTAAAAAAGAAAACATATTTTAAATTTTCAAGTACCATTTAAAATTCACCCCTGCTTTAATACGGAAATACCACTTTGATAAATTCATTTAGAATTTTTTATTTTTCTTACATTTAAATTCGGAATCGAACACAAAGATAGAAGCGTCAGATATTGTGTCACACTACTGTCTCCAAATTCGTCCACTAACAATTTTTTATTATATATATATATATATAATATTAATTTTTTTACAGTTGTATATTAAGTTATATATTATAAAATTTAATATTTTCTCCATAGAAAATATTGTTTTATTCGTCATCGCATGCTTCAAAATATATATATAAAAGCAGGGCAACCAAACACAACTTCCGTTGAGAGTAGAAACATAAAATTCAACATCAAAGGAAAAGGGAGACATGTGCAGAATTTTTTTTTTTGCGAGGAGTCAAAACTCATTACAACCAGCTGGTTGTCGAACAACACCTTCATTCAGCTTTTATGTTTTGCTCTTTTTTTTTAATTATTAATAAAAAAATTATAAATAATATTATTAAAAGACAAAATTTGATATATATCACAAAAATAACACCGCATAAAATTATTATGAGAGTTATATTTTGTTTTTTTATAATAAAATATTATATTAGTGTCAAATTTTGTGTTCTAATAATATTATTCAAAAAAATTTTAAGTCCTATTTCAATTAATAAAGAATGTTATGTTGGACGTTTTGTCCTATATTTCAGATTCGACTATGATATTTTATAATTATGTAGGTTGATTAGGGTGGTCTTCTAAAATAAAATAAATAATAATAATAATAATAATAATATAAAAAAATTATATAAATTTTTTACTTGTGTCTTGTGATTTAATTGAAGTATTAGATCACAGTTAATTATGGTAGTCTTCTAAGATAAAAATAATAATAATAATATTGTCAAATAGTTATATAAATTTTTTGTTTGTGGTCTGTGATTCAATTGAAATATCATGACGTGATAGTCTAATTCAATTATTCAATTGAACTGTTATTTTCTTTATATACAAATATTAATGAAAAATACAACTAACTTATATTAAAAATAAATATTATATACATAATCAATTAGTAGTGTTATAATTTTCACACATTACCTTCTTATTTTAGAAGATTTAAATTCCAATCATATTCATTAGCCTTCGACGGAACTAACATGATTCAATCAGTTATTAGTCATATAAGTTTTCTATCTGGCTCGTTGGATCTCTATTGCAATTGCAATTTATTTTTTATTTTTAATATTGATTGGTGATAAATAAAAAAGAAACAGGTGTCTTCAACAATGAGCGAGTGGCAAGTGAGTGATGCTACAAAATAGCGTCACAATGCATCTAAACAAGTAGGGCAACGTTCCAATCAAATAAATGTATAATAATAATTCATTATTACGAGGTGCTATTGTCATTCTTAGTAATAATATATTAAATTTTATTTATATATACACTTATTTTATACTTAAATTATTAGTACAAATTTTTATCATAATTATTTATTAAATCATATATTTAACTAATTATAATTAAGCGATTGTATAAATAATTTTCTACTGATATACAAATTGATCTCATATATATTAATATATATTTTTATAAAATTAAAATAGGAGATATTTTATATAAAGAAAAGGAGAATATTTGTGTGTAAGAGAAAAAGGGTTTAAATATCTAGTGCGCTTTAAAAATTGAAGGAGTGATGATAAAGTAAAAGGGTAGAAGAATTGTGGATCAGATTCAAAAAGAACGAGAGATTAGAGGGCATCGCTTTCTATCTTGCGCTTTTCGCCACGTCATTGCCACTTGCCGCCAATCTATACGAATCACGACACGATACAGTTGTTAACATTAGGGAAAGGGATAAACATCATTCTACACCACATATTTTTCTTTTCTTTGGTTTTCAATTTCTTCTGTCAAAATTTTGTGGCCACAACATTTTCTTTGGCCTTGGTTTCTTTTTATTTCCATTTTCATGTCGACAAGTAGAAACACTTTGAGAAAAAAGTAGCATTTATTTATTTGTTGTTCAGTTAGTTAGAATTCTAAAATTTGTTAGGTTTAGATTGTCTATATTAAATGAGATATGACAAGACAAAAGAGTAATTTTAGGAAGGATTCTCTTAATATTTTTATCATGTTTTTTTTAAGTTTTATATCTCAATGCTTCATTAATTTTTTTTTTCTATTTTATTCACATTTAAAAATTATAAACTCATTAAATTTTGAAATTCAAGATCTTTCACATTATTTTCTCATGTTTTATTTCACATAAGAAGATCATATCTATAATTCTCTCTTTCAATGTCGATTTACAGAGGTTGAATTAAAATTACTCTGTCGCGGCCTAAAATTTCGAGTGTTTCTCGAATTCAATGGAGTCGCCACCAAAGTTTATTTTAAAATAGGGAAAATATTGGAAAAACCCTTAAAAATAAAAATAAAATAAAAAATGGTCTTTGAAACCAAATTTTGAGTTCGGGAGTCGATTATGCGTAGGAAAGGTATTAGCACCCTACGACATCCGTAAAAAAAACGGTTACCTATAATTAATTGTGCAAAATTAATATTAACTTAAATATATTTATTTCTCCTTTTTAAAATGCAAATATAATATTTTTACGAAAATAATCTAATGATAAAAGTACATTTAAAATATAGAAAGAAAAAAAAAGTTTTTTTATTATTATGCTTGACAAGAGTGCGATCTTGCTCCTACGTATCTCCTAGTGCGATGGAGAAATCAAAGCTACGTAGTTCTTGGGTAGAGAAAGCGAATGTGTTGGTTGCTTTTAAAGAAATTGTGTTTTGTTGTTGATAAAAAAAGTTTTTTTGAAAAAAATGAATTTGTTTGATTTGAATAATATTTTAAAACGCAAGTTTTAAGACTATTTAGTCGTACAACTCGTGTCTCGAAAAATTTAAGGAGTAAAAAGATGTCACATCTAATTTAATCCTTTTAAGAATATTTTATCATTTTTGGTTTTAAATATTAAGTCTTAAAATTGTCAAGTAACATAACTGGTATCTCAAAAAATTTAAGGAGTAAAAAGATATCGCATCTAATTTAATCATTTTAAGAATATTTATTATTTTTTGGTTTTAAATATTAAGTTTTAAAATTGTCAAGTAGTATAACTTGTATCTCAAAAATTTAAGGAGTAAAAAGATGTCGCATCTAATTTAATCCTTTTAAGAATGTTTATTATTTTTCGATTTTAAATATTAAGTTTTAAAATTGTCAAGTAGTATAACTGGTATCTCAAAAATTTAAGGAGTAAAAAGATGTCACATCTAATTTAATCCTTTTAAGAATATTTATTATTTTTTGATTTTAAATATTAAGTTTTAAAAATATCAAATAGTATAAATGGTATCTTGAAAAATATAAGGAGTAAAAAGATGTCGCATCTAATTTAATCCTTTTAAGAATATTTTTATCATTGTTTTCTTTTTTAAAAAATAATAATAATAATAAATACTAGAGTTTAAGTGATTTTTCGAAATATTTTACAATTTAATAAGTGAGGAAACATAATTCGTTTTAAAATTAAATAGCACACCCCAAAGAGAAAAATATGTTATAATATAAAATAAATGATATTTATCGCTAATTAATTATGTTCATAATTATTTACATTAAACAGAATTATTTATATTAAATGGAATAAATATGATTTATTAGTTAAATAAAATAAACATGTGGAGCAATAATTATTAGCTAACGTGAACATAGGTACAGCGCAGGAAGTAAGGGATCTGACCAAGCAATTTTCCAATGTGAATATAGAAACAGGAAAACGTTATTATACTCTCTGACCAAACAGTTTTACAACGCACAAGAAAACAAAAATCTCAAACGAAAAACCCTCACCACACATAACACATTTTAACATTCACAACCAAATCCCAACCAAACCAATATTTACACAAAGCAACCAAACCACCATTTACACAAAATTTCATCTTTCTCGTTTAACCAAATCCCAACCACAGTTTACACAAAGCCAGACAAAATTTCATCTTTCTCGTTTAACCAAATCCCAACCAAACCACAGTTTACACAAAGCCAGACAAAATCTCATCTTTCTAGTTTTAAATCTTAGTTTCTAAAGTTTACATATTTCAACAGTATACAGTTTGAACAAAAGAATGAGAAAATACATGCCTTTCCGGTCGGTGAAGATCGAGACGGTGGTGTGCGAACGCTTTTTCGGATCCTGGATGCCGGTGAAAGTTAAAATGGGGTGTTGTTAAAATGGATTTGAATATGTTTATGGATATGGATTTTGATTTTTTGTGTTACTGTAAAATGGGTTTGAATATTTTTCGTGTGGCTCTAATTCTGTTGAAAAACATCTCCCTTCTCTAACTCTTGAATTTTCTCTCCCAAAAAATCCTCCCCTTTACAACTGATTTTGTGTCTATTTATATCCTTGTGTCCAAAAGATAAACTCAAGCTCTGGTTTGTAGGATGCAGTGATTTAGATTAATCCTTGTGTCCACAATAAAATGAAAAATAAAATGAAAATAAAATAAAATTAAATAAAAATAAAAATAAAATGAAATTAAATGAAAGTAAAAATAAAAATGAATGAAATAAAATAAAATGAAGTTAAACAGTCCAATAAAATAAAAATGAAAATTATATGCATATTTTTAGAGCTATTTTTAGTTAATCGGACAAAATTGAGGTACTACAGCTGCCCCTATTTAATTATTTGCATGATGACTCTAGTATATCTTGTATGACTTCCCCATTTTTCGAGGCGAATGCATTGTTTAAAATAATTACCCTTTTTATATTTTTTTTTGATACCCTATATATGTTAAGAATCTATCGAGTTCTCGTGTATATATTTTTCAAGTGTCAAAATAATTAAAATGTTTTTTTTTTATTTTATATTTACACATATTTCAGATTCCAAAAATTTATTATCATAAAATAACATTTTTTTAAAAATACTAGAACAAAAAAAAAAAAAAATGAGGCTGAATCAACTTAGAAAGAGGGTAATGTATATCATCGAATGACAAGATTGGAAAATGTACATTCATTACTTTGAGAATAATACAATTGAACTAAAGGTTACAATGTAGAGATGAATGTGTTTAGCTTTAGTTGGAGAGATAACAACGCTAGTCATTCCTGTAATTTAGGACTTCTAAGAATAATAAAATGCCCCAGTTTGAACCGCTTGATCTTTTTGTTATCCCTAACTTTTGCATGAACCGCTCTTTCAAGTTTTCAATCCATCGGGATGCTCTAATTTTTGCCTAGGTCGCCTTTTCAGGTTTTCAACCTAGCGAGCCCATTTTTCAATTTTTTTCAAGCATAATACTTTTTGACTGCATCTGAGTTTACTGGAAGGGGAAGTTCATCTCCATCCATTTCTGCAAGTATTAGAGCTCCCCCAGAGAAAGCTTTTTTCACAACATATGGTCCCTCGTAGTTCGGGGTCCATTTTCCACGAGAATCCCTTTTTATGGGCAATATTTTCTTTAACACTAAGTCTCCTTCTTGAAACTCTCGAGGACAAACTTTTTTCTCATATGCTTTTTTAAGTCTTCTTTGATATAGCTGGCCATGGCACAAAGCTATCATTCTCTTCTCTTCTATGAGATTCAATTGGTCATATCGTGATTGAACCCACTCAGCCTCTTCTAGTTTTGTTTCCATCAAGATTCTGATCGAGGGAATTTCAACTTCAATGGGAAGTACCGCTTCCATTCCGTACACCAATGAGAAATGGGTTGACCCTGTTGAGGTTCGAACAGAAGTTCTGTAGCCATGTAATGCAAAGGGAAGCATTTCGTGCCAATCCTTATATGTCTCCACCATCTTTTGTACGATCTTTTTGATATTTTTATTTGCTGCTTCTACAGCCCCATTCATTTTTGGACGATATGGCGAAGAATTATGGTGCTGAATTTTGAAATTATCACACAACTCCTTCATCATTTTATTATTCAGATTGGTCGCATTGTCAGTGATTATCTTATTTGGCAAGCCATATCGACAAATTAATTCCCTTTTGATGAATCTCACAACCACACTTCTCGTCACATTGGCATAAGAAGCGGCTTCAACCCATTTTGTGAAGTAATCAATAGCTACTAGGATAAATCGGTGCCCATTTGAAGCTTTAGGCTCAATGAGTCCAATAACATTCATCCCCCACATTGAAAATGGCCATGGTGATGTTAAAACGTTCAGAGAAGTGGGCGGTACATGTACTTTGTCCGCATAGATTTGACATTTATGACATTTCTTTACGTAACTAAAGCAATCAGACTCCATGGTTAACCAATAGTAACCATCCCTTAAGATTTTTCTCGCCATAGCGTGCCCATTTGCATGAGTTCCGAAAGAACCTTCGTGAACCTCTTGAATGATTTTCTCAGCTTCCGCTTGATCCACGCATCTGAGGAGAACCATATCATGATTTCTCTTATAAAGCACATCACCATTTAAGAAGAAGTTCATTGACAATCTCCTTAAAACCCTTTTGTCGTTCTCTGAAATACCCAATGGATACTCCTTATTCTTGACATAGGATTTGATATCATAAAACCATGGCTTTCCGTCAGACTCTTCTTCTATTGATAAGCAATATGCAGGTTTATCCCTTTGCTGAATTTTTATGATCGGGACATCCTGACCGGTGCTTATTTTGAACATTGACGACAATGTGGCCAGGGCGTCAGCCAATTGGTTTTCTTCTCGAGGGATATGGTGGAAAGTAATCTTCTCGAATTATTCTGTCAATTCTTTGATATGGGTATGATACGGAATCAATTTGGAATCTCGCGTTTCCCACTCTCCTCTCGTCTGATGGATGACTAACAATGAGTCTCCATATACCTCAAGAACTTTTGCTTTTGATTCAATAGCTGCTTTAATGCCCATAACACATGCCTCGTATTCTGCAATATTGTTTGTGCAATCAAAACACAACCTAGCAGTAAATGGAATGAACTGGTTCTCTGGGGAAATCAAAATGGCTCCAATTCCATGTCCTAACGCGTTAGAAGCACCATCAAACACCAACGTCCATTTTTCTCTATCAGATGATTCAGTCTCTTCAAATAAAGTCATTATGCCTTCATCGGGGAATTCACACTGCATTGATTGATAATCTTCTACAGGTTGTTGGGCCAAATATTCTGCTAAGGCGCTTCCTTTGATAGCTTTTTGTGTAACGTATACCAAATCGTATTCTGATAACAACATCTGCCAACGGGCAATCTTTCCAGTAAGAGCAGGTTTCTCAAAGATGTATTTAATTGGGTCCATTTTAGACACCAACCAAGTTGTATGACAAAACATGTATTGCCTCAACCGACGAGCAGCCCATGCTAATGCGCAACATGTTCGTTCAAGGAGTGAATACCGTGTTTCACAACTAGTGAACTTTTTGCTCAAATAATAAATAGCATGTTCTTTCTTACCAGATTCGTCATGCTGCCCCAATACACAACCCATTGACTCGTCAAGTACTGTTAAGTACATAATAAGCGGTTTCCTAGGAACAGGAGGTACTAAGATTGGAGGTTTTGACAAGTACTGCTTAATCTTTTCAAAAGCTTTCTGACAATTCTCATTCCATTCAACCTTTTGGTCTTTGCGCAACAACTTGAAAATTGGCTCGCATGTAGCGGTGAGATGCGATATGAACCTGACAATGTAATTCAATCTACCCAAAAAGCCACGAACTTCTTTTTCCGTGCGTGGAGCGGGCATTTCTTGTATTGCTCTTACTTTATCTGGGTCCACTTCTATCCCTTTTTGACTAACGATAAAACCAAGTAACTTGCCTGATCTTACACCAAAAGTGCATTTAGCAGGGTTTAAACAGAGTCTGAACTTCCTTAGTCTCACAAATAACTTTTGAAGGTTAACAACATGGTCTTCTTCGGTCCGAGATTTGGCAATCATATCGTCCACGTAAACCTCTATTTCCTTATGCATCATGTCATGAAACAAAGTTACCATTGCTCTTTGATAGGTTGGCCCAGCATTCTTTAATCCAAATGGCATCACTTTATAACAGAAAGTTCCCCATTGTGTGATGAATGTGGTTTTTTCCATATCCTCGGGAGCCATCTTAATTTGATTGTAACCTGAGAAACCATCCATGAAGGAGAAAAGAGAATATTGAGCAGTGCTATCCACTAGGACATCAATATGAGGCAAAGGAAAATCGTCTTTAGGACTAGCTTTATTTAAATCCCGATAATCAACGCACATTCGAGACTTTTCAACCTTTTTTGGAACTGGGACAATATTAGCAACCCATTGAGGATATTTTGCTACTGCTAAGAAACCAGCATCAAATTGCTTCTTGACCTCTTCTCTAATTTTAAGTGACATATCAGGCCTCATCCTCCTCAATTTTTGTTTAATTGGAGCACGTTCGGGCTTGAGTGGTAGCTTGTGTTCAACTATGTTAGTATCTAGCCCAGGCATATCTTGGTACGACCATGCAAAGACATCCACATAATCAAATAAAAGTTTAACCAACTTTTCTCGTTCAGTTTCTTTCATAGACATTCCAATTTTAATTTCTTTCTTATCATGCTCAGTCCCTAAATTGATCACCTCGACAAGTTCTTGATAGGGTTGGATTATCTTAGCTTCCTGTTCAATTAACCTTTCTAGTTCTGGGGGAGGATCACAATCGTCTTCACAATCCTCATCAGTGTGATTAATTGGGCGTTCAAAATTACAAGAATGGGTTCTAGTGCTGCTATTTTCAACATATTCGTTTTCGACTCTGCATTGTTTGAATTAAGAAGAAAAAGAAAAAGAAAATATGAATAAAGATTACGAAAAAGAGAAAAGAGAAAAACAAAAGTAGTTGAAGAATTCACAAATGCATTGTTTAAATTAAGAAGAAAAAGGAAAAAGAAAATATGAATAAAGATTGCCAAAAAAGAAAAGAGAAAAACAAAAGCAGTTGAAGAATTCAAAAATGCATTTACTGATAATAAGTACGGAATTGAAATACATGCGCCCTAATTAGTTATCCTTATAGCCTTAGGCAGAGCAAAATGAGTTAAAGTACACAATTACTTTGAACATGAATTTACAAACACGGGAAACTCGATGATCTTCCAATTGTTGAGACTGGTGTTTGGAGAACAAGGGTACACCAATTTGAGGGTATCATCATCAACATGGTCCTCTTCTTTCGCAGCAGCCACATGGTCAGCATATACTATTCCCGCGCTCTGAAATGTTTGGCGAATGTCACAAATAGAAATCTTCTGTGAATTTAGTGTCTGATTTTCCAAACGAGCCATCCTGCTTTCCCTTTTTTCTTTTACAACCTTTTCTTTGTCAGCTTCAGTAGGTACATATCCCAAACCGTACCTATCGTTCTTTTCGGGTATATCTAACAATTTTCCCAATTTAGCAAAAACTCCTCCTTCCAACATCGATTTGGTAGACTTTAAGGATGTGGTAGGCAACTTTGATTCTTTTAAAGGAGATCCTTCACCCATGAAGACAACATTGGTGATTTCTAATGCTTGAAAGGAAGTCTCTATGGCTTCCTCTGTGTCCTCAATGTAGCCCGTAGAAGACAGATGACTAACTATCATATCTTCTTCCCCAGATATTATCACCAGCTTATTGTTCACTATAAACTTTAGCTTTTGATGGAGAGTGGATGTTACTGCTCCAGCAGCGTGAATCCACGGTCTCCCTAAAAGGAAATTGTACGCTGGTTTAATATCCATCACTTGGAAGGTTATTCCAAAGTTATGGGGTCCGATTTGAATTAGCAGGTCAATCTCACCAACAACTTGTCTTCTGGATCCATCAAACGCTTTCACCACCAAAGAACTCGGCTTCAAACAAGCTCCATCAACAAATAGTTTTGATAGTGTTGATTTCGGCATGACATTCAACGATGAACCATTATCAACAAGCACTCGTGCAAGAATATAATTATGACACTTCACAGAGATGTGTAGTGCTTTATTATGCTCTGTCCCTTCAGCTGGTAATTCGACATAGCTAAAACTCAGACAGCTACTAGCGGTGATGTTACCGACAACCCCATCAAACTGGTCGACCGTGATATCATGAGTAACATGGGCCTCATTTAAAACCTTCATCAGTGCCCTTCTATGTGCTTAGAATTCAATAACAGAGAGAGAACAGATATCTTGGAAGGAGTTTGATTTAGTTGATCCACCACTTTATATTCACTTTGCTTGATGAATTTCAAAAATTCGTTAGCTTCTTCTTCAGGCACCGTATTTTTGCTAGTCTCTGGTCCTTTTATAGCATTACCTTCTTTTTTTCTGAATTGTTCAGGAGCATATACTCGACCACTCCGAGTCACCCCACCAATCCCTGAAATGTTGGTGACATCAATCCCTTTAGGTTTGCAGTTACCACTTGATTGATGATTGGCTAAATGGGACGTGGCTTCATAATTCCATGGTACCGCCTTGGTATTTTTATAAGGAAAAGGAGTTGGTGCTTGGACAATTATTGCATTGGGCCTGTGAAGAATTGGTTTGAGATTCTCTTTTCTATAGAGGATTTCCAATGGTCTTTGGAAAGATCTACTATTTTCCATGCACGGCTTTATGGTCAACACACGATCATCTTTTGCACATTCTTCAATGGCGTTGACAGAGGTATCCCCATGGCCCGGCAAAGGGTTACTCCCTACGTTGGGACCGTCTTCCTTGAAAGTAAGCCATTTTGCATTGATCAGTTCTTGCACTTTAGATTTTAGGGCTTGACAATCTTCGATGGAATGCCCTACGGCTCCTGCATGGTATTCACATTTGGCATTTGGGTTGTACCATTTTGGGAATGGTGGTTCCAGGGGTTTCATTAGACTTAAAACTATCATTGAATTCTGGAGTCGGTGAGGCAACAATTGGCTATATGTGATGGGAATCGGGTCGAAACGGGTTATCTTTTTCTCTCGATTAACTGGTGGTCTGTAGTGATTCAGGGTTGTATTTGGGTTCCATTGGTTTTGTTGCGAAAACGCAGCAGGTGGTGGTTGGACCAAAGGTGGTTGATAATAAGGTGGCCTTGAAGGGTGATATTGCGGGTATGGAGTTTGTGAGATCGCAGCCACATATGGATAAGGAATGTAGGGAATTTGGGGTATCGGAGGCTGAAAATTCGGAGGTCGATAAGAATTCATGGCTGGAGAATAAGAGATCCTTGAGTTTGCCATTACAGCGTTAGCATCCCCCTCTTTCTTCTTTGTAAATCCCATCTGGGGTTTCTTCACACCACTCGTTGCACATACGATCTTACCACTTCTCATGCCACTTTCAACTCTTTCTCCTATCATGACCATGTCAGAAAAGTTTGATGACATACTCCCAATCATCTTATCATAAAAGGGAGACTGAAGAGTATCCATAAACATACCAACCATTTCCTTTTCAGATAAAGGAGGATCTACTTGTGATGCCAATTCTCTCCACCGTTGTGCATATTCTTTGAATGTTTCATTGTCCTTTTTCGACGAATTTTGCAATTGCATCCTGTCAGGGGCTATGTCAATGTTATACCTGTATTGTTTCAGGAAGGCATCAGCCAAATCTTTCCATGAACGGATTCGATTTCGCTCGAGATGCATATACCAATTTAATGATGCCCCACTTAAACTGTCTTGAAAGAAATGGATGAGAAGTTTGTCATTATGAGCATGAGAAGCCATTTTTCTACAATACATGGTCAGATGGTTTTTAGGGCATGTGACACCTCTGTATTTTTCAAACTCAGGTGTCTTGAATTTTGAAGGGATCACCACATCGGGAACCAAACACATATCAAAAGCTTCGAGACCATAAACATTACTTCCTTCAATTGCTTTTATTCGTTCTTCTAAAACATGGAATTTTTCTTTCGACTGTGTATCGTCACCAACCTGAGGTTGTTGCCAATTTCCATTAGCATCAAAATGGGGTACTTGGGGTGCACTAAATGGAATATTTTCTGAAGGTATTGTGTTTTGGGGTGGCACGTAGCCCTGAGGAGATGGGATTTGAGGTTGGTTTAGGCTTTGAGAGTTGATATTTGAATGGTTTGGATTATTGTCCACGGGATTGATGACTAAGGGTGGAGTATAACCATGTGGGAGACCATACATAGGAAATTGCATGGCTGGCGCGCGAAATTGTTGGGTAGTTGGGGTAAAGCCTGGTGGGTGAGACGGGGTAGCTTGGTGTTCTTCATTTGTAGTTGGAGGATTCCCATCTGCATTATCTTTTGTTGTCAAAGCCTGTATAGCCTCTAGGATTCTATCAACCTTGTCCTTCAATTGGTTAACATCTGCTCTCATCACTTCTTGGTTTTGCTCAAGTTCATCCATGATCTTGGAGTTTGCGCGAGTCCGATAAGGGTGTCGGGGAAACAGCTTTATTGATTTTTTTTTCTGAAAGATCATATGATGCTAGTTAAAAAAAAATGAAGATTTATATGCATGCATGTGGGTATTAGAGAACCATTGATTTCGCAACCTAGGCACAAACATCTTTTTAGAAAACATAAAACAAGCTCGTTCATTGATAATTAAAAAGGGTACAAGTGCAACATTTCTCTTTGTATCTGAAATACATTGTTTCTATCGCTCTCGGCGAATTAAACTATTCATTGCTTCTATCAAACTGTTACAATGTTGAATGAAAGTAATAATCTCAGCAGGTGTGACAGATGGAACTATGCTTGCTTCTGCTTTCCTTAAGAGTACAAGAACCCTTTCGATGGCTTGGTTGGCTATGGAAGTGAGTTTTTCACAACGATCCATCCACATTACCCCTTCTTGCCCCAGCATCTCTATTGCTTCCACTTGTTCCATCATTCGGTTTCTTAACATATTTGCCTCCTCTTGTTCCTTCAACCACACATCTCGATACATAGCAACAACTTCTTGTTTTTCAATTTTTTCTTCTTCTATCCTTGTCTTATATTCTACTACCACTCTCTCCAACTGTTGTTTCAAATCTTCCAATTGTCTCTTCGCATTTCTCTCACTGCTTTCTGAATCTTTCAACCATTTTCTCAACTTTTCAACCTCCTCTCGCGCCTGGTCTCTTTCTTGTCTTCTCAAACATAAAGACTCGTCTGAAGCCCTTAAATTGCATTGAAGCTTGAGCTTATAATCCTCCTCTACCTTTGCCCTCTTATTTGATCTTTCAAGAGAAATCGTCTTCTGCTCATTTTCCAACAAGGCGAACTCATATGCTCGACGAACTACCATCAACTCTTCTCGCATATTCTTTTTTTCCTCTTCCGCCTCTAGAATAGATGCTTGCAACTTCTCAATTTCTTCACTAACGATAATGGGTTGCATTGGTGTTTCATCGACCACCTCAGATGTACGACGAAAAGGCAGCTTGATCTTTTGGACCCTATTCTTGACCCACTGTCGGTAGCAATCATCTGCACCACAACTTCTACTTCCAAGTTCCTTCCCTTTTCTGATTGACGTACTCTCCTCAAATCTTCAATGTTTTCTAAACCCATGTCATAAAGAATAAAAGGGGTTATTAGTTTTTGCATTGGTTCTCCTATGATAGGATACCCAAGTTGCCTCAAGGCCAATACTGGATTATAATTCACACAACCTCTAGTCCCCATAAGTGGCACATTAGGGAATGTTCCACATTGGTATATTACTTCTTTTACCTCTCGCCATCTCGCATACCATCGAACTGTTTTTTCATTAAGATCTACCAACCTCTGAGCCCATTCTCGATCATCCTTTATGTCAACACAACAGTTCTTGAAATCATTGATAGGACAACGCTTTTGGCACCCATTATCAAACATATGATTCACCAACCAGACGTACAAAACCGGTAAACAACACAAAATTCGTTTGCCTTTTTTTTCATGACAGTAGTTAAGTGTATAGTACACGTCAGCGAGGATGGCTGTTGTAGGATTTTCTCCTCTATTCTTCAAGGCTAGGAAGACATCGATTGCTGCTAAATCAACAATTTCTTCATCACTCGGGAATAGAACGACTCCATAGATGGTGAGAGCTAGCACCTCCATAAAAGCACTCCAATCTTTGGCTTTAGCTAAATGATGTGCTCTTTTCTCAAAAAACTTCTTAGGAAACCAGAAGTCCCTTTCTTCTTTTGGCTAATCAATATTTCCTCTTCAACCTTTAGTATCTCAGCTATTTTGGTTGTGGATGGATAATTCCCCATGTAACGATAAGGTTTCCCATTTTCTAGGGAGTAGCCTAAAATTGGTCCAAACTCTTCCAAAGTAGGCGCAAGTTGGAAGTCTTGAAAAGTGAAGCATCTTAAAGGAGAGTCGTAGAATTGAGACAAAGCGGTAATAGCCCCTATTTGTACATCCACATCCAATAAATCCAGAATCTTTCCATATTTCTTAGTAAATGTTGACCGGTGATTAAGTTCCAACAAGCTACGAAGTTCTTTTAAACTGTCAACCTGAGGCTTTTTGGCTTTCACATTCATAGTTTTCCTTAGCATTGGGGTTGCAGTTTCATTGTTGGATCTCATTTTTAATCAAAGATATCCACACCCTAGCTTTGAATTCAATGGTTCTCTAACGGACCTACATAAAATTAATGATTATGAATAATGTATGGTATGGTGTTGAAAATAATTTTTAATGCATGAAAGGAATGCATGGTACTAAAAAAAAACTTTAACATTAACGATGAAAACTACTTGCATTGATGCAATAAAAAAAATTGAGAGGTATACTAACTTCGGATGGTGGAGAAAAAAATAAATAAAATAAAATAAAATAAAAATAAATAAATAAATAAAATCTGCCATTTAAAAGTAAGAAAGCTAGGATATGACTTAGATGTATTCTAATCAAGATTAGAGAAATTTTAAATTCTATAAGCTTCTAAATTCGTGAATTCTTTCCTGGGCAGGTTCTATAGTCCTAAAATTCATTGGTCTCTAGAGCCAAGTACTCGTATCGAAACATCACTACAAATAGGAAGTACATCCAAAATGTAGGTATTTCTAATGGAGTCACACTCTAGACGAGATTTTCGCAATAACCAAATAGGATGTACATCCAATATGATTACCACTAAACCTCTAACTAAACTTAAGCTTCACTCAGGCCCGGGTATAGGGTCTCACTCATAAGTGTGTGTGTAAGTGAACGTGTAGTGTGTGAAGAGAATCACAATCCAATAAACGATGTAATATACTCAACACATATATAAATATATATATATATATATATAAAGATAATGACTACAAGAAAATAACTAATACACAATAAAGGCATAAAAGTAAAGAAAATGAAAGGAGAAATAAATATAAAAGAAGTCAAAAAAAAAAATTTGCATAATTAATTATGTTAGGCTTGACTCTCTAACAGTCCCCAGTGGAGTCGCCAGCTGTCGCAGCCTAAAATTTCGAGTGTTTCTCGAATTCAATGGAGTCGCCACCAAAGTTTATTTTAAAATAGGGAAAATATTGGAAAAACCCTTAAAAATAAAAATAAAATAAAAAATGGTCTTTGAAACCAAATTTTGAGTTCGGGAGTCGATTATGCGTAGGGAAGGTATTAGCACCCTACGACATCCGTAAAAAAAACGGTTACCTATAATTAATTGTGCAAAATTAATATTAACTTAAATATATTTATTTCTCCTTTTTAAAATGCAAATATAATATTTTTACGAAAATAATCTAATGATAAAAGTACATTTAAAATATAGAAAAAAAAAAAAGTTTTTTTGTTATTATGCTTGACAAGAGTGCGATCTTACTCCTACGTATCTCCGGGTGCAATGGAGAAATCAAAGCTACGTAGTTCTTGGGTAGAGAAAGCGGATGTGTTGGTTGCTTTTAAAGAAATTGTGTTTTGTTGTTGATAAAAAAGTTTTTTTGTAAAAAATGAATTTGTTTGATTTGAATAATATTTTAAAACGCAAGTTTTAAGACTATTTAGTCGTACAACTCGTGTCTCGAAAAATTTAAGGAGTAAAAAGATGTCACATCTAATTTAATCCTTTTAAGAATATTTTATCATTTTCGGTTTTAAATATTAAGTTTTAAAATTGTCAAGTAGCATAACTGGTATCTCAAAAAATTTAAGGAGTAAAAAGATGTCGCATCTAATTTAATCCTTTTAAGAATATTTATTATTTTTTGGTTTTAAATATTAAGTTTTAAAATTGTCAAGTAGTATAACTGGTATCTCAAAAATTTAAGGAGTAAAAAGATGTCGCATCTAATTTAATCCTTGTAAGAATATTTATTATTTTTCGATTTTAAATATTAAGTTTTAAAATTGTCAAGTAGTATAACTGGTATCTCAAAAATTTAAGGAGTAAAAAGATGTCGCATCTAATTTAATCCTTTTAAGAATATTTATTATTTTTCGATTTTAAATATTAAGTTTTAAAAATATCAAATAGAGTATAAATGGTATCTTGAAAAATATAAGAAGTAAAAAGATGTCGCATCTAATTTAATCCTTTTAAGAATATTTTTATCATTGTTTTCTTTTTTTAAAAAAAAAATAATAATAATAAATACTAGAGTTTAAGTGATTTTTTGAAATATTTTACAATTTAATAAGTGAGGAAACATAATTCGTTTTAAAATTAAATAGCACAACCCAAAGAGAAAAATATGTTATAATATAAAATAAATGATATTTATCGCTAATTAATTATGTTCATAATTATTTACATTAAACAGAATTATTTATATTAAATGGAATAAATATGATTTATTAGTTAAATAAAATAAACATGTGGAGCAATAATTATTAGCTAAGGTGAACATAGGTACAGCGCAGGAAGTAAGGGATCTGACCAAACAATTTTCCAATGTGAATATAGAAACAGTAAAACGTTATTATATTCTTTGACCAAACAGTTTTACAACGCACAAGAAAACAAAAATCTCAAACGAAAAACCCTCACCACACATAACACATTTTAACATTCACAACCAAATCCCAACTAAACCAATATTTACACAAAGCAACCAAACCACCATTTACACAAAGCCAGACAAAATTTCATCTTTCTCGCTTAACCAAATCCCAACCACAGTTTACCATTTACACAAAGCCAGACAAAATTTCATCTTTCTCGTTTAACCAAATCCCAACCAAACCACAGTTTACACAAAGCCAGACAAAATCTCATCTTTCTAGTTTTAAATCTTAGTTTCTAAAGTTTACATATTTCAACAGTATACAGTTTGAACAAAAGAATGAGAAAATACATGCCTTTCCGGTCGGTGAAGATCGAGACGGTGGTGTGCGAACTCTTTTCCGGATCCTCGGATGCCGGTGAAAGTTAAAATGGGGTGTTGTTAAAATGGGTTTGAATATGTTTATGGGTATGGATTTTGATTTTTTGTGTGACTGTAAAATGGGTTTGAATATTTTTTGTGTGTCTGTAATTCTGTTGAAAAAAATCTCCCTTCTATAACTCTTGAATTTTCTCTCCCAAAAAATCCTCCCCTTTACAACTGATTTTGTGTCAATTTATAGATTAAAAGATTAATCCTTGTGTACAAAACATAAACTCAAGCTGGTTTGTAGGATGCAGTGATTTAGATTAATCCTTGTGATAATTATGAAATGATATCCTTCAGAATGGGATAAGAGAATTCCTAATATATATATATATACTATTCCCTTTTCTTCTATTAATTGAAGAAATAATTTGAAAATAAAACAGCAAGTACAAAAATGAGTAAACCCCCAGCTGGTACGATTCAATTCAACATTTTGTTCATTTGGGTTTGATTGTGTCGTAGAGCGTTTGTAGGATGCAGTGATGTTGAAAGAGACTGGTTGCGTGTTGCAGAAAAGAGACGTGGTATTGAAATGAAAACGGACAGAGCGGTGTTGGTATTGAAATGAAAACTGGCAGGAAAATTATAAAAATAAAATAAAATTAAATAAAAATAAAAATAAAATGAAATTAAATGAAAGTAAAAATAAAAATGAATGAAATAAAATAAAATGAAGTTAAACAGTCCAATAAAATAAAAATGAAAATTATATGTATATTTTTAGAGCTATTTTTAGTTAATCGGACAAAATTGAGGTACTACATACTCTAAATTTTAAAATATTTACAATGAACAATTGTATAAGTTCTTTATTTTTAAGGTAAAAAATTATAGAAAAATAATTATATAGCATAAACTTTATTTAAATTTTAAAGGTGATCCGAGGTAAAATTGAAGTGATGGCTGGAGGGTGATGAACATGAAAGTGTTCGATAGTTTTAATTTATCAGTTGAAATACTTACAAATACATTAACGTTTAATCAATCATTTAATGAAAAAGAGTGAGAGGTAATTGTATAAAAACATACTCAATACTCCTAAATGTTTTCCTTATATGAGAAGTTAGTGGAGATAAATTCAAAAACTCTATAAATTTATAATTCTCTCAAATCCTACTCAATTCACATTTTATCCCTCAAATCCACACTAAAATATCACATTTAGATTCATTAACTATTAATCACAAGAGATAAATTTTGTTTCTCTATTTTTGATTTTATTGTTTATATTTATATTTTTTATTTGTAATTAGTTTGCAGTGACATATAATTAGTTTATGTTGTTCTTTCAATTGGTAGTTAGAGATGAATGTTGAAGTTATGTCAATTGATTTTTGTTGTTTCAATTGAGTTTATTTTTTTCTAAATTGTTATAGTTGTTGTTTGTCAAGTGTTTGACAAAATACTTGAATGGAAATATAGAAATGTGAAGTGTTTGACAAAATGCTTGAATGGAAATATAGAAATGTGAAGTGTTTGACAAATTGTTTTAATGAGTGAAATTAACTTAAATGGTGTAGTTAGGGTTTATTGTTTCATGACAAATTGCTTTAGATATTATTGACAAATTGGTTGATTGCTTATTGACACGTTTTTTTTTAGAGATGGAAGGAAATGGTGAAGTTACTCAATTTCAACATGATAGGGAGATGCATCATGGGATTGTTCGTAGAGAGCGTCAAGCCAAATCTCCTACTAAATGACAACGGGTTAGAGGTGAAAGTTTCCGCTCACAGACACATGTTGTCATATACCGGACTATTTGCCTGCATCATACCGCTGTCACTATCACCACCTGCACCGTTTCAAGGACCACCACCACCACATGTTCAGGGATTTCTAGGAGGCCCCATTGATATGTCACTGATATCACGTTTCGAGGACCATGTTGCAACTCGCATATGTTTTAAATATGTAAGTTTTAATTCTAAATTATTTATTTATTTAATCATCAAAGATTGACAATTATTTTTTAGGAACGTGAACCTCTTAAATGCATCAAGATTGGAAGAAAAATAATTCAGTTAACGGTTTCAAATTCTAATATGGATTTATTTTGGGGTCCAATCAAATCATCATATTTGATCGATCTTGGTCAATAGACGTTGACTTGTTGTCCGCATTTGCTGAGATGTGGCATAGAGAGACTAGCATCTTCCATCTCCCTGTGGTGAGATGACAATGACTTTGGAAGATGTATCATATCTGTTGCACTTGCCCATCATCGGACGCCTCCAATCCCAAACACCGCTGCTGCAATTACCCCTTACCACTGAAAATCCCAACTTAGCTGCCTAACGACAAACCCAAACAATCAAATCAATTTAGCATTTTCCTAGTATCAATGTCATTAACCACTGGTTATACAATATCTGATTTCAAATAAGTTGTTTCCTTGGGTTTCAAGTCGAGTACAAACTCAGGTTTCAATTCAGCTGTAGGATCAACTTTCAAATCAGATGTAGGCGCATGTTTGAATTCAGGTGGAGACTCAACCATAACTAACTACAAACGTTCAAAAGAAAATTTAAACTCGCTTTTGCATTATTTGAACAAATTAATGTTGATGGAGCCAATGGATGGATGAATGGTGTATTTGAACACAAAACACATGAAAATAAGTGAAAGATTTGAGGTTGAGTGTTGAAGAAGAAGAGTATGGTGAAAGTTAACATGACTTATGTATGGTTAGATATCGGATGTGTGAATCTGGTAACTTAAGGATTCAAATTCACACTTTCGGAAATTTAACGAACCAGAAGCGATGATCTGATAATAAATACTTTTGGAAGTTTAGGAGCCTCTAAACAACAATAGAGGAATGCGTAACTTTCAAAATGTCAAGCCCTTTTTTCTAGCATAACTTGTAGATGTGTACTTTTTCTTTCTCAAATCTCAATCACAATGTAAAAGGTAAATTAAAATGGTCTTACAAGACTTTGATTTCAATAAAAAATTTCACAAGAATCTTTATTATGAAAGTATTATTAATGTTTTTGCATCAAAAAGTGAAAAAAAGGAATACTATTCTAATGATTAATGAGACGTGTATATCTTAATTTGTACATAATATTTAAAATCTCAAGGACAATTATGACTGAATTCTAGCACTAGATAATTGGTGTGTAAGGTTTGTGATTGTTTTAAATATAAAATATCAAAATTGATTCATATTCATCAAAAAATTATCTGCTAAAATTATAATTGGAAAGAGATAAAGAATTTTAAGTGTCAATAAACTTTGAGCAATGATTAATCTAATAGTAAATTCAAATTATTCAAACTTATAGAGTATTGCATTAATCTCTAGTTTTGGTGTAACCGTGTAAGTAGTTCAGGAATCAGGAATGTATAGACTTAAACTACTTTATTTGGAAAGATTGTGATATTTTATTCTTTACTTTTTAAAGGCAATTTTGCACACCTTGTAATTGAAAGAGTGTAATATAATCCCTTTTGCCTTTAAAAACAAAAACTATAGATGTTAAATTAATGTCCAAATTATCATAGTGTGTTTTTATCAAATAATATTATATATTCATTTAAAACACAAACTTAATCATTTTTAAACACTAAAACTAAGTATCAAAAGTCAATAAAAATTATACAACTTTGAAGTTATATATATGATCAATTATCATATATAGGTTTCTAAATTCTTATCTTAAACTTTCTAATTCTTGAAATTTATATGTACAGTAAAAGTTCATTCTAATCCTGAAAAATTTAGAATTTATTTTGTATTTCCAAAAATTCACAAATAATTATTCTAAATATAAAATAAAATCAAATAAATTACTCACTCCGTCAAAAATGATTTGAACGATAAACTTTTTAATAAAAACCAATGTGTCCGAAATTATATTTTTAGATTCTGATTTTTTTTCCTAAACGTATTAAATGGGACTAAAATAGATATTTAGTATGTGATGTATTAAAAGGATTCACAAATCTTGGTGAGATATTGAACTTTATGAAGAAAAGAGACATTTCATTTGAAAATATTAATTAATAGAGTATTGGACAGAGGCAGGTGTAATCCTGTAGGCAATATAGGAGAGAACGTGGAAGGTTGCGGTCTATGTTGAAATTCAATGTGGAAGGGGTCATTATGTCTCTCAACAGAGATCCTCAGGATAAGATGAATCCATTGTTTGGTGGGGAAGACAAGCCAAACCATATCATATGTGCCTGCGTTACCTAAAGTTCCATTCCATCGTGTACTTGCGTTAGCCAAGGAATCCATAATCTATTTACACGGGATGTGTGAAATATATAATTAATTGGACTACGTCGATAAATTAAATTGTACTGTATAAAAAAAAACTAAATCAATTAAATAATTTATAAATTGAATTATATATTTCAAATAATTTAATTAATAAAATTTAATTCAAAAATCAGTTTAATAATTTTAAAATTTTTTTAACCTTAATTAATGTATGAAAAAAATTTTGAAGTTCTTTTTTTTTCTCAAAAAAAATATAGAAATTATTTTTTGAAAAAAATCAAAAAAATATCATTTTTCTTTGAAATTGTTTGAGAAAAAAATTGAAAACATTTTTTTCGTACAATAATTTCGATTCTTTTTTTCTTTAAATTTTGTTTATCAATAAATTTTTTATATTTATTTTTCTCAAAATTATTTTTCTTGAAAAATCGAAAAAGAATTTCTCTAAAAATTTTTGCTCAAAGAATTTTGAATTTTTTTTTCAAAAAATTTTTTACATCTATTTTTCTCGAAAAAGAATTTCAAAAAAATTGATATTTTCTTTTCGAAATAATTTCAAAATTCTTTTTTCGAAAAACTAGTTCGAAATCTATTTTAACTAAAAACTTGTTCAAAATATTAAACTGATTTATATTTATAAATTAGTTTCAAACTGGTTCAGAACTGCACTGACTTAATTCAAATGTGATTTTTAAAAACTAAATCAAATCATTAGTATGGTCCAATTCGGTTCAGTTTTTACACCATGAACGCCCCTACTTGCGATGGCTCACTATTGAAATTTAAAATTAACCACTTTTTACTTTGATTTTTCTTTGGTAAAAAATTTAGACTATATTTGGATCGATAGAATAGAATAGAACACTGTGACATTCATTTCATCTCATTAGATATTTACATTTATTTTTCTTTTCTTAATTTGGGAGGTATGAGATAAAATGACTTATTTATTCCATTTGGTCGTAAAATATCTAAACAATAGAATTTAATTTATTTCACTATATTTCACTTCACTGCATTTTTGTTTGAATTCAAGTGAGAGTGAGATGTTAATGTGTATTAAGTTTAATGGTTTGGGTAACTCACACTTAAGGGGAAGATGTTGGAATTCAAATGTGAGTAATTAGACTTACGCTCGACTAAAAATGAAGAAAATATTAGATATATAAGAGATGGATACATATAATTAATGTCTTAAATTTTTTGGTAGAGATGTGATATAAGATCTCATAAGGATCTTTTGACAATTTAGGTAAATATTACGGATGAGATAATAATATTTTTATTAAATTACATTTATCATTAGAAAAATAATCGAAACTATATCAAGATATCATTAAATACCAAAGAATGGAGAAGAAAATAAAAAATAAAAAAAGAGAAAATTGAAGATTAGAGTATTTGCATTATAATATGAGTCAAATTTATAGGACATAAAATTTATAAATTACAAGTAACATGAATCATCACATAAACACTAAAAGTAAAAGTCATTAGTATGTAGTAAAATCACCCACTAAGGGAATTCTTGATCTTGCTAGAAAATGTGGAGTTAATAGAAAAATGGACATATATATTATTATCCTCACATAGTATATTTTGTTGTCATTATTTGTATAAGACAAATCACAAGTCTCTTGTATGTGTTGAATTATATCCCTCAACTAAAATACATTATCGACTTCTCTCATATAGTGCAAAAATTTATGCATTATTTGATAAATTTGTTGTTGTGATTTGTTTGACATATATACATAAAATGGTTATACTTCTTCATATAAATAAATAGGTTGTATGTGATCTATCATTATGACGATTAGAAAAATAACACGTAACTCTAAGATAACAAAATATATGTTTGATGATAAATATTGACAACAAATAATATATCAAAATATGTATAATTAACAAAAAAAATTAGTGCCTTCAATTGAGCTGAGATATTGTACTTCTAATCAATTCAAGTTGTTCTAATTTAACTCTAATGTAACAAGACCAATTAGTTCTTCATCATTTTTCTCAAAATCTGAAATGATCTTTGTTCACATTTTATGACCTTACAACATTAGAGTGCACAACATATATGATTTGTCCATATAAAACCACCTTTCTATATAAGATTTTTTATTAACAAAAATCTATAATTTAAATATTAAATTTGTAATTTCATATAAATCTTTACATGTATTTCATCTCAAACTATTTATTTCAGTGATCAAAATTTATAAATTCTTTAGGAGCTTTGATTAAAACATGTATGTCATCAATAATAACAATGATTAAAACAAAATTATTTCCATATATTTTCAAGAAAATACATGGACAAATGTGATCTTTTATACCATTTATTTAACAAATATTCACTACTACAATTATACCACGTGAATTCTTAAGCTATTTCAACTGATTTTTTTAAATTATTCATAATAATTTATGAAAACAACTAATAGTTTACATAAAAATATATTGACTTAAATTTTATCTTGTATTATAAAAATAACAAAATAATTTATACATAATGCTATGAGTAGAAACCGTTATATTATAAGTTGTTAGAATAAATTGTTTTATCTAAATAAAACTTTTTTTCACTGCATTAAACCAAATATTGACAACCATTCAATGGCCACATTACGATTCATGCTCCTTTCTTCTCGATAGTTATAAACAATATATTAAACTAAATAATTATAAATACATAAATTTAGTTATATCAAACCCTCAACATTATATGTTGTAGTGTTGTGCATACTATTCCAAATCTATCTATTTGTCAAATAATGGTTTCTTTCAAATGCTTACTATTTCTCTAATTGTAAAGTGGTGAACCAATTAATGTTCTATTTGGTTTACTAATCTAAAATGGCAAAATAGAATGAACAAAAGATCAATAATGACTTTAAGGAGGATCGCTATCAATGTGTAATAGAGTGCAAGAGAGATGAAGAAATTTATTTGTGATACATAAATGAAGAGTAAAAAGATTTAAATAATATTGTAAAAATGATAAAAATTTAAATACAATAATGTAAATAAAGCATAGACTTGAAATAATATACCTTAGGAGTTAGTTGGCCGCAAGGTTTGTGTCTCTATTAGTCCCAAAGTTAATTAAGGCACAATACATATAACAGGGTTGAAATTTCATAAATAAGTTTAAGTTTGTCCAAAAAAGATAATACTACTTTCTTAATATGCAGAACAAGATTGCATAAACATTAAAACAAATTTAAATAATTTTTTATTTGATTTATTGACTCTGATTGATTCATTAATCAATTAATTAAAAAAACTTAATCGATTTATTTAATAAATAAATGACTAAATCGATTAAATATCACATGTTATTCATTAACTTATTAAAAAAAAACTTAAAAACATAAATTAATGATGAAATTAAAGTGTTTGGCCTAGTTCAACTCCTTAGCCTAATGCTAATGCTAGGGTATCGTAGGGAGATTTGATGTGTTACAACTCTAAGACTTGTTGGATCCGTTTATGTTTTTTACAAAGGTTGGATCTGTTACACTGGAAGCCACCCTTAAACAAAACCTTTCAAAAGAGAAGTTTGGTTGACAAAAAAAGAAAAGAACAAGAAGCTTCTAAATTATAAAACCACTAATTCGATATATTCTTTTGTTTTTTTGGTCAAACTATGTCCAAAACAACAGGCCCAACCAAGAAAAGTAATAAAAACCAATGGGCTCAGCCGTTGGAAACACACGATTGCTTTTTCTTTTGACAGTAGATGAAAGAGGTTTTCTGACCTTATTGTTTTTTTGTACACATTAATCTTCTGCATTCTTGCTTTATAAAAAATGAAATATAATTAAAAAATTAAAAAAATGAAATATAATTAAAAATAATTTTAAAAAGTTGATATAATTAATTTAAATTTTAAATTAAATATATCAATATATATATATATATATTTATCGATTTATTTATAAACAAAATTTTTATTTTCAAAAATAGAAGAATTAATAAGGAGTATTTTGAGAATAATGATATTAAATGAATTTGGTGACTTAGTTTTGCTTATACATAAATGACAAAAGAAATGATAATTTTTGTTTATGAATAATCTATATATACTCCTTCTGAACTTAGTAATAAACTCAATCAAATATAATGTATTTGATCTAAAATTTGAATTAAATAAATTGATTTTATTTCACTAACTTTTGTTTTTAAATAAAGTCGGAAGAAGTATACTATGTGTGTGAAACCCATAATGGGGTGATTTTTAGGACTTTTTTTTGGTTTGAAATTATCTATATATATATATATATATATCATTTTTTTACTATCTTTTTTTATTTAAATAAGTGATTTTTATATAGATTTATTTTTCTTTATGTTTTTTCGTTACCTCGCCAATTAATGCGACATTGTTTGATTTTCTCGTCTTGCTGCAATATTTATTTTGTTCAAATTGACATATTAACTTTAATACAAATTAAATCAATTACTTCGACTGTCAACATTGCAGATCCAAATGCAAATATATTCTCATCACTTTAATTGTCAAATTTGTAGTTATTTTTTCGTTTTATGTTATTAACATGAGTGTTATGAGTTTGTTCATAGATTTTTCATTTTCGATCTAAAATGTAGTTTTGGTTTTACATTTTACTAGATTCGTAATTTTGGTATCTTTTTTTCAGTGCAATTTTAGTCTCTCATTTTTAAAATTGTTGATATTTTACCAAATTGATAATTTGGTGTTGTGACAATTATTAAAGAAAAATAAAAAAGTATTTATTTTAAAAATTATTTTTTTGAAGTTTATTTTAAAACACAATTTGTGATTGTGAAAAATTTTCAAAAAAAAAATGTAATTTGAAAAAATAATTTGTTTTTAATTTTTAGAAAATCTAAAGAAAATTATTTATGATTTAAAATTTTTTTTCTGAAATTCTTAAAATCTAAAAAAGTAGTTCTAATATATTTTAAATTTTTAAATAAAAAATAAATTTATCAATAAAATTAATTATGATTTTAATTTTTTAAAATAGTATTATTTAATTTAAAATTCATATTATTATAATTTTTCATATTATCATATATACATCACTTGAACGATTGTCACATTACTAAATTACCGTTCGAATTAAAAAAAAGAGATTAAATTATTAGTAATTAAAAAAAATAAGGAAACTAAACTGATAAAAGAAAATAAAGAAATCAAAATTATAAATTTAATAAAATAGAAAACGAAAACTATATTTTAAATTCGAAAAAAGAGTTAAAATAATGACTTAAAAATGGAAATTAAATTAAAGGAACGCTTTTTCTTTACTTATTTTGCTTTGCGTGAAAAACGCGCCACTCTTTTCCATGATTGGATTGGACGAGCGCATTATCATTAATCAGAGAGAGCATAGAGTAGTTGCATGAGAAAATGAATAAATAAACATTTATTTATCTGGTGCAACACAAAAGCATATTCTGTTTATGTCCAAAAATAAATTTCACTGACACTAGCGTTTTTGTTTTGGTGTCAATTTCTCATAACACCATATCACAATTCACCACCACACCCTTCTCTTCAAATTCAATCACACACGCATAAATCACCTTCTTCTTCCTCTCTTCTCTCCACACATACACGCATTCATAACCTCTCTATCGCATCTCTCTCTCTCCCTCTACGCCAATGGCCACCGCTACCGATAACAACCTCTCCAATCTCAAATCTGCCGTCGCCGGATTGGAACAAATCAGGTCTCACATTTTATCAATTTCGTAGATAATGATCAAAACTGTTGAATATTTTCACGATCTATATGATTTGAATCTGATCTCTGTTGTTTCTTGCAGTGAGAATGAGAAAAGCGGATTCATCAACCTCGTTTCTCGTTATCTCAGGTAAATCACCGATTTGAGCTTCACATTTTGATCTGTAATGTGACCTGATAAATTTCTTATGTAAATCGTTTATTTATGTATATTTAAATTTATTGATTTATTTGTTTTTCTTATGTGAATCGTTGATTTATTTGTATTTATTGATTTGAATGTGTTGTAGTGGCGAAGCGCAGCATGTAGAATGGAGTAAGATCCAGACGCCTACTGATGAAGTTGTTGTGCCTTATGACAGTTTGGCGCCAACTCCTGGTGGTAAATATTAACGAATTGTATTCGTGTTCTGTTTTTTGTTGGTTGATTTGATTTGTAATTTGTGTTATGGAGTGAGTTCGTTGTATTTATATTTACGTGAAGCTAAATCGGTTTTCAGGTTCTTCTGAGATTAAGAATCTTTTGGATAAGCTTGTGGTGTTGAAGCTTAATGGAGGATTGGGGACAACTATGGGTTGCACTGGTCCAAAGTATGAATTTGATATTTGATATTAAGATCGTTTATGACTTTGATTGATTGTTAATATCCTGTTTTTAGAACTTGATGCTGATCAAAAGATTGCCTCCTTAATCCTTTTATTTGAGGAAAAAAATGTGAACTATTATTTTCAACATATTGATTGTAGAATCTATGGAAAGTAGAGGGTTATTTTGATGACATGTGATGGGATGAAAAATTTGTGAAGGATTTTTTTTTTTTGTCTCAGATAATTATTTTTGGTGATTTGTATTTGATGTAAGTCTTAATTTATATGTAAATGAAATGCAGATCTGTCATTGAAGTTCGTGATGGGTTGACGTTTTTAGATTTAATTGTCATCCAAATTGAGGTTATTTTATGATTCCTTCTTTTTGCTTGATTTTTAATTTTGTTTTCCATTTTTCCACCCTTTGATGTGGACTTTCCACTGATAACTTCAACCTTGCAGAATCTCAATTCGAAATATGGAAGCAGCGTTCCTTTGCTTTTGATGAACTCATTCAACACTCATGATGACACTCAAAAGGTATTTGGCGTTTGCCTTTTAATTTTATCCACTCTGCTGAATAGAAATATAAACTGAATTGACATGTAAACTAACAGTGTTACTGTTTGTAGATTATTGAGAAATACCAAAACTCCAATATTGAGATTCATACTTTTAACCAGGTTTGTAACTTAATCTCTGGTTTTACTATGTTATGGATTTTCTAGACTTTGAGGTTTTAACTTCTTGTTTTGATACACTATTTGAATCTATGCAGAGCCAGTATCCTCGATTGGTTGCTGATGACTTTTTGCCATTGCCTTCCAAAGGGCGTACCGACAAGGATGGGTGGTATGTCTTCATTTGTTTAGTGTTTTTACTGTACTACTTTATTGTATTGATTCACATCTTTCACTAGATTTATATCCTTATGTTTTTTAACCCACTTATAATTTATTAAATGATTAATATAGATATACATAAAGAAATTCATGTTAATATATCTGAATATAATTCAAGTGAATGCCTTTTTGTGCAAAGCTCATAATTAGTTTAGAGCACTCAGACCACCCTGTCATTTTTTATTTGTGAAATTCTTCGATGCTGGTTTATTTTGATACATCTTAGGTCTTGACCAACATGTCTCCTATTTATGGATTTGAACTTGGTGTTTTCCCAGACCTTTACATGTCATTCAAATTGCAACTAAATTCTGCTTTCAAAGATGTGACTTAACACATGAATGTTCAGACTTCAGAGTAACATATTTTGATTCATTACTTAAATTATATGTTTCCTCTGTATCAGTTTTTTTCTTGAAGTGTCAAATGAGTTGATTTATCATTGGAATTTGGAATAACAAAAATTATTTTAAGTTGTTCTTCCTGAAAACAGACATAGCAGTTAGCAAAGTATTCGGTACTTAATAGAAGAAAAGGGCTTAATACTTGTTTATATGAAAAACTTCTTTATCAAAGCCAAATGGCATGTACGATGTTTCTGCTCATATACCAAGGGTTTAGAAACAATTTATATATTTCCTTTATTTTTATATAGTTGGTTAAATTTTAAAGAGAGATATAGCTTGTTTTCATCAATTAATCTGTAGTCATATGGTCAGATCCTCTTTATTCCTCTAACTTTTGGAAAAATAACACATCATTGGCCCTGAACTCCCTTCATTAGCAATTATGCACTTTTTAATTCATCAAACGAGATTTGTTGTGTGTGGTATGCATGTCACTTGTGTTTGGTACTTAAACACCATTTGTATGCTATCTTGGAGATAAGTGGTCTAGATGTAATTAACTTTTTTTGCTTGGGGAAATATTGGTACTTTATAAAGGCTTGTTTTTGCATTCCTTGAACTTTTGGGGCCATAAATTACATGCTTTCCGTGACTGCGAGGCTTGCTAGTGTCATGGTTCACCAGTGATATTGTGTTAATGATGCGTCTTAGACCCAAGAAATATTATATTATGGTTATGTGCATAGATGTCAAACTCTTAACTCAGAATCGTGTGCGTTGACAACTTTGGGTATTTGCTTACAGAATAATTTCTGTGCTACCTTGTGATTTGAGAATTTGTGCATCAATTTTTAGTTGTGATGTTATGTTAGTGTATTCTGCCCCAGTCTATGAATCCATCTTAGTTTAATTCATTTGCTGCTTAGTGTTTATAGAATATTTTTTAAAAAATTGGGTAAGCATTTTTCCAAATTAGAATGTTGGGTATTTACCGCAAACATAATATTAGATTACATTTAGATACTATAATCGGCATTTTAACTTTTAAACATTTTTCTGTATTAAGTCTATGAATCTAGTGTATGGCAATTCCACGGGTTTACATAGACTATCAACCTTGGTTACATTGTATGTGACTATGTGGTTCCTATGCTTTATGTTTGTTTTTACCCTGGAAAGTGTTCAAGCTAGTTGAAACTAACTTTGAGCCTATCTGCAAAAAGAATTCCAAGTTTGGCTTATGAGTAGTTGCTGTGCATAGGTACCCTCCTGGTCATGGGGATGTCTTCCCATCATTATCGAACAGTGGAAAGCTTGATGCACTATTATCACAGGTTGACCTCAGAGCTCAAATTGTTTATAGTTAAATGTATTTTATTTATATTTGATTACCATTATATCGCTATTGTTTTCTTTTCCCTTTTGTTCTTACAGGGTAAAGAATATGTGTTTGTTGCCAATTCAGATAATTTGGGAGCTATAGTCGACTTGAGTATCCTTATTTAAGTTTGTTGGTTATTTTGTTTTTAATTGTTCTTGGCTGTTATTTACACATGAAAAGTTTCTATCTGTTCGCTTGACTCATTGATTTAGAAATCTTAAATCATCTGATCGAGCACCAGAATGAATATTGTATGGAGGTAAAAGATGATTCAGGTTGTTTATTTTATTTTATAGACTTACATCAGTTTAATGTTTTTATGTTCTTATTATGCAGGTGACTCCTAAAACATTGGCTGATGTTAAGGGTGGCACTTTGATTTCTTATGAAGGAAGGGTTCAGGCATGTAACTTTTCTGATTCAGTTTCTTCTGACCAATATTTCATCTGACTAGTTGAGTACTCTAGTTATAGCAATATTTCATCTGATGAATTCTTTACTGCAGCTCCTGGAAATTGCACAAGTCCCAGATGAACATGTAAGCTATTAATCCGTGTCTTATTCTATTAATCCGTGTCTTAATCTATTAATCCGTGCTTTAATCATAATTTATACAATATTCACACTGATGATACAATGCTATAAAGTTAAGTGACAGAACATACCTTTGCAATTATTTCGATACATTTTATGGTGGCAGGGACATGTTTGTAAATGATGATTTTAAGCCTTAACTTTCGGTCCATTCACATGAAATGCTTTTCTCTATGCAGGTTGGTGAGTTCAAGTCAATAGAGAAGTTCAAAATTTTCAACACAAATAATTTGTAAGTTTTGCTGGTTAATGCCTAATTGTTTTAGATTACACATGGATGAGTAGGTATTGACAATAATCTACAGGTGGGTGAACTTGAAAGCAATCAAAAGACTCGTTGAAGCTGATGCTCTTAAGATGGAGATTATTCCCAATCCAAAGGTTCTAATTGGTTATTTTTCAAGTGATATCATGTATTTCCTTATTTTCCTTTTAGGGGTGCAGGATGCTATACTGTGTGTTAGTTGTTTGACAAATATATTTAGCTGTCAAATTTCTCACAAAATTTATGAATTTCTAGGAAGTTGATGGAGTAAAAGTTCTTCAGCTGGAAACTGCAGCTGGGGCAGCCATAAGGGTACTCGTTTATTAAATATTAAAAATGTTCTCACCGCTGTAACTTTCGTCTAGTTCTTCTAATTTCACATATTTTTTTAACAGTTCTTTGACAAGGCTATTGGGATTAATGTTCCTCGATCCCGATTCCTTCCAGTGAAGGCATCTTCAGATTTGCTTCTTGTCCAGGTTTCAGCTTTTCTGACACAAGCCATGAATTCTTGCTTGGAATCTGACTTTACTCTTATTTGACATGATTTGTTGTTGTCTTTTGCAGTCAGACCTCTACACCTTGGAAGATGGATCTGTAATTCGGAACAAAGCTAGGGCAAATCCTGAAAACCCTTCTATTGAACTGGGGCCAGAATTTAAGAAGGTTAAGATCTATATTACGGATCACTTTGTGTTATATGATAACTATACTACTAATTGTCTTGGCCTCCTTCACAGGTTAGCAACTTCTTGAGCCGCTTCAAGTCAATTCCTAGTATTGTTGAGCTTGACAGTCTAAAAGTGGCTGGCGATGTATGGTTTGGAGCTGGTGTTATCCTCAAGGTATTAGATTCAATCCTTAATTGATCTTTCTATAGCAATTTGTGTAATAACTCAAGCTATTAGAGTTTTAGAACTGTATTTCTCAAATTATTATCTTAAACTTCAGCACCCAATGTCATGTGATTGGTTTAGGGATGACGGTAATCCAAGACATTACAGCGTTGCGCCATTGACAGATCCATATCTAAACCCACCTAGTGGAAATATGTTTTGGTTGTTTTTGGATGCAAGATGTAGAAAAAGAACATGATCTGAAATATTCTACTAATCAGATGAAATACAAAGGGGTTACAAGTTACAACACTAATCTATATAGACATCCTATTGTCTAATTAAGGAAATAACAACAGAATAAAAATTGTACAAATCAAATCCATCCTAATAATTAAGAAACTATGTCCTAATGATTTTTATATTAACATATAAATCAACACAAAAATTGATTTCTGTTTCCTAAAAAATTATTCATAGATGTCATAGCTTATCCTGTTAGTGTTATTGCCCAAGTTCATTGACCTTTATATACATGCAAGGTATTGCAGTAATTCATAACTAGCTTTTGAAGATGTCGCTTTCCATGATTGATGTGTTGAAGTTCCCTTTTATTAATAGGAAGCTCAGAATTGTTATTCTAATTTTTGGTTGCTTGAAATATTAAGCATATACAGTTTGAACGATTCAACAATATATTTTTTGTTAATATCCAAATTTTCTAAATGTATCTGTTATTAATTAATTGTATCTCTTAACATTATTTACTCAATTTTTAAATACATCCCTGATATTAGCATTATAATGTCATTGTAGTAGGTACAATTATCAATAAAAGAACGAATCTGATTAACATTTTGTGATCATTGTAGAATATTAATAGTATGAAAGACTAGATTGATATGGAACTATAATTTTAAGGATCAAAATGGGTATTTATTGTTTAAAAATCGATTGGATTGGTTCCTATATTCTAACTTAGTAAGTTTAGTTCCTATACAAGAAATAAAATTATAGGGACCAAAACCTGAAAGAAGGACAGCTATATAGACTATAATTTACTTTGAAACTTATTACATTGATGTACTAACTGCCCCAAAATTATTTGACGAGGTTCTCCGTTTATTTTCTGACCACTAATAACTATTCTGCTTTTATATTTTAAATTTCTGATATTTCTTGTTTTTCTGGTGCATTAACAGGGGAAGGTCAGTATTGTTGCCAAATCTGGCGTAAAGTTGGAAATTCCTGATGGAGCCGAAATTGCAAACAAGGTATTTAAAAAATGCATGGATTTTTTTGTCATAGGGATGTTGTCATGCAGCCGACTCCACTTAGGGGGATAAGGCATTTTGTTGTTGTAGGGAGGTTGTCATGCTAATTGTTATGATTAAATTGAATGCGCAGGAAATTAATGGCCCAGAGGACCTGTGAAGAAGCTAATGAGTTTAGATGTATCGGACTGTATACGATCATGGCAGTCTTATGTCATTTCAATTACATATTACGCAAGTTTGATAGGAAAATGCAATAAGGTGTTTTTTTTGGTCATCAGTATGTCTCACTATGGAGCCTTGCTGGTTGTCTTGTGATTTATGTTAAGAACAAAAACTTTTTGTCATAAAGTACTAAAAGGTGGGTTATGAGTGATTCCCGTTACATAAGTTTTCATGCCATTTTATGTAACAACGTTATCCATTTGATTTTGTCGTCATATATGTCTTCTATATCCCTACTTAATGTATTACATCTGTCTATTTTAGAAGCCAATATCATGATAAAAAAAGGAAAATGTTAATAAGTGCTCTTTATTAGATGACTTGTAATTCAAGTAATGTAATAATTGAATGTAGTAACTAACTAACTAACCAATCAGTTAGTTAGATTGCAGTTAGAATGTGTAAGAATAGCTCATATATAAATAGGATTGTCAATCTATGAAATACACAAGTCTTACCATTCATTCAATTGTGCATTATTTTGCTTTCTTGTTGCGCAAGCAACAACTTGAAGGCTAACAATTGGTATCTAGAGTCAGTGTTTTTTTAATCCAAATCAGAGTGAAAACACGAGTGAAGTGAGGATGAATTAAAGTGCAAACAATGAAAATTTTCCAGCTTGCATGCCACACTTTGATGGAAAAGATTGGAATAGATGAAGAGTACAAATTCGTGCCTTATCTGGATTTCAAGAAGTCTTGGAATCATAGAAAAAATGTTTGATGATCTGGGAGCCAATCCAACAGAAGCACAAAGATCAATCTTTAAAGAAAACAAGAAGAAAGATTGCAAAGCTACATTCATTCTTCATCAATGTTTTGATACAACCAACTTTGACAAGATATCTAAAGCAAGAAGTGCAAAAGAAACCTGAGACATCCTTGATAAATGCGACTCAGGAGGAGCAAAGGTGAAGAAAGTGAAGTTGCAAACCCTTTAGAGGCAATTCGAACTGTTGCAAATGGAGGAGCAATAGAAAGTATCAGATTTAATCTCATTAAGAAGCATTATGAATCAGGTGGTTGGTTGTGGTGAGAAACTGTCTAAACATAAGCTGTGTGAGAAGATTTTAAGATCCTTGCATCCCAGGTTTGATTACATTGTGTGTGCCATTGAAGAATCCAAAGACATTTCAACCTTAAGTCTTGAGGAATTGCACGAAACATTAGAAGCAAGAGAATTGAGGATGAATGAGAGGAATGGAGGGAAGGTTGGGGATCAAGCATTGGCAGCACAAATAAATAAGAAAGGAGATCAGAAATTCAAGAAATATATACCATGTATAAGATTTGATGAATGTTTTATGAAGAATTAGTATGAAGACATATGATTGCAATATTTGATAGAGTTTCAAATAATCAGAAGCTTTCAATTGAACTAATTGTTGTCGAAATTGAGATATAAGACAAACGATACAAACATAATATAACTTAAAGGACCAAATCGAGATAAAATAAACTTAAAAAATATAAGCAGGATTGAGTTATATTTAAAGGACTATATTTGTATTTTTATCTATAATCAATTTAAGAAAGTCTCACAATGCAAGTTTATGCTACTTAATCAATATTTTTTTTATTCATTTCTCTCGTTCTATTTCTACCATAGTAATAATAATTGTGTATTCTTATTTTAATTTAATTGTATAAAATATTGACTCTAGCAAAAATTTATGAAAAGAAGACATATGTATTGATGTATGTTTTGAATTATTAAAATATTTATTAAATAATTGGAAAAATATAAAGAATCTGGAAATACTATTTGATATGATTTGGTCTAGTCTGAAATACTATTGTTTGTGTTGAAAAATTGATAATAAAATAAAGATGAAATGTATTTTTGTTAAAAAATATCACTTAAAAAATACTATGATAAATCTATACATGATTACAATATGTATATTGTATATTAAACATTAAGTATACTCATGGATCTTTTAGAATTCATTACTTATATTTTAAATCAAATAACTTCCTCGTTTAATAAAAATATTTGAATAGTATAAAACATACAAAAATATTTTGTCTCCCAAAACTTAAACTATTCTCCGGATAATGAATTGAAACTAAATATAAAACATCTTAAAATTTATTTAAAATAAGATATTCTCACATCTAGATAATAAAATTACTTTTGAAGAATTAAAAATTATTACAAATATTTTAACAATTTAATCAAAATTAAAATATATAATATTAAATTATTTAATAACATTTAATTATTTTCATAATGTCAGCATTTATCTTGTTATTGTTAAATTTATCTGGACATCTTTCTCAAAATTGCAATTATTAAAATTTTAATTTCAAACCGTTTTCTATTAAAACTAAAAATCATATAAATAAGTTTCTTGTATGTGTTTTTACGGTGACTTCTATCGTTCTCTTACTATTCCATCTACCCTTTCACCCAAAACTCCAAAACCATCCTGACTTTGCCATCACCCAAGGCCACCGACCTTCCACTGCCGGCACCGTTTTCCGGCAATCCGCACCGTTCTTCCTTCTTTCTCAATCGTTTAGTTCTGGTTAGTTTCTATTCATCCTTACCAAGTTTTTTCTCTTATTTATTCTTCTTTTACGTTGTTTCAATGGTTGTTTTCATTCTTATTTTGAACATTTTAGTTTTGTTTTGATTGTTTTGTTTGCTGTGTTGTTTCAATGAATTATTGTTCTTCTATTATGTTTTTTTTCAAACATCATGCCTATTTTGTGAAGGAGGAGAAGTATTTTTTTTTTTAAATTGTGACTTGATTTTTTTCTCTTATTTGAGATTGATTTGCATGTGGTTTCTGCACTGTAGCCTTAAAATCTGACTTGCTAATGATTTTTAAAAGAATCTTAATTATAATGAATCAATTATTAATGTTTTTGCAAGAAAAAATATAATGATCACTGAGGTTTCATTTTTATAGTTCGTCCGGGCCGAACCTGTCTCAAGCAGCATTTTTAGTATTGTTATTTATAATGTTATTGAGTATCTCAAGCATTTATAGATTCTAGTATTGTTAGTTGTTACTGATATTTAGTAATTAGTTATTGAATTGAATCAAAGTTAGAAAAACTTTAACATGTAATAGGGGTGAAGAGAGAAGAGAAATAGTATGAGAAGAATAAAAGTTGGTATATATGTGAGAATCTAGGTCGAGCAGAATCTTGCCAATTTCATGTTAATCATTTTCATGGACTCTTAATCTTGATGCATATATGATCTTAATGGACTTTTAATCTTAAGCTGAATAAAGTCTTACAACACCTAGAGAAGATGGTGAGAGCATAGAGAATATATTTTGGGCTGTTTTTTCAGATAGTATTTGTTTTTGGCAAAATACATCCGGTAGTCGTAGTCCTTGAAGTTATGCAAAAATATCAGATTAGTCCTTTAACTTTTTTTGTATCAAATTAGTCCTTTATGTTTGTAAAAGTTACAATGTTAACTATTTTTAGTCCTAACTTTATTTCAATCATTTTTAGGTAGAGATTTAAAAAAATCTACTTTGAGTTTTGTTATCGATCATATCAATAACAACATAATAATTTTCATGTGATTTCATGATCTAAATTAAGAGAATTCCGCGTTTAATTTCAAAAACTTGAAAATGTCTCTCACTTGAATTCTCTCTCGTTTAATTATTTTTCTCTAAGTTGATTGAGGGTTTATTTTCTAATGATTATTGCAGTCAAAACTCTTTAAGAATAGCATGAGTTTATTGAAAAAATTGGGAGAATTTTGGATTTTATTTTAGGTGGTTTGAAATTGGGATCAACAGTGTAAACGTTTACAAACATAAAGGACGAACTTGATACTAAAATAAAGATAAAGGACCACATAATTTTACCTATTTTATTCAAGCTTGGAAGAAACCCAGTCCTGTTTCAACTCTCAATTTGGACTTTGCTTACTTGTAGCACCGATATCCCCTTTTACTCTTTTCCCTTATTTTTCAAAAACAAATCTATTGATTATTATTCATGCTGCTACCATTGATTCAATGGATTTCGTATTTGTTTTACATTTTGTATATTTTTCTATGCTTGGTCCATGTTGATAACCTTATCTTCCATCTAAATTCTGAATTTGCTTTATTAAAAATAAAATTTTTCTTTTCTGTGTTCACTTTTTATTGACTAGACTAAGAGAACAACATTCATGTTCACCAATGACCAAAGGCAACAAGAGCGAACAGGAAGATATGGAACTCCTAGGTTGCAATACCTTCAGGTGTTCTTTTTTTTCTTTTTTGTTTTCAACTACCGTTTGATTATCTGTGTTGTGATGATTTGGTTTAGTGTGAGAACCTAAGATGGATAACGTTTGTTTCAGGAATTGGTGACTCAGTTTCAGATCGCATCTGAGGATGGTATGTTGTTTCTGTGAATTAAACAATCTTTCAAACACCTTTGTTTGTAGGATTGTTTATTTTTACCATCTTCTTATTTGTTGGTTATATAGCGCTGACATTTCAGATTAAATGTGTACCTAGTGTCCGGCCCGTGTTGGTGTCGAACACCAATGCTTATGGTTACTTTCAATCAATTTCATTTTTCGTTTCCTGTGTTTTGTAGAGACAAAAGAGAAGATTTTGGCAAATTTGGCCAACTTTGCGTATGATCCTTACAATTTTAACTTCTTGCGCCAGGTAGGGACCCGTCATTTGTCTTTGCAATAAGGAAAACTACACAAGATGAATTAAGATGCCCTTGCGTAATTGCAGCTTAATGTTTTGGAACTTTTCCTTGACTGTATAACTGAACCCAATGAAAAGCTTATAGAATTTGGTGTTGGAGGGATTTGCAATAGCTGTGTTGGTAATTCTAGCTGCTTTACATTTCATGAAATTGTGGTTTCTACTTGATTAATTATCTTTCTAATTGACAATAAGAAATATGATTTGTTTTTTGTGTGCAGATCCAGCCAATGCTGCAATTATAGCTGGAGTTGGTGGGATTCCTCTTATCATTCAATGTTTATCAAGCCCAGTTAGGAACACTGTAAGGATTAGAGCTTATTTTTTGACATTGTTTCATTTTGTTGTGTTGTGATTCTGTTTGAATCTCAAGTTGAAGAATGCAGACCCTTGAGCTTGTAGGCTAAAGGGATATTTTCAAACCATGAACAGCCAGATTCTCAAAATTGCTTGTCTACACCTTTTTACTTCTCAAGTTCATGTTATGTACTGGCATGATTTATGTTTGCTATTTCATCACTAAACATATTTTCTTAATGTTTATACAAGAAAAATATTTTAATTGTTCATATGCAATTCAATTATTTCAAACATGCTTTTTTATTTTCTGTTTTTGATTTCTCATAAACTTATATACCCTTATAATCACTAAATTTGTATCATTAATATATTGTTCTCTAAATTGCTTCTGGTAGTTACAGAGCATATAATGTTTCTATTATTGATCTGTAGTTCTAGTTATAATTCACTTCATAAAGTATCCACTAACAATTTGATAAACAACCAATGTATTCACCTGATCAGGTAAATTATGCACTTGGGGCACTTTATTATGTCTGTAATGAATCTAACAAGAAAGAGGTTTTAAAGCCTGAAGTTGTTGATGTCATCAAGAGGTATGCAACAGCTGAAGAAGTTAGTGTGAGCTTCAGTAATCTGGCTAGAGCTTTTCTAGACAAACATCTATCAGGGAACTAGTTTGTGAGACAGTCCATAATTCCATTTTCAGTTAAGAAATTATATTTCTTGTGAGGAATGTGGCCACTGCATGCAATTGAAAGTTTTTCATTTCCCGATTCTTCTTTGTAAGGTTACCTTTTAATTATTCTGAATTAGTTAAAACAACACCTTGCTTTGGTTTGGCACTCGTTCGTCTGGGTTATTTGGAAGTCGCAGAATGAGTATATCTTCTTCAATAAGGGATAAGGTTATGTCTGTTTAACAATTCGTAGATTAGATTCAAACATCCTCATGGAAGTGGTTTTTGGGGAGGTATTTAGGTCATCCGTGTATCTCCTACGAGTAGGGGTGTTCATGGTGTAAAAACTGCACTGGATTAGACTACATTATCAGTTTGGTTCGATTTTTGAAAACCATTTTCGAATCAAGTTCAGTATAGTTCTGAACCGATTTAAAACTGGTTTATAAATATAAACCAGATTAATATTTTGAACAAGTTTTAAATTAAAATCGGCTTCGAACATGTAATTCGGAAAAAGAATTTTGAAAATCTTTTGACAAAAATTTCGATTTGTTTTATAAAAAAAAATTTTGAGATAAAAAGTTTTGATTATTTTTTGAAAATAAATTTCAGAAAAATAATTTCAAAATGGTTGACAATTTTTCTTTTTGTGAAATATAGATATAAAAAATTTATTGATAAAAGAAATTTTTGAGAAAAAGGTTTTGATTATATTTTGAAAAAGAAAATCAAAAAATTTTCAGAAAAAAATGTTTTTGATCTTTGTACTCTTGTTTGTTTTAAATATATATTTCTTTTGCTATTTGAAAAAAGATTTCATTTATATATACGTTAACGAAAGAGTTTTTAAGCTATTATTCGATTACAATTGTTAAATTATTAAAGATATTTAATTTTTATTATAATTAATTTTAAAGTTATATAATATATATTTATGAATGTTTGTAATGTGATATTAAATGCATAAACTTAATATTTACCTAAAGAGACAAATAAGTACTTATTTTAACAAAATATGATTTTGTTTAATATCTATTTCTTCATAGTATTTGAATAAACTTCCAGTATTTTCCTAAAGAGACGAAATAAGTATTTTTATATATATATATATATATATATAATAAATTGACAGGCTTTTTTTTAAAACAAATCTACGACATATGCCAAACCTAACCACATGTTATATAATATGTTGTATTTTTTTTAGACTTTTCCTTCCAGAAAATTGAAATACATTTTTTTCCCTTTCCTTTTCGTCCTCAGCAGATTCTTCGAGGATTTTTTATATGTATATCTTATTTTTGATTTTTTATTTCCAAAATGCCACATTTAAAAAATATATATCGGAATGTCCTTTTTTTTTTTTTTAAGTAGGAGATCGCTTCCCCAGGGAACGACCAGTTGAAGGAAAATTTTTCAACATGTAATAGGAGGTCGCTTCCTCAGAGAACGAACTCTAACTGACATTTTTTTTTATTTTTAACATTTGTTGTTATTAATTTTATTATTTAAAAAATAAAATATTAATAATAAATAAAAATAAAATACCTTAATAAATTATAAATAAATTTTATATTTTAATTATTATTATTATTATTATTATTATAATAAATAATAATTATAATTATAATTATAAATTATTATAATTAAAATAATTAAATTATATTATAAATTAAAAAAATACATTAAAATAAAAAAAAATTATATTAATAACATGAAAATATAAATTTCAAATAATTACTTTAGCTTATTTTTTACATTTCAGTTTTATTGGAGACCTTATCTCGGGTTCCAACACGAAGTTTCCGAATAAGAGATGGTCATTTGGACTGCATGTACTTATCTACTCTGTTATCATATTGTTGAAAAACATCATACAGACAGAGTCACACTTCAGTTCGGTTTCCATCAACAAATACCACAACCACCAGAAGACATAAAAATGTACCATGAGATCGACATGAGGAGTGGGATTGATGATAATTGGAACTGGGTTTGGAGAGAAGAAATTAAACATTGGAACGAGCGCCAGAATTACGTGTTGCAAGGTAACATCGTACAAGGTCTTTTATGTCATAGCACAGAATATATGATTTGGTTTAGACAACACACCAAATTATTTATATCTTTAGAACAATATATCTGTGATCCCCGTTTACAACCGTCGTCATATCCTCATGTGCAATCGACCTTCCAATCAACCCCACAACAACAAAACACAGCAGGACCGTCTTCATCATCACCTCACCTACACGTCCCTACTGAAGTTCCATTTTATGATCCACCACCAACGTATTACGTTCCGTCGGTGCCAGAAATATCAACCCCGGTTATCCGACAGAAAGTGGACTTTTCTTTAATTTGTTTGGAACTCAGTGCACAACTCCTGAGTCGGCTTATGCTGTGTTTGATTCGATGTATAATCCTCAGTCCGAAAATTTAATGGAAGCAGGTGGCAGTGGTTCTAACCCACCTACAACTTACATCGAGGAAAATGTTCAAAATCAGGATGAACCGAAAGAACCGCAACTCATTCAGAGAGCTAGACGAGTTCGACGACATCCTAGATGTGGGACTGGGGGTCATTTAGGTGGACATAATTGATATAAATTTGATGTTTGTTTTTCTCAAACATGATGTATTTTTATCGTTAATTTAATGTATTTCGTTTCAATCTCATGGTTATTAATATAAATTTCTTTTTATTTAATTGTTATTATTATTTTTTTGCAACAATTTTTATGTATTTTTTTTATTTTAATGTATTTTTTTTTAATTTATAATATAATTTAATCATTTTAATTTAATTATTTTAATTATAATAATTTTTAATTATAATTATAATTATAATTATTATTTATTATAATAATAATAATAATAATAATTAAAATATAAAATTTATTTATAATTTATTAAGGTATTTTATTTTTATTTATTATTAATATTTTTATTTTTTAAATAATAAAATTAATAACAACAAATGTTAAAAAAAAAACGTCAGTTAAAGGTCGTTTCCTGGGAAAGCGACCTCCTATTGCATGTTGAAAAATTTTCCTTCAGCTGGTGGTTTCCTGGAAAAGCGACCTTCTACTTAAAAAAAAAAAAAAAAAAAAAGGGCATTCTGATATATATTTTTTAAAGTGTGGCATTTTAAAAATCAAAAATCAAAAATAGGATATATATATCAAAAATCCATTCTTCGATTATTATTATTATTAGTACTTATCTGGATCGTTGTTGACTTATTGGTAGTGCCTTGTCGGCATCTAGAAAGAGCAAGACATTATGTCAAAAAGAAGAAAGAGTAAAACATATGAACTATTTTTATTCAAAAATAAGACATAGGTATTATTTTGACATTAGTAATGGGACCATGAAATAAAGTAAGGTTGGTCTTGAGCGTGATTTTGACCGGTAACCATGGTAATATGATAGATTAACTTGAGGCAGCATAATTTGAATGGATATAGTCTTAATAAAAAAACATAAAAGACTTGTAAAAAAAAAAAACAAAAAAGACATAGGTACTATTTTGACATTAATACTGGTACCATGAAATAAAGTAAGGGGAATAACTGAAATAAAGTAAGGTTGATCTTGGGCAACCGATTACCCTGGTAATAGGATACATTAATTTGAGGAAACATATTTTGAATTGATATAATTTCACATAGCAAATGTTAGTAAACAGTGTAGTTTTTTGGATTTGAATCTTGTATATCGGCGTGTTTTGACGTACTAAAAAAAAACCTATAGCTTATAAGATTTGTTTAATAATAGTAATTTATAGTTTATAATGTTTTTTTATAAGTTAATTCAAGTAGTTTTTCAGATTATATTGTATCATTTTTACTGTCTATATGTACTCTTATTATTATAATTAAAATATTTTTTTATGCTTTATAAATTTATTTATTATAAATTTAAATAAATAATTTTAAAATTTTAAAATAATTTAAATAAATAATGTACTTATATGAAATTTATATAATTTAAAACTTAAAATAACTTTAATATATAATATTTTAAAATAAATAATTTAAAATAATGTATTTATTATAATTTAAAATAAAAAATAGTTAACTAAATAAAAAGTATATCAAATTAATAAATAATTTATTTATTATAATTCTAAAATAATTAATATTTTAAAGTAAATAATTTATTTATGAGTTAATTTTGATAATTTACATAAATTAAGAAATGGAGTTAATTTTGTATAGAAAAAAATAATTATGAGTTATTTTACAAAATTATTCTTCGTTATTATATGAGAAAGATAAATTAATAGATGGAAAGAAAATAGAGTAATAAATAGTATGTTAAAAAAGAAAAATTAATGTTTTATTAATATTATAAAATTATTTAAAATTTCGAACAATTTTTTTATTCAAAGTGAATTATAATTTAGTACTCTCTATCTCATAATATAAGAAAAAATTTAGACAACAGACATTCATTTTCTTTAATTCATTTTTATTTATATTAGGAGACCTATAAAGTAAAGAGTGGTAAAACATAATAGTCGGTAGTCTCGTAAATACGGCCTCTAGTCATTATTAAAACAAAAAAAAATCTCAAATCTTGGTCACTATTATAAAAAAAAATTAATTACTTTTGAATCATTTAATATTATTTGGGTATTTATCATTTAATTCAAAACATTTAAAATCGATTAGTTGGGTATTCGACATTAAAAGGGGACAATTTAGTAAATTTAATTTGTGTTAAAATCTAGAAAATTAATTGCATTTAACTACATTTTTTGATATTCGTGAAAATAGTTTTCTTTTTCAATAATAATGACCGAAAGACCGGAGGAAGTACAACACTATTGATAGCTACAACAACATAAAATAGGGATATGAGTATGAATTTAAAATTCTTTAAGTGTTTGTTTGGTAACACCAATAAACTATTTTTTTTTTTGCACCAATAAGCTAGTTTATTGCTTATCGAATTAGCTTATAAGTTTGTTTGATCAAATTAAATATGTTTTGGTTAACAGGTTTTTCACACTAACTTATTTTTTATGAGATGCTATTTAAACCTACGTTTGAGCTTATACTCCATTCGTCTCATAATAAATGTCACTTTGCCAAAAAAAAAATATTGTCTCTTAATGAATGTCACTCAAAATTTTCAATACAACTTTAATTGATTTTTTCGTATACTATCATTCAATGTTTACTATATACATATAATGCCTAAAATTTAACTATAAATCTTGAGAATTTTTTTAAATAATGCAGATGAAAATAAAATTTTCGTTTTAAACTTTATAAGTGCTTAAAGATAAATAAAAATCTTTTTGTAAACTTTTAAAATAAATTAGAATACTAAAATGATTACAAACTTTTAAACAATCATCAAATTATATTTAACTAAACTATAAAACTCTAATCTAGACTAAATACTTGATTTGACTCCGACTCATAACATTAAATGATTGAAGAGTAATCTAGATACTCCTTAAACTCTCAAAGTTTACTTGTCACTTGAAAAATATCACCTCAATATAGTGTACATAAAACTTAGCTACATCATAATTTTTTTCTGCATAAAATACTACAACTTTGACAATTTAATTAAAATATCAAACGATGTGCGATTTGATTAAAAGATAACTTTTTGAAAAGCTTAAGAGTACAAAAACGAAGCAACAAATATTTTCCAACTTGTGACTCAATTTTCGATATCAATTATCAATGAATTTTAGTGAAACCAGGACCTATTTCGAAGGTAATTAAGTCTACGGAGAAAGTTATGAACAAAATATCAAAGGTATATCTATATGGGTTCATGAACAACATTATATCATTTTCATTTCAAACTTTATATTATGAAGTTCATCCACTCAACTAAGTATATAATATTCAAAATTTAACACAAAAGCAATAATTATCATCTCATTACTAACTCAACCACAACATTCAACAATCATAATAAAACTTTTCATAGTAGTTAATACAAACACCTAACAAGCATTTTTAATAATCCTTGATATCAAATCAAATATAATTATCCCAATACTCAAACATGCAAAACATAAACATTTTCTAGCAAGTAGCAACACGTAATCAAAATCCCCAAACACACCTAAGAGATATTTCAAGAGGGTTTTCTATATTACGTCTTTTCCTATGATTGAACTTTAATCTCATTCATTGACAATAGTCCTAACTTGGTTTTCATCTTCGATCTTCATTTTGTTTATTCAAAAGGGAAACCTATTCCTCTTTCTATCTTCCTCTCTTCATTTGTAGTAAATATTGTTGCAAGAAAAATAAATGATAAATAAATGGTGTGGATAAACTTGAAGGTAAAACATGCGATGGAAAATTGTAATATTTTAATTTTTGTGTCTTTTCTTTCTTCTCCGTTTTCCCTCTTCTTTCATGCCCCCTTCACACTCTCTATCGCAAGGAAGGTAAAATAAGTGACTTCTCTCACATGTGTTGTAATTGGTTAAGGGACTTGTGCTAAAAGTTCAACGATATCCTTATACACTAACTAATGACTACTCTACCTCTTCTACCAATTTGGGCTGCATAAGGATTTGGCTTGGAATATTATCAAATTCTAATTCTATTTCAAGTTCCAATTATTCATATTCAATACAAAAATATCATAAGGCAATTTAAACGCACACCCAAATAATAGAATTACTAGTAAGGTATAATAATAATAATAATAATAATAATAATAATAATAATAATAATAATAATAATAATAATAATAACTACAAACATAATATTAATAAATATAATGATAATAACAACATTAATTTAAGAATATTAATTTTGGGATATTACAATACACAATTTTCAAAACATTGTTATAGTTTACATTTATAATAGTGAAAAATGAACCAATAATTAAGATGAATAGTTTAATAAAAATTACTTTTTACTTTTTTTTTAATTATTGTATTTCTTAATATGTATTCAAAAACTTTAAATGATAATGTGAGGATGGGAGAATAACTTTTTATATTTTCTTCCATTTATAACCTATTATTTTAATTTTATTACTATTTTATTTTTATGTAAAACAAAATAACCATCCCCACTAAGTATCCACTCACCAACTCTCTTGTTGGTTATTTATTTTTCTCCGTTCCTCTCTCATTCATTGTCTCTTCTGCTTTGTTTAGTTAATAATGTCAAGGATACTTAATTTTTTTTTTTGAGAGAGTGGTGCTCAAATGATTATATTGTATAAAAATGGTCACGTTCAATCATACAAAATAATATTATCTAACAAAACCTCATAACCCAAAAACAAAATAATAGAATGATTATATATCACATGCAAGAAACCTATGGCGGTCAAAATAAAAATAAAGAATTATATCAGAATTAAGTGAACAAAAAGAAAACTATAAAATTATTAATTTTATAATTGTAAAATAGCTCACTAATGTTACTATTAAAAATTATCTTAGCAAAAAATTTCGACAATGTTATTTTTCATGTTAGGAATGAAGATAGTTCTGGTCTTACATATGAAAACACCAAATATATTTTATTTTTCTAAAACAAATTTTTAAAAATAAAATTTGTATATTTACATATTTTTAAAATTAAATAATTATATATTTTTATATCATTTTATAATTATAACAATTAAATTTATCAAATATTTTTATTTTCATTAGTTAATTTTTTAACTATAAATCATAGTTTAATCTTTTCAACTAGTTTATAGTTTGTTAGTAATAAATTTATCACTAGTTTATAGTATAATTTTTTCAACTAGTTTATAGTTTTCTAGTTATAAATTTATCACTAGTTTATAGTTTAATTTTATAGAAATAGCCTAAATCCCAATATTTAAAATGCGTGAGTATTGTGAAAATAGAATTTTAAGGAAAAAAAAAAAAACCCCAAAAGATAATGGTTGGTAGGAAAGTTGGATATATATCAATATCAATATTTTCAGCAATAATAATAAATGAAATCACAAAAATTGTGATAAAGTGGTTATTGAATATTCAGATATCGAAACATTGCCTGTGCTACTAAAAACACCATAAATAGACCACGGCACTTCAAACTTTCTCACTCACTTACTCATTATTTCTCACCTAACATTCTCTTCATCTTCATCTCCTCCGATCACCACCGTCAGAATCATGGGATTTCAGAAAATCAAAGTCGCCAATCCCATCGTTGAGATGGACGGTCCGTTTCTTCACCTTGAGATCTGATCTATATTCCGATCCTATTTCTTCATCCTCGATTTTATCGATCTCTTCATTTTTTATTTTTATTTATTTATTTTATTATTTTTTGTTTTGATTTCATTTTACTATTTCTTGTCATGTGCATGTCTTATCGTGTCGATTTGCTCCTTCTGTTTTACTTCGTTTAGAATTTTGGTGGACCATTGTCTGTTCAGTTACTTTTTATCTTTCTTTCAATTATTTGATATATATGTTGCGTTCAACTGAAAAACTGAATAATAGATCGCTTTTTCTGTCTCTATTATTTCCTTTTTTTTGTTTTTGTTTTGAGGAGGTTATATTTACTTTTAGATTCAAAACAATTTATTGAATCATGTTCTTGCTGTTTATTTATTTATTTATTTATGTAAGCATTTTTTGCTGTTATTATTATTGCCATTTAAAAGATGAAACGATGAAATTCTGTTCAGTCATTCTTTACGGAGACAGGACTTTTCGTTATAAATTATATTTAAAAGTAGAAATTGAATTATGGCGAACAAGTAACTTTGGAATTTTTTAGGATAAGCTATAATTAATTAACCGTATCAAAAAACTTAAAAATCTTTACACTGTTATTGAGTATTGTATGAGTATTGAACACTTGTTGCTAGTTTGTATTGTTCTTGTATACTAGGTAGGAGTTGACTTTCAGAGTTTTTGTGATTTGTACTCATGATTCAAAGGGATAGACTGGATAGTTTATTGTTTGTAAAATTTTATCTAGCTCCTTTGCTTTGTTATTTGAGGGGACTTTGTGAAAGATTCTTACTTCAAAGTAGGGGAGATATTTGTAATTTCAATATTTCATTTGAAAAAACATGTTAAATTGTAAGAACAATTGTAAAAAATGAGGGAGTCAGGTACAGTTTTTCAATAAAAAAGTGTGTTAATGTAATTAGTACTAACCTCAAGTGATGCCAGGGTAATTATCCCTAATTTTTAAGTACCCAATTTATAGGTGACTAAAATATTATACTTTTTTGGAGTTAATTTTGATACATTTTGTACTAGCAAAAAGTTTCAAAAATTAAAAACCAATCATATCTATGACTCTAAAAGTAGTTATGATTAACGTCAAATATTTTAAGAGAATAATTTTGATAGACCGTCTATGTAAAACTTTTTACTCTGTCAACCAATCATAAACTTCCATTTATGTGAATTTTAAGGTAGACAGAATTAAAGTCAAATATTTTGTAATCTAATGGTTGTGATTAACTAACTGTCTAAAATATCTTTACTCTGTCGGTGCATATCAATTAAATCCATATTTTAATGATCTTGTGATTATGATTGATTGACCGCGTAAACTTTTTTTTACATCAACAGTGTATATAAATTAAATCCTACTTTTTAACCCAGAAGACAAACAATTAGTAGAGTATTCAATTTCTTTGGGGATTGTGTTTATGCTTTTGGCAATATTATCTTACTTTTGACAATTCTTTTTTTTATACTGGTTTGCAGGAGATGAAATGACTCGAGTTATCTGGAAGTCAATCAAGGACAAGGTGATTAATCATTTTCTTGCTCTTAATGTGATCATCACAGTTTCATGTTTTTATTTTTTTTTATTTTTTTATTTTTTATGTGAACACTGAACAGTGCTTCTAATAGTAATGTCTTTCTTTCATTCGTTATGGTATAGCTCATTTTGCCCTTCTTGGAGTTGGACATCAAGTACTTTGACCTAGGCCTTCCTTATCGTGATGAGACTGATGATAAAGTTACAGTTGAAAGTGCTGAAGCAACTCTCAAGTATGTTTGTATATAATTTATGCTGATTTTGTAGTCCCCTCCTTCGCGTTTATCTACTTAATATGAATTGTGTTTATTTTATTTTATTTTGTAAGTTCATTTAGAATATTGCAGAGTATGGTATATGTGAAGCTGACGAAATGTTTGTATTAGGCTTTTATCTAATTTAATATTTGTTTCCATGCCACTATAATGTTGAATTAAGATGTTTTACATGTTGATCCCGTGTAATTGTTATCATTGTTTTCTAATGGCTGCATTTGCACCGCCATGTAGGTACAACGTAGCAATCAAGTGTGCAACTATCACTCCAGGTATTGTAGCCGAATCCTAACATTTTTTAGTTTTTTTTTTACTACAACATATTTTAGTTTTTACCTTTGCACAGACTTGTGTGAATACATTATGTTTCATGAGTAAGATTCTAAGAAATAGGGCACATCCTATGTATTACTTTTTCATGAATTGTGCTGATCTAATTGATGCATGGTAATGTTCTACTTAGTATTAGATATTGGCAGAGCTTATACTAGTGTTATTATGATTGACAGATGAAGCTCGTGTCAAGGAGTTCGGCCTGAAGCAGATGTGGAAGAGTCCAAACGGGACAATTAGAAACATTTTGAATGGTAACATAACTTAGTTTCATTGATTATTGTTTTTTACATGATAATAATTAACAAATACTAGTTAGTTTATATATTCTGGTTTGTCATGGGTATCTAGTAAGTTGTAGATGAGTAGATATATATATTGTTTTCTTATTTGCGGTCTGAAAAATTTCAGGAACTGTCTTCAGAGAACCAATTATTTGCAAAAACGTCCCTCGCCTTATTCCTGGTACTTAATATTGAGCTTTTCTTTTCGATTACCCCTTTTCCTTGACAAATGGAGGTGTGTGAATATCTCTGCATTGCCAGGTTGGACAAAGCCAATATGTATTGGAAGGCATGCTTTTGGTGATCAATATCGGGCCACTGACAGCGTAATTAAAGGAGCTGGAAAGTTGAAGCTGGTGTTTGGTATGCTTCTTACTTTATTTTGGATTGTTTCACGAGACTGTGCCTAAGTTGAAAACCATGTTATGGCTTCTTATGGACCTAATTTTTCAGTAGTAATATTTGTTGCCAACTGAAGATTGTTTTTATGAATTCTTCTATTGTTGTAGTTCCGGAAGGCCAAGGTGAGGCGACCGAATTGGAAGTTTATAACTTCACCGGTGAAGGAGGTGTTGCATTGGCTATGTACAACACTGACGAGGTTGATTCTGCAGTGTCTTTTATTAGTTTTGGATATAATATTTCAATGAAATCTGCTGGTACTGAACTATCTATTATTTGGCATGTGATGTAGTCTATTCGTTCTTTTGCTGAGGCATCTATGGCTACTGCTTATGAGAAAAAATGGCCACTTTATCTTAGCACCAAAAATACAATTCTTAAGAAATATGATGGAAGGTATGCTATTTATTATTTATTTTATTTTCAAAAACCTTTGTTATGTTGATCCCTCGTTTAATTACATCCATTTATTGGTTGAAGATTCAAGGACATATTTCAAGAAGTTTATGAGGCAAGCTGGAAATCAAAGTATGAGGCTGCCGGTATATGGTGAGTGAATCGGTACATATTTTTTCAGGAAAAAATTATTCATATGATATTATTGTTTACCTTTATCTAATTGATTTTGAAGGTATGAGCATCGGCTCATTGATGATATGGTGGCATATGCACTCAAGAGTGATGGAGGTTATGTATGGGCATGCAAAAACTATGATGGAGATGTCCAGAGCGATTTCTTAGCTCAAGGTTTGTTTTGATATGCTTGTTTATCAGTCACTTTCTGTTTACTGTTTCAGATTCAGGATTTTTTCCCCTGTTTAACTAATATCTATTCACACTTGTTCAGGTTTTGGATCGTTGGGTTTGATGACATCTGTATTGGTAAGTGTCACTCCAAGTCCTTACACATACTTTATGTGGGACTTTTATTTTTATCCACATTTACTTAAAAAATCCTCTCTCTCTCTCTCTCTCACACACACACACACACACACAGTTTCTGTAGTGGCTCTTTATGAATGAAACAAACTAATTTCTTGTGAATGAATTATTAATTTAAACAGATATTCTATTTATGTAATAAAACGAAGCTAATATAGTCCTTTGCAATTGATCCTTAAGTTCTACAATGCAATTTATGCTTCACTGGTGTCGAGGAAAAATTTGTGTTCTTTGGTAAGATTGAATTGCGGTATGATTTCAGGTTTGCCCTGATGGAAAAACCATAGAAGCAGAAGCAGCCCATGGGACAGTTACCCGTCATTTCAGGGTTCACCAAAAAGGAGGTGAAACCAGCACCAATAGCATTGCATCCATCTTTGCTTGGACAAGAGGTCTAGCCCATAGGTAATTACTGTGTAATTTGCATTGTTGAGTGCTGAGGTTTATCCATCCATTGTATCAGAAACTTGTCAATATAATATATCGAGATACCAGTGAATTAAAATGCTTATATGTTGACAGAGCAAAATTGGATGACAATGCTACACTATTGGACTTCACTGACAAGCTAGAGGCAGCTTGTATTGGAGTAGTAGAGTCTGGGAAGATGACCAAGGATTTGGCACTTATTCTTCATGGATCCAAGTACATAACTTATCACTGGCCTACAACATTGACTAAAGCATTTTCTTTTCTTCTAGACATGATTAATTAACACCTTGCTGTATAATTCTTGCAATTAGGCTTTCAAGGGAGCATTATTTGAACACGGAGGAATTCATCGATGCTGTGGCAGCTGAGCTTAAAGCAAAGATCTCTGCGTAGATTTGTGATTTTAGGTAGGTGTTATTTGGGTTCTCTTCATATTTGAGCACACAAAAGTAGATATGTTTTTTGTGACACAAATGGCTATGGAAATACTATATCATACTTTATATTACTTATTATACTTATAAGTGCTTTTTTGTTTCTTTGTTTGGTGGCATTATCAGACATGGAATTATTACGAGATTGAAGGGATTGCATGCACTTTCAAAAGAAATAAGAAAGGGGAACAAAACATTGGTCATTGGCAACTTTTCCTTCCTTCATTTGTGTGTTGGATGGGAATGCAAGGGTTGGGTGCTTCTCTATATAGTTTGAACTGTTTTATGGTTTGTAATTTTGAACTAAACCCTTAGAATTTCAAATGGATTTTGCTATCTTTCTTCTGATTTTACTTTACATGTTTGACTGGTTATTCTACAAATAATATAACACCTGCAGAAAGAAAAGAAAACATTCTTTGGATCATGCTTAGAGAGAAATAATCAACATAGTTTTTCATATTTAATAGTTAATTTTCATCATGACTGTCACTAATTGATCACATTGCTCACTACAAGCATTCATATGAGGCGATGACATGAAACATTCATGTTGATTATGAATTATTGAACGCCTATGCATCAATATCATATAGTGATTCCCTACACTCTTGAACTGCCTATGAAGAAATAGGCTTTCTGGAATATCATTGGTGTTCGAACAAACCATCATAGATTCATAGTTACCAGGGGCACTCTTGAAATTCCCCGAAGCACACCCTGCAATTGGTGCTGCTGCTGAAATGCTCCAAAACCCTATACCGAAATGCAACTTTCTGATAGCTTATGAGCTAGAAACTTGTTCCCAAACTGGCTTCATCTAAAATTCGAAAGTGCTTGAAACCCATCCCACCAAGATTCTTAATATTCTTATGACAACAGGGTTTGCATGTTGCATAATTCCTCGTATTGCATATAGCCTTATAGTGGTGTGTATGGTTTTTAAGTTGGTAATGTATCACAACGGGTTGATAGAATTACATTAAACTATTGTGATGATGGATCCGACTCTTTTAATGTCAACAATTCATTTTAGAGAATAAAATTAATAATCTCAATCAATTAATAATTAATTAAAGATAGATATTGTAGGTACATTATAATCAATTATGAGCTTGTTATTAGGGGTGTACATAGGTTGGGTTGAGCTGGTTTTGACAAAACTCGATACTCGACCCAATTAATTATATTTGGGTTGGGTTAAGTTCTAAACCCGTAGCTTTTTCATTTAACCCGAACTGACCTGATCAAGAATGAGTTGAGTTGGGTTGATGGGTTATACATAAATAATCAACAACAGTAAATCAATAAAATATGAAAATTCATCAATTCTAAGCAATGTCAACTTCAAGTACAAGCACTTAACAACTTCTTCAAAATACTTCAAGAAGCTGAAAATTTAAAGAAGAAAGAGTAATGAAACTCTATTGGACTGCTGGAATTGCCAAACAAAATTAAAAAAATATATATATAACTAGTTACCGGGTCGGGTCTACGGGTCGCGACGGGTTCAAATTGTTAAACTCATTATCCAAACCAAATATAAGCGGGTTTCAACGGGTTGGGTCGGACTCGAAAGTAATCGGGTAAAAACCGGGTTGGGTTGGATGATCGGGTTAGCGGGTGGACCCACACCCATGTACACCCCTACTTGTTATAATATTAATTATTAATTTTTTCACTTTACTCAATTTAGAGGATCTAAATTATGTGATGATAAAATCTCAGTAAATCATTGTGATATTACAGAAAGAGCAAGCTACCTTATAATTGATATTTTCAAACATATGCTAAAACTGAATGGGATAAGGTAACCCAGCCACGAAGCACAAGCTGATCTGAAATCCAAAATCAAAACCAATGATAAAATCATAATCATTTGACCGTAAAGAAAAAACATGAAACTACTACTATCACTAAATTTAACTATAATTAACTCACACAACGATGAGATCTCAAGTTTGAACCGAAACAAAACATCTAATTTAATAATATCGATATTTATCAGTTGAGCTAGAGCTTAAAGAAAAAAAATTATCTTTTAATAAAATCATATTTTTAAATGCATTAATTTATTATTTATATAATGATAAAAATAAGCTTCGTCTAATGTGCACAAATAAAATATTATTGCACTATGTACAAGTTTATCTTCTATCATTAAATCAATAAGTCGTCGTATTATATCTCATTTGATCTAGTTGTGTAATTTTTTAATGCAATGCTATAAATAAATTTGTGTATGATACAAGATTTGTCTCAATTGTGCTCTATTGAATTGGTCATCAAAATAATATTCCCTTTATCCCTGAATTTTGATTTTTAACACTCGAACACATATTAAAAAATAATAAATTTATATTGAATTAATCTTTTTTATATTCATTTATTAAGTAAAAACAAAATTTATTTAATACATATTTTTAGAATTTTACAAATATAAAAAAATATAATTAATTATATAAGAATCAAAATTTTAAAACAAAAATAAAATGTTTAAGTATAAAAAATGGGGACGGAAGAAGTATTAGGATCAGCTTAAAATTCTACTTCAAATATTTTCAATTCCTACATAATTTAGTCAAATGAAAAAAAATTGATATTTAAGGAGGGAGTAATACTCGATGGCTCGAAAAATTGACAAAACCTTCGTCGCTACTTGAATCCACAGCGATAAACCACTATGAAATGGCGCCAAAACCTTTCAACTTTCCCGTCAAACGTACAACCGCCATTTTCCTTCTAACCGCAACCACCGCTGCCGCTACTGCCAACTCCGACAAGCTCTCCTCTCTCACCGCCGACAAAATCAATCCTCAAATCCACGGCATCGTCCGCACCGCTCGCGCCGTCTCCACCGTATCAATTCTTTCCATTTCCTTCTCGCATCTCGTGATATTTTCCTCCTTTAACTCACCGCATTGTTCGATTTCTCTTCTTCACCTTTCGATTTTCAATCTTACAGGTTGCTTCCACTGTCATCGACTACGAATTCTCGCTTTACGGCCATCAAAGACACTCCGATCAGTATCGTCAGACAATTTCCCAGGTAACCGCCATCTCTTGAATCATTTCGTCACACGAAACTTGCATTTGAATAGCTTAAATTTTACGTTGAGATTATTGGACATATTAGTTAGTTATTGATGAGAGAAAAGTGGACAAAAATAAAATAGAAATCATATATTGAATAACAAGAGAATGATAGAATAATTTATATCAAATGATACATAAAACTTATATAGTTAATGAAAAACAACTAATTAGTATAACTAACTAATTATTGTGCTTAACTTGTTTAACTAATTAACTAACTAATATGTCTAATAGAGATGTTGATTGTTTTTGGTGTTTAGGTTCATCTACGTTCTGCGGAGAGGTTTCTGAAGTTATGCGAAGCCAACAAAGGGTTTTATGTAAAAGCTGGACAGTTCATTGCTTCGCAAAAAGTGCTTCCGAAAGAGTACTCTTCAACTTTGTCTGCGTTACAGGATCAGGTGTGGCTCCCAATGTATCTATTCGATTCAAATTCATTTTTCTTATTTTTTTGGTTGGTTATCTTGCTAATTGGAATATCTTCATGACCTAGGTTGCTCCTCTTTCATTTAAAGTCATTGAGAAAATGATGAAGGATAATCTTGGACCTGATTTCTCTGAGATGTAAGTTGCACTTACTAACTGAATTTTGATTTAATGAACCAATATTTCATTGTTTATCTTGTAAGAGCTTGTTTATAAGTTTTATCTACAATTAGAGATTAGGGAAGGAATAAGAGTAAACTTGCCATAGGGTCATTGTAAGTGAAAAAAATAAGCTGAAAAACAACTTATGGAGATATCAAAAAGGTATTGTCATAAGATAGTTTAAATAAGTTCTTTCAAATGCCCCTAAAGGCTAAAAGGCTTAAGTTGGTAGTGTGAAGTGCATGAATAGTTTTAAATTTCCAATTAGTTTTCTTGTGGAAGAGTTCTTTAGTGTTAAAGTGTGAACAATGGATTAACAAATTTTATAGCTTGAATTTGACTAGCCTTTGAGACTACTGATACACGACCCACACCTCTGAAATCACCATGTTCACTTATTCTTTTTCTTATAAGTTCACAATTTCTAACTTTTTTAGGTCTTCTTTTTGACGTTGCTATTTGTATTTTCGCGAATTCCATTATTTCAGGTTTTTGTCCATTGATGAACAGCCTATAGGCGCTGCATCTATTGCTCAAGTTCACCATGCAGTACTAAAAGGTGGTCAAGAAGTAGCAATCAAGGTTTGTGTACTGGTCTCAAAACTTTAAGGAATTCCTGATGCCTGTCATTATGTACAAATACAATACTTTTCTGCAAATGACTACCAATTTTTTGAAGTTGAAGTTCAATTTTTACATATCAGGCATATTGCCTGGGACTGTTAGGTTTGAGATAGGAAGACTATTTAACTTATTTTTTGTTATCATTTGGGTTGATGGGATTTGGTAACACAGTAGTTAAATATGTTGTTTTGAATTGTCGTAAGCTGATATTAGTTTGAGGCTTGAGCTTTTGAAGTTGTTATAGTAAATAGCCTTGTCATTTCAAAAGCATTGTACCTGTCTAAACATTTTCATTTGTTATCAGTGTACATTTTCTTGATATTACAGGTATTTTGTTGTCTTATTTTAATTTTTTTAATCCCTGTTCGTGACTTGTTTAGTCAATTAACTTTTTTTGATCAAATCAACTGCTTGTTTTCTCGTCCCACACTGTGGATGGAAAGGTCTAATCTGTTGATTTAGGAATATGGTTTATTGACTTTATCTCTTATTAAACCACACTTATGTGTAATAACAATATCAAAATAAGATTAGCTATTTGAGTCTATACTTGGCTGGCTATAAGAATAAGTGGATAGGTATAAGTGATTTACAGGGTGCAGGGTTACGGCCTACGGGTACTGACTTGTTATGGATTGCATTTGAGTCATGATGATATTATAGCCATTCCTTCAATTAGTGGAGTTTATTATTTCTGATAATTACGCTAACTAGAAGATATTGTTCTTTTGCTGATCATATGTGGAATTGGGTAGAGCATAGGATCACATGGACTGCAAAATGCTATAAATATCTGTACTTCTGTCATGATTAAGTAAGTTAACTACTCTTTCATTTCCTTCCATGTGATGCTTTTTCAAACACATATTTTGGATTGAGGTAAGCTATATTTGGAAAACCACTTCTTTATTTGTAAAATCATTTTCTTCCCTGGAAACTAGGTGCAATATCCTTGGATAGAGCAGCAGATGCATTTTGATACAAGAACAATGTATTTCCTATCAAAGACTATTGCATGGGTATGCTCTGACTCTTAATAACTGTTATGTAATGAAAGATATTAAAGAATTTATGCTGTGTGATTATTTATTGTACTTGGAGCTTTCTAAACATCTTGAGTATTAGTCATTATGTAATAGTAATGGTTGATAGCAAAAAGGGTGAGTAAAACACATGATTTAGGAACTAAATTTAAATTGATCTAAGAGCCGAATTGTCTAAGATTGATGTTCCAGTGACATTTAATTTTTTGGCAATGAACTAATTATAGGACTGATGTGAGTGTCTCTTGTGTAATTGGAAGTGATACCAAAGATTTGTTGAAGTTACAAAGTAAGATGAAAAAAGAAGGGCAGAAAGAATGAAATCCTTGAATTATGAGTATTGTTTGATATGATGATACAAAAGACTAAGCACCGGCCTTTATGGAAACTATCATTGTCATCTACTGGAGGAACAACCTTGTCCCCAAGGCTATGATCTGGGTATTAGGCTGCAGAGGACAATTCATCCTCCCAAGTAGTGTGTCCACAATTTATCCTCCATTTTTGTTCAAGTTATAGGGTTTTAGATAATAATTGGTACAAAAAAGACTAAGCACATTACATAGGACTCCAAATCCTAATTAAACAGGGAAACTGATCATGATAATAACGAAGTAATATGAAAACTAATTTTAAGAGTAAGCTTTTGCAATAAAAAAAAAAAAAACCAGAGATAAGATAAGAAACTAATTCTGTGAGATTAGGTAAGAAACTAATCCTATGAGAAAGTGAAGGTTTTCTCATTGATTCCGATGAGTGTTCAGTACAAGCTTACAAAGTGACAGCTGAGATAGCTACCCTAGCTGATTAGGAAACAGAATTAACTGAAAGCATAACTGAATGTGCTGGTTCATAACACTACTTGCCACATTCTCTCTCCTCTAACAAATTTCCTACAATCTCACTAATATGACTAATAGTGTGTTTGGAAATTGTAATTTCCACGGTGAAGTCTTTTTGTACTGAAGCTAGAACTAGTGACTTCCAATTGGCCGTACGTTTAGGGATTCATCGATCCAAATGTTCACTAACTATCCTACCAACTTGCCATGTCTCCCATTTCTATATTCTAGCATAGATTTTCAATATTATAGGTCTCTCAACCAGTCAGCCCCTTAACTCAACTGTACTATTTTTCTGCATAATGTATTCTATCAAAAGCATAGTGAGTACTTCATAATTTTCTAGAAAAGAGAAGATTTTCATGAAAATCTAATGTCTAATTACTGGTTGAAGTTGATCTACATGTTATCTACATTCTCTCTTTTCTGTTATGTATTTATAAAAGTAGTATTATTAACTCTTTACTTGCTTCTGTTTCTTTATATTAAGATTCCTTCCTTTGGCTGCAGCTATACCCTCAATACAGGTTTGAGTGGCTACCATTAGCATTTGCCAAAACTGTGTCTTCAGAACTTGGTTAGTAAGAAAGCTTTGTAAATATAGCTGACTGTTACTTTCTATCTGAAATTCATTATATAATTCTGTTATCATACTTTGCTGTTTGTTTCGCATTAGACCATATTATCTGATTAGCTGTGACCATTTTGTCTATAATTTGAACTCCCAGAAAAATGTGCTATATGTTCATGTTCCAGCCATTGGTTATTGTTTATGTTAGGTACTCAAAAGAGCCCTCTATTAGGGATTGGAGTACTAGAGTCTATTATAGAAAAAGGGAACATTGTCCTAACAGTAGCAGTAGTATTTAAAATTTTAACTATGAACACAATTAAGGATAAGTAGTCTAAAATTAATTAATCAACAAAATATATTCAGTTTCTTTATTTAGGAAAAAATTGTTTTAGCATCTTAAGTTACTATTAGTCATTATTTGAGATGACTGAATGAATGAGGTATATTCCTTGACTATTTCCCTGCAGATTTTGTTCAGGAGGCAAGGAATTCTGAGAGAGCAGCCAAAAATTTCAGAAACAACAAAATGGTCAGAATTCCTCATGTATTCTGGGTATGATATAACTGAGTGCATTTTTTTTCCTCCTATTGACTATCCAGTATCCACATACTACCTCCGTCTCTAATTATAAGATCTCATGAGAAATGTTCTAGTCCCTTTTTATAGGACTCCCTTCAGATATTCAACTATATTAATTATTTCTTTACCATAATACCCCTAATTATTTTACATCATATTTTTATCAAATGATTAAGCAACAAATACTATAAAGGGTAAACTTAAAAAAATAATTTCAATTGTTGACAAATTTAATACTACAACAAGTTTTCTTAATTTTTTGATTTTGTCAATGGGGTCCAGTATTTAGAGACAGAGGTAGTAATTTTCATCATACTACTTACCAACTTTGTATCATACTAATGCACGCAGGAGTTGACAACAAGGCAAGTCCTAACCATGCAGTTTTATACAGGACACAAGGTATGATGGATCTATAATGTCAATAGATGATTATTTCTGGAGAAGACTCTCACTATACTATAGTAGTTCTAAGATAGGACTTCTACTATATCTGCAGCTACTCTAGTACGACTAAATTTCACATGATAAATTGTTCAGCAGGAGGCACCAAGGGTTATTTTGTCTTCCTTATGCTCTTGCCAATTAAATCCATTAGCATATATACTTTCGACTATCCGCATTTGGTTAGATGACATATAAGATCTCTTAAAAATTGTCAAGATCCTAAGAGGAATCTTTGTTCATCTTACATGAAACATAAAATTCTAATTAGTTTTTATCAAATTTTGTATCATATTCTGCTGATTTACAGCGGGGAGCCTTGGTGCAACGGTTGGAGTTGTTGCCATGTTAGGTCACCAGTTTGAGTCTTGGAATCAGCCTCTTGCAAACTCAAGGTATGGCTGCCTACTGTTGGTCCATAATGGGTCCGACCCTTCCTTGACCCTCTGCATGAAGGGGGGGTTTATAGCACCAGATTGACCCTTCCTTGGACTTTGCATGAATAGGGCTTTATAGCCACCATGTTGCCGTTATTCTATAGATTTCCATTCTATACAGAGCACCATATTGCTTATGAGAAGAGAGATATTATGTGGTTTTCTTCCCCAAAGTCCCTAAATTCTGTTAGCATTCGTTATTTTCAAAGTTTGGACACCAGCTTGTGACACACCACTCATAGGTCCGTTCTTCTTTTGTCAAATTTTCTTATTATTGTTCTTTTTGTCTTTTTTGATATAGATATGGTGAAAGGAAGGTATAGATAAGTTTGGGTCGTTATGCTTGTAGGTAGAGCTGTCAATTAAGCTCTAAAGTCTAAAGCCCCTTAATATTAGGCCCCCTATTGAGACAATTTTTTAAGGCTTCTGACCTATTATTTTATTATTTTTTGTAGACCTAAGTAAGGGGGACTTATGGGCCTAATGTTTAGTCAATTGAGATTTTTTTCTTATAAAATTTTCGAAATTTGTTTTTTTTGGAAAAATATCGAAAAAATATTCTCGAAAGTCGATCTTTTTTCTCGAAAAAATCAAAAAAAGTTTTAAATCATTTTTTTTGGGGAAATATTTTACATATTTTTGTCTCGAAAAAAATCAAAAATTTTTTGTTGAAATTTTCCCAAAATTATTCTTTTGAAAAAAAATCGATAGATAAATTTTAAAAAGTGGGCCTATGGGCACCACTTAGCCCACTGAATTTTGGGGGCTTCCTTTAATTGAGTCTTTTTATCTATGAAATTTTTTTGCCCCTCCAACATGTGGACTGGGTCCAATAATTAATGTGCTTGTGAAATTGACACCTATACTTATAGGTAAAAGGATGAACTCGTATAACGCATGCAGATAAAGAACTAAAATAAATATCATAAAAGATAAGTGATTAAAATGAATTTTAAGTAAAAGATAAAGTACTAAAAACATATTATAGCCTTTATTTTATACGTGGAGATTACAAAGATAATGACTGTGAAATGCAATTTATGGAGAGTAATTAAGCTATAATTATTTTTTAGGATGTGTTGAACCTATTCTACTTTACAAAGAATCTACACTACACTACATTGTCCACTCGAGGATAAAAAGTACTCTTGTCTTTGGACAAGCTGTCTCTTAGTTTACTAAAGTAATGAAATTTTAGAGTTTTGTCCTTCAAACTTGTACAAAGAAGGGTCATCATGATATGAATTATAATTTTTTTTTTTTACTTGAGACTAAAAAACTAAGGACAGGTGGAAAGGAAAATGTAAACTTGACTGCATATTGAGATAAACACACGTATCTTCTTAAATATTTGCATTATTACTCTTTCTGATTGTAGTGGCGATTCTTTATTCTGGCGAGCAGAAACAAAACTCGATTACTGATGTTGTATGGTATGCTGCTCAGATAGCGTAAACTTGTGCATATCTCAGTAAAATATTTGTGGAATGATTACTCAACAAAGTCGGTTGTGTATGAGTCATTTCAAATTATGTTACTCCAGTGTGCTTGTAGTGATGTTGCTATTCAAGCTGTGCGTTGCTTTAGATTTCTGTATATTGCATTATGTACATTCTATTAATAAGATGCTTACTAAATTTCAGATTGATGACTTGGATTTTCTGAATCGTATTGGGGTTGATCCAGAAAAGGTTAACTTGTCACATCTTTGGTGAACTCGTGTAATTGTATTTTATGTTGGTTGTAATTTTCTCTTGTGATAGAATATTAGCAATTAGTTGATGATTGGTGTACAAAATCAGATGATTATGAAATCTGAAAGTCTCACTCAGTTTGTCCTACTCTTGTAATGCTAACTAATAAGTTCTAACTACTTAACTGATGGATTCTAAACCTATTACTGAAGGTAGCAAAATCACTGATTGAGCTGTTTGCTGAAATGATATTTGTGCATGGTTACATACACGGTGATCCACATCCTGGTAATATACTAGTTTCTCCTGAAGGTCCTAATGGTTTCTCTTTGGGTACGCACTTGTTTATTTGAGATCAGTTTTTCTCTAACTGGACTTTAATTGAAACGTAGAAGATCAGAAGAGTTGAACTTTGACCCACTCCTGAACCCTCTCTTTCGAACCATTTTGCAGTTCTTCTAGATCATGCAGTGTACAGGGAATTGGATGAAGAATTTAGAAAAGACTTCTGCCAGTTATGGGAAGCTTTGATTCTCAAGGACTTGAAGAAAACAATGTGGCTTGGTGAGCGATTTGGTGCCGGGAAGTATTCTCGATACTTACCCATCATTTTCACTGGAACAACTATTGAAAGGTTCCTTCTTAACTTTTTGTTTGTTGATGCATGACAATTGCTACTATATAACCCAAACCTCTGAAATTGGCGTATCTGTCTATGTATTATGTTGGTTTTATATTTTATACACATCAAGGTTATCAAATCAACATTTGAATTGTGAACTGGTAGACCAATTTTTCAAATCTTGAATTGTATCTCATTATGAATTGTAAGATGCATATATCAATGATTAAAAGTAACATTTATATTTTCAATAGAGACTTCTAAAACATAAAAATATTAGCATTTTTAAGTCAAAAAAGTGAACAACTTATTGCATAAACTGATATATTATATATGAACTTCAAAATAATCCAAAATCCAAGTCATAATTCAAACCCGACCAATGTGTGCAATTTGCAAGCTTAGAATCACACGATTTGGAGCTCATCTGATGCATGCACGATTTGTTGGAGCAGAATTCTTGAATATATTTGTTGTGGTACATGATTGAATGTTTCGCTTCTCTTTGGTTCTCAGCCTATGATTTATTGCTGAAAACTCCTTGCATACTGTTCTTTTTGGAATGGCATCCTGTTCTCTTTTGTAATCTTTGCTCCTAATAATATTTTTTTTTTCTAGCTTAAAAAATATGATGTAACTTTTTCTTGTGAGTTGCTGCAGCAAATATTCATATGGAATGTCAATCAAGGAAAAAGAGACTATGAAACATGAATTGAAATCTCTGTTGTTTGAGGACGTGTCTTCATTCATGGAATCTATGCCGCCAGATTTTATTGCTATATTGCGTGTTGAGTAAGAAACAGAGTTCATGCTTGTTCTATTGGGTGCTAAAACTTTATGTTACTTGATGTTCCTAATATATTTTCTTCGTTCTAGTGCACTGCTAAGGTCTACCATTAGAAAGATGGATGTCTCACGGCTCATCAGATTGCAAACTTACACCAAATATGCAGTATATGGTCGTCTATGTCCAAAACTGAACGGTGAATTGTGTAAAATGCCCGGAACACACGTTTGTAAGTTACCTTGTAATTTCTTAAGTCTTCATGAAAGCTTGTCTTGATTGTAGAGGCCTTGCAGAATGAGTTTTGCATCTTATCTTTCTTTTCATGCTTCCAGATTTCACTGTGAAAGCTGTTTTCTTAAGTTTCATATCAACATTAAAATATCTCCACATCCTAATCAAAGTCCTTATCGGTGAGAACTCTTTTTACTTATCAATTGATATATAAATATTACCTCAAGTTTGAACTAACTACTATCGTTTTTCAACTTTTATCAGGGGCCATTGAGACTACCCCTTGGCAGCACAAAGTGAAGTATGTACAGAATTACTTGTATCGCAAGATTGGTAGTACCGACTTCTGGGGCCTTCTGGTCCATTCCATTTTTCTTCTTTTTTGTATTCGTCCTGATGCTTTGTTTTGAACATTTGAATTCTATGTCTAAAGAGAGAGCTCGTTGACGGTATACGAGCTCCATCCTAATGCAGGTCGCAATCTGCAAATTGCCAAAAATTGGGGTCAATCTTCGTGCTTTCCTTCTAAAAGCTAGAGTTATAATCACCTTTGGAATTACATATTTCCTGTCAAATGTCACTGTTGAATACGAATAGTATTGAGAGACATGTTGAATAACCCGTGTGTTTCAACTACACAGCGGAAGTTCTTTTTATATAGATAAAAAGGAATACAAATAGACAATAATACTAACGGGCCAGAATACTTACAGCCCATCTAATCTAATTATTTACATTCTAATATAATATTTTAACACTCCCCCTCAAGCTGGAGCATATAAATCAAATGCACCCAGCTTGTTACATATATAACTAATTCTAGGACCTCGCAATGACTTTGTAAAAACATCTGCCAACTGATCATTGGAATTGACAAAGCTGGTGATGATGTCACCCGATTCGATCTTTTCTCTAATAAAATGACAGTCTATCTCAATATGCTTGGTCCTCTCATGAAATACAGGATTTGAGGCAATGTGCAGTGCAGCTTGATTATCACATATTAGTGTCATTGTGCTGGCCTCTTCAAATTGAAGTTCTTTCAGTAACTGTTTCAACCAGATGAGTTCACATGTTACTAGTGCCATGGCCCTGTATTCTGCCTCAGCGCTGGATCTTGCAACAACATTTTGTTTCTTACTCTTCCAAGATATTAAATTTCCTCCAACAAGTACACAATACCCGGAAGTGGATCGTCTATCTGTGGGTGAGCCTGCCCAATCGGCATCTGAGTAGCCAACTATCTGAGTATGTCCTCTATCTTCATAAATGAGACCTTTTCTAGGTGCACTTTTGATGTATTTCAGAATTCGAATTACAGCATCCATATGTTCTTGGCAAGGAGAATTTAAGAACTGGCTTACCACACTGACAGCGAAGGAAATGTCCGGACGAGTAACTGTGAGATAGTTTAATTTCCCAACCAATCTCCTATATCTTCCTGAATCTGATAGAGGCTCCCCCTGATTAGGTAGGAGTTTGACATTTGGATCCATAGGAGTATCAACTGGCTTGGCATTTAACAGACCTGTTTCTTCAAGAATATCCATAGCATATTTTCTTTGTGAAATTACAAGGCCATCCTTGGATTGGGCTACCTCAATACCAAAAAAATAACGGAGTTTACCAATGTCTTTAGTCTGAAATTGATTTGAAAGGTGTTGTTTCAACTGGAGTATTCCTTGCTGATCACTACCAGTTATAACAATGTCATCCACATAAACAATAAGATAGATGCACCCTTGGGCTGAGTGACGATAAAATACAGAGTGATCGGCTTCACTACGAATCATACCAAACTTTTGTACTACTGAGCTGAATCTGCCAAACCAAGCTCTAGGAGACTGTTTAAGACCATAAAGAGACCTGTGCAGCCGACAAACCATGGTGGAAGACTCCCCCTGAGCAACAAACCCTGGTGGTTGCTCCATATAAACTTCCTCTTCAAGATCACCGTGCAAAAAGGCATTTTTAATGTCAAGTTGATGGAGAGGCCAATGTCGAATTGCTGCAATGGAGAAAAACAGTCTGACAGATGCCATTTTGGCAACAGGTGAGAATGTATCGCTGTAATCCAACCCAAAAATCTGAGTATATCCCTTGGCTACCAACCGAGCCTTAAATCGATCAATCTTACCATCAGGGCCAACCTTCACTGTATAGAGCCAACGACACCCGACTAAAGACTTCCCATGAGGTAAAGAACCAGTTCCCAAGTACCACTGCTTTGTAGAGCACACATCTCATCAAGCATTGCTTGCCATCACTCAGGGTGGGATAAGGCTTCACCTGTAGTTTTAGGAATAGAAACAGAAGACAAAGAGGACAAGCAAGTGTAATGCAAAGGAGAAAGACGATGATAACACAAATCAATATAATGAGGAGATGGATTACGGGTTGTGCGAATATCCTTACGAAGAGCAATGGGAAGGTCATGCTTAGGTGGCAGGGCCGGATCCGGAGGTGGCGTCGGAGGAGAGTCTGGAATGGGAACAAGAACAGGCACAACAGAGGGTAGGCGACGACGCTGATATGTTTTTAGTGGTCGTGGAGGTTGGGGGGCAGACTCGACAGGTTCGATAGGAGTAAGAGTGGGTGGAATAGGGATAACTATTTGAGGAGGTTCGGGATTAATGTCCTGATGGGGCTCAGTAGCTATATCGGTAGATTTAAAATATGGTACAGACTCGAAAAAGGTAACATCGGCTGATGTAACGTAGCGGTGTAGTGTAGGAGAATAACAACGATAGCCCTTTTGGGACCGATGATAACCGAGAAAGACACACTTGAGTGATCGAGGTGACAATTTGTCCAAACCAGGAGATAAATTGTGGACAAAACACGTGGACCCAAAGACACGAGGTGGTAGTGGGTGAAGAGGGGAATGGGGAAAGAGGACCGAATGAGGGATATTGCCATCAAGGACAGTAGACGGCATACGATTGATAAGGTAGCATGCCGTTATGACTGCATCCCCCCAAAAACGGAATGGAACATTGCCATGGATAAGTAAGGTTCGTGTGGTTTCAATGAGATGTCGATTTTTGCGTTCGGCTACCTCATTTTGTTGGAGTGTATGAGGACATGATGTTTGGTGTAGAATACCATTGGAAGCCATAAAACTTTGAAACTGATGGGACAAATATTCCCGAGCATTATCACTTCTTAAAGTACAAATAGAAACCCCAAATTGAGTTTTAATTTCTTGATAAAATTGCTCAAAAATGGAAAACAGTTCAGCTCTATTTTTCATTAAAAATAACCACGTACAATGAGAGTAATCATCAATAAAAGTAACAAAATACCTAGACTCTAAAGTAGACACAATACGAGAGGGACCCCAAACATCAGAGTGAACTAAAGCAAAGGGAGATGATACTCTTTTATTGACTCGATCAGGAAAATTACTACGGGTGTGTTTCCCTAACTGACACGACTCACAATGTAAAGTAGACAACTTAGACAAACTAGGCACCAGTTTTTGCAGTTTGGTAAGACTTGGGTGTCCTAGCTGAGCATGGATAGTATGAGGGGACTCTGTTGCAGAGCACGTCTTGGAAGATGTAGAAAGGTAATAGAGGCCTTGAGACTCACATCCGACGCCAATCGTCCGTCCCGAACTCCGGTCCTGCAAGGTAACATTATCATTAGTGAAAGTAATAATACAGTCATGGGACCGAGTCAATCGACTAACTGAAAGTAAATTAAAAGGGCATCCAGGTACATAGAGAACAGATGCAACTGAAATGGAAGGGAGAATTTGGACAATGCCAACTCCTTGAGACCGGGTTTGAGTGCCATTGGCAGAAGTTATAGTAGGTAAAAAATCAGATGTAGAGAGTGAAGAAAAGAGACCTTTATTACCAGTGACATGATCAAACGCACCAGAATCAAGAACCCAAGGGCCAAGAGAAGATGAGTGAGAGAGGTAAACAGATGAGTTACCAGTATGTGCAACCGAAGTAGGAGAACTAGAGTTCGGATGACTCAGAACCCATCGAAGGAAATCTTCATAATTTGCCGGGGAGCCTTGTGGAGATGGTGTAGTCTGAACAGTGGCAGAAGGATCAAGCTGAGTTGCATTTATCGAAGACGGAGGCTTACCATGCAACTTCCAACAGCGATCAATAGTGTGTCCAAGCCGATGACAATGTTCACATTTGGGACGAGGCTTAGAGTTGGATGGTCCTCCACGAAAGCGATTCTGATTATGTCCCTGAGATGCAAGGGCAGCAGTGTCACCTGGAGCTGAAGTCATAGAATGCTCAACTGGATGCTTTGCTGGTACTCGAAGGAGGATCGCTGAGGTAGTAGACATATCCGGAACAGTAACAGACCCCAGAATTTGATCACGAGTTGCAGAGTACTTCTGGGGTAGGCCATAAAGTGCAAGGAGCATGAAGAAGGTGCTGCGTTGTTCCAACTCTTTCTTCCGTTCAACGGGATTACTTGCAGCAGGAGGGAGAAACTCATTAAAATCATGAAGTGCACTATGAACGGTGCCTAGATATGAGGAAATCGAGCCATCTATTGTCTTCGGAGTAATGATATTCAGCAAGCGGTGACAAACTCCATAGAGACGTTGAGTGTCGTTAGTATAGAGTGCCTTTGCTTGACTCCAAACTGATTCACACGTGAGATGTGGACGGAAAATCGGTTTAACATCTAGATGAAGTGTAGACTTAATGACACTACACAGCTGAGCATCTATCTGTTTCCATTTGGATGTTTCAGTCACAACCACCTTTTCAGGATTTTGAGTGAGATGGTCCTCGTAACCTTGACCAAGCATCCATAGTTTGATGTCGGCGGCCCAACTATCATAATTTGACCCATTCAATTTTTTGACAGAGAGAGGAGAAGTGATGTAGTTGGTGAAGATGCTCTTAGTTTCAGACTGAGATGTCATGGTCAATAAAGAGTGCCAGAAAACGCGTCGGAACCGAGAAAACAGGGGTTGTTTGAACTGGAACTCGTATATCCGTAACTTGAAACTCAAAACTGAGGGCAGATATGGAAGCAGGAGGCCGAGGCGAGTGCTACGGAAGAAGCAGCGCTGTCAACGGCTGCCGGACGCGCCGTCACGCGCGTGAAGGCAGACGGCGCGTGTGGGCGCGTGGAGGCGCGTGAGGGCTGTTCTGATGACGCGTCTGAAGGGGTAGGCCGGTCTGGGGTGTGCAACGCTGCTGGAGTGGTCGTTCGTCAAAAAAAAGTCGTTGGGGACAGCAGCGGCAGTGACGGCAGTGGCGGCGGAGCGTGGACGGATGGACAGAAATTTAGGAATCAGCTTATCAGAGGCAGAGAGGCGGAAACCGGAGTTGAGAACACGGTTTGCCGGAAAAAATATTCACCGGAGACAGTGGGTCCACCGGGTAGTTGACGATTTGGGTTGTCTCTCAACATGCTCTAGATACAATGTTGAATACGAAGAGTATTGAGAGACATGTTGAATAACCCGTGTGTTTCAACTACACAGCGGAAGTTCTTTTTATATAAATAAAAAGGGATACAAATAGACAGTAATACTAACGGGCCAGAATACTTACAGCCCATCTAATCTAATTATTTACATTCTAATATAATATTTTAACAGTCACAAAGTGAGTAAAACAACAAAATTATAGAATTGAAAAGTCACATACTGAATGATAAAAGTTACATATTTAGTGCCAAACTCACTGAAACTTTAGCACTAATTTATAATTTTGGTTTAAATACAGTTTTAGTCTTCTTATTTTAATTGATTTGTAATTTTGGTCCTTTATTTTTAATTTTGCAATTTTAGTCCTCCTATTTTAACTGATTTGTAATTTTGGTTTCTCTATTTTGAATTTTGCAATTTTGGTCCCTTTATTTTAACTGATTCTTAATTTTAGTCCTTCTATTTCTAATTTCGCAATTTTGGTCCTCCTATTTTTTAAAATTAAGACATTTTGTCCTACCTATATATTTAACTATTAATATTGATTTGGTCAATGATGATGTTTTATTTTTTTTAATGATTACTTGGACTTATTTTAAAAAAAATTTGTAGCTCATGTTTTTAAAAAGTAAATTCACTACTCATTTTTTTAAAAATAATTTTTAAAACAATTGCTAGCTTTGATTATTAATTAAAATAAACACAATAAAATAAGATGGTTGAAAATACATTTTTACTTTTTTAAAAATTATTGTGATTCTATGTACACCTGTGAGAAAATAAATAGAGATATACAACGAATCACAATAGTTTTTAAAAAGTAAAAGTATATTTTTGACCCCTTATATCATATTATGGTTATTTTAATTAATTATTAAAGCTAGTAATTTTAAAAAACCATAATATAATTGTGATAACATTATTAATAGTAATTTAAATTACTAGCTCTAATTATTAATTAAAATCTCTAGATAGGACAAAATGTCTCAATTTTAAGAAATATGGGGACTAAAATTGTGAAATTAGAAACCGATGAACCAAAATTAAGAATCAATTAAAATAGGGAGACTAAAAGTGTGAAATTAGAAATATGGCGACCAAAATTACGAATCAGTTAAAATAGAGGAATTAAATTGCGAAATTAGAAATTCGGGGATTAAAATTTGAATCAGTTAAAATAGGAGTACTAAGATTGTATGTAAATCTATAATTTTTTATTTATAGAGTGCTTTGTAAACAATTTATTCAAATTTAATAACAAAGAATTGTGTGAACTTCCGGAAGAGCTTATAAAAATAAGTTATAATATGTACCAGTTATTTTTGTTTTATTTTAATGAGTTCTTCGCAATAGTAATTAGAAATAATTTAACTTTTTTTTTTTTCTAATGAAATTAACTGTTATTTCTTTAATTATTGAAATAGCTTATACAATAATTTCATAGAATTTATATCATTTCATTGATTAAGTAATTGTTTTTGACCTAATTATGTAAGTGTCAACTGAAAGCTAAAATTTCTATTGAAACAAACACAATTGTTTCAGGAAAAGTAAGAAGAGCGAGAGGTTTTCCAATTTTATTTTTTGAAATTATTTATTATAATTAGCTTAATGGATATATAGTTTTCCAATTTTATTTTCCATAATTTTGCATTTCAATTTCAATATATGGATAAATAGCTTAATTAATTGTTTATTATCCAAGCACTTATCATATATATATATATATATATATATATATATATATATATATATATATATTAAATATTTAGTGTCAAACTTGAATTTGGGCATACAACGACGCTAAAATTCTTAATGAGAGATTTGTTGTCTATTTAGATCTCATAAAATTCAGGAAATTAGTGTTTGCAATTAAGAATACCTGAATTATAAAAATAATAATATAACATATGTATCAACTAATAAATTCTTATGACCACCAACAATTAAGGATCAACCAGTGGATTCACTAAACGAGGTCGCGGGAGAGGTCTACCTTATAATTACAACAACAATGAAAATCTTAAGGTGTGTAGCTTATGTGGAAAATAAGGTTACACAGTGAATACTTGCTACTTTAACCACAATTTTTCACCCAGTTTTAAATTTCGTGACAAACAATCGTCCATCAACAATTTGGAATCCACTACACAACTTGATGACACTAATCCTTCACACAACACCACTGATGTCGAAAAATCAGGTTATACCATCACTCCTGACATGTATAACAAAATAATGACTTTACTCAATCAGAAAGAAGAATCTGGTGTTGTCACTAACTCAGGTACTAGACAAGTGCACCATATCAACAGTTCTATAAATTACAATGTTAACAACACACAAGGTATCTCTTTCACCAAACTAAATTAAAAACTACATTCATAATTATAGTTTACAACTTGTTCAACAAATACATAAATATTACATCTGGAAATAAAAACATCAAATTCAAATTTCAACAAGCATGGAACTGATCCTTTGATGTTAAACCTGTATTTCATGTTCTTCCTGCTGCTAAGAAATAAAAGAAAAGGGGTGAGATATAAAATCTCAGTGAGCTCTGAAAATAAAGGAAGAGGTGTTTTGAAAATATTCCTTTCATAAATAGGCATAAAAACATGAAATTCTGATGCATCTCAAGCTGAAGTCCTCAACTTCAATTTCTTTTTTTATAAAACTTAATTGAAATCATTCTTTTATTATGATTTTGAAAAATCTATGCATGACCTCAAAAATCTTTTCTTTGTAAACAAAGAAAAGTCTCCCAATGATTTCAACGTGGGTCACCAAGATAATTGAGTCATGAGCACTAAAGGTGGTCTGACCAAACCCCAACCAACGTCTCGTTTGTTCTCCGTTACCTGTTGAACTATACCGGGAACAACTTCAACTTTCCTACCGTGATATAAGGCCATGCATGATCCGATTAATGAGAATGAACTGAACTTGAGATGTTTTTTTTATGCAATGTCTTTATTCTCAACAATTATAAACAACTTAGCAATATACTGGATCAATGATAATTTATTCCTAAGTCCCTAATTCAAAGTTGGAATCAGAGGCAACACATTATGGAATAAACAGATCAGAGGCAATGTGGTCAAATGATACATGGATCAGAGACAGTGTGGTCAGAGGAAGAATTAGAGGATACGTGTCCAGAGGAAGAATTAGAGGATACACGTCAAGTGGAAGAATCATATGATACATGTCCTATGGAAGAATTAGAGGATACGTGTCCGTGGAAGAATCAGAGGATACACGTCTCGCGAAAGAATTAGAGGATACACATCTAGTGGAAGAGTCAAATGATACACGTCTAGTGGAAGAATAAGATGATACGTGTCCCGTGGAAGAATCAGATGATACACGTCCAGTGGAAGAATAAGAGAATATTTGATGTATCTTTTATTATTTCCCTTTGTACATATAGTTGGTTATTTTTCTTCACTTTCGGTATTTTTAGTTTAGTATTGTAACGAGATTTCAGACTTGTATATATTCCTTTCTAAATGTTAATGAGAAAATATTATTCAGTTGATTTTTCTCTTATTTTTTGTATTAATATATGTTTTTCTTTATTATTATCGAACTAATATTATTTAAGTCACTATATCAGTCATTAAAAGAAGACGGACATTAACGTCTATGCTTAAGAGACAACATATATGATCATTGAAGTTTTAACATCTTTTAAAACTCATTTATAACCATAGTCCATATTAGAATTTATCATATAAAATCAAATTCAAAATATTGGTAATTGAATGGCTCAAAGAAAATTAGTTGCTACTCAATATATTTCCAGGGGAAAATTTTTAGTTTTTATCTTTTAAAAGTTTAATGTGTAAAGACAAATTAAAAAGTATTTTTTAAGAGTAAGATTACAATAGAATTTGCCAAAAATCCAACCCTATGACCCTATCCTCCTCAGTGCCAAACTTATCTGATCCCCACATGTATGAGAATTCTCCAAAAAAATAAAATATTTTTCTATAAATTATGTGAAGAAAATGTCTTCCTCTATACAAAGATAAAGTAATTAATCTTGTTATCCAAAGAGAGAAAAAGAAAAGTAAACGTCACAATCTTTAGTTCTCTATCTATACAAACAAAAAGGTCAAGATGAATTGCATGTGCTGCTAAAAGGAGGAACACAAAGTGGCATGCCTGTGGGGCTTAAATAGTAACTTTATCCATACGCAAAATAAATTAATAGCATCGTACTTGCTAGTAGCTAGTGGGCAATAATTTTTTTATTGTTGGTTGAGGGGCAATGATATTATTTAGGTTATTTCGGAATTTCCTACATAATTCCGAGTAAAGCTAAAATTAAAAGCCAAACTCATGAAATCTTATAATTGTCGGCAAGGTTGTTGATCTTACGAAATCACTTCAACATGTAAATATTAGTTAACACACTTTTTAGAAGTAGAAGTTCACGACATTCAATTTTAAAGAACACATATTTTGTTTTTTATTTTTACAATTAATAGAGTGATTTAATTGATATTGGTTCAACGAATTCAGTTTTGAGAAACACATATTTTGTTTTTTTTTGTTTTTGTCAAATAGACATCGATCAAGTCATTGTTCTAGCTGTGAAAATGAAGAGGATCACAAAATTCTACTTTCATAAGACAATGTCTATCATCATTAGAGTTTTAAATAGTTTTCGAGTACCTGTAATAAAAAAACTATTTGGCTTGACGTTATCTTTAGTTACATTTTTATCATCATTTAATATTTTTTCTTTTAACAATACTTCATGTAGTATAGAAGTTACCTTATAAAAAAGATTTACTGCTCTCTATTTTAAAATAAGAATCGTTTAAGATTTTTACACATATATTAAAAAATACAATGATTAAAAGAAAGATAATAATCATTTTATCAAATTATATTTATTAATTATTAATTAGTTTTTCACTATTATAATTGTAATACTTTAGAAGTAGTGTACATAACAATAATTGGAGAATACAATTAAAAAAATAATTAAAGTTACATTGAAAATGACATTGATTTTGAAACAAATATTTATCGTCAAAGTGATACTCAAAACATCAATATGAATTCAAAGAGTATTTGGTACCAAAAAGTCTTGAAATGATTTATTTGCTCAATATATGTATTGTCCTGACATCACCATGCAGAACCGTTGTGTTAACATGATAGTTCATCTTTTCAATGCACAACTTGAAGAGTCAGAACCTGCAGTTAGTGTTGGAACTGTTGGTACTTCAGAAGCCATAATGTTGGCTGGATCAGCATTCAAGAGGAAGTGGCAGAACAGAAGGAAAATTGAAGGGAAGCCTTGTGATAATCCCAACATTGTCTCACTGGTGCCAATGTTCAGGTCTGCACATGTTTTCTTCTGCCATTTTACAAGAGCATCATTGTTGTTCAAAATTATAGCACTGGTTTTTTTAAATGAATCGTTAATCGAGTTTAAGAAACTAAACGGAGAGTCCGAAGATGTAAAGCGCTTATACGATCTCCTAATAGATAAAAAAAAAAAAAAAAAAAAAAACGAAACGGGTACCTCTCTTACTCTTAACACTTGTTTGGATTACCTCTTACTCTTAACACTTGTTTGGATTTACCGTTTAGATTTTCTTTCTCATGTTGCAATGTTTGTTAGACATGAACTTGGCTACGTTACTAAATTGTAGAAGCGACCGTGGTTCCAAACATATACTTAGCGTGTGTATCTCTTTGAATATATGCGCGCGCAAGATAATTGAGGCTTAACTGCTTATTCTAATGTTGCATACCAAGTTTAAAGCTTAAAGTTGAATTGACATGTGAAATCCTTTGGTAGTTGGGACACTCCAATTCATGTGGATGCAGCCAGATTCATTGCACCATTTCTTTACCAAGAACTCGAATGGGACTTGTGTTTACCACTTGTGAAGAGTATTAATGTCAGCGGACATAAATATGGTCCAGTCTATGCTGGTGTTGGTTGGGTCATCTGAAGAAGCAAGGAAGACTTTCCGACGAACTCATCTTCCACAATAACTAGTTAACTATCTCGGAGATGATCAACTCACCTTCACTCTCAACTTCTTCAAAAGTAAATACAACCAATTGGTCTAACTACTTGTTCATGAGGTGTCAATTCACTAGTAAAAACTTGACTTTGTAACTTCAAGGGATGAAGTTCAAATCCTGTAAGAGACAATTGTAAAATGATCATTAGTGCCCCTTAAATTATTGCTATTTTCTCACGTCGCCAATTTATTAAAAAATAATTGGTCTAACTACTAACTAGAATAGACTTGAATCAGTCTCACTATGTCCTAATCTAATTTATTAGCTTAAACATGATGATTGTACTGATTTGTTTCATAATAAATCCAATGCAGGTTCTAGTCAAGTTATTGCTCAACTAATTCGTTTGGGTCATGACGTAAATAAGACATCATGAAAGTGACAAACTACCAACCAATTTATATTCAATTTGTTTTTGTTGTTACTCTACATGTACACTCACAAGTAACAAACTTTTAACTGTACTTTTAAGTAAAATGATTGAAGAAGAGCGTTGGCATAACCATTGGAGTTGTAGTCAATATGATCAATTAAGAAGTTACAAGTTGGAATCCTTGAATCAATCTCTCATAAGTCTAATATAGGACTATTTACATGAGACTCACAATGGGTCCAACCCTTCTTGGATCGTCTTGACACGACAAGATGAAACTTTATGGACTTGAATCTTCTACGGTCTCTAGCTGCACCTAAATCTTTGGATTAATTTAATGGATGAGAATATTATATCTTGCTCATTGGATTAATCCAACGAATGAGGTGTGGCTAAAGAGATTGCAGATGATCCATGTCAGAACTTTAAATCACCAAACCATCCTTTTATAGTTACATGATTCTACCTACATTAACATTTATCCGAAACTTGATGCTATATGTAGCTGATAATTTGTGTTAATTGGGTTTGTAGGAGGGATATAGAAATGTGATGGAAAACTGCAGAGACAACATGATGGTACTTAAGGAGGGACTAGAGAAAACGGGTCAGTTTGACATTGTATCCAAAGATGACGTGTACCATTAGTCGCCTTCACTTTGAAGGACCACCGCCGATTTAATGAATTCCAAATCTCTGACATGCTGAGGCGCTTCGGTTGTTTAGTGCCAGCCGGCATACACCATGCCGGCAGATGCACAGCACATGACAGTTTTCCGTGTTGTGATCAGGGAGGACTTTCCGCGTACCTTTGCAGATCGTCTTGTTATCAACATCACCAAGGTGCTCCACGAGCTGGATTCTCTTCCTGCAAAGGTAATCAGTAGCAACACTATAACAGTTACAGCTGAAAAAGATGATGATGATGATGATGCAAACCATGGGGGCAATGTAATGATTTGTAAGAAGTGTTCTGGAGATCCAAAGGTAAATCACTACAGCTTGGAAGAAATTTGTGATAGAGAGGAAGAAGATGAATGGTGTTTGTTAGAATCTTGTTTTAGATTGATTTTGAAGCTATATAAGGGAGAGTTTATAATTTTTTATATATATAAATTAGGCAGTATATATATGAGTAACTCAAGCCATTCTCTAATCCAGATTTTGATTGATGTGAAAACCTACTATATGTGTGTGCTCTCAACTCCAAGTTATTCTTATATACCCAAAAAAATTGTTTAACTTTTCTCATTATTAAATATTCTAAAACTTCTGTTTAAATTATACTAACTTATTCAGAAAGCAATATGTAATATACAATTTCTAGTAAATGAAATACTTTAAAGTTTACTTTTTGATACACTGTCCAATGCAAAAACAGAAAGAAAGAGTTTAACACTTGTATATAATATGTTGAGCACAAACATTAAGGTGGTGTACAAACAAATCTCTAATGTGTATTAACTAACCTGAGATAACGCCTTCAAAAATCGATTTGCTCATTCAACTCCATTTCGTCATCAAAGTTTTAGCAACTCTGAATTGAGAAATCCACCATACTAGAAAAGTCAATGTGATGGCCAGCAGAGTAAGAGTAGCTATTGACTCCATACCAGAAGGTTGACATCTAAACAGTAGATATCAAATAAGATGTGTGCAATCACATAAACCTAACCAGGAGATATGCATAAAATATTGAAACTAAAATTACACGTTTTGTATATTAAATATCGACAAATTACTAGTATTAGTAGGGAAAAGGCATTTAGTTACAGATAAATCCAGCCATACGTTCCTTTTTCCTATAAAGCATATACAACTCCCAATGGCACTTCCTCATGTTCAGATCATTGCACACATTTCTCAAAAAACTCATACATTATACATTGATGATGGAATGAAACAGAGTGGAACTTCAGTTAGGAGATGTAAAATCTGAACTATAAAATGTTGCAATGTGACATGATGATATTAATGGAGGAGATTTAGCTCCTCTAAATCATGAATGTTTTCAAATGTTAACTGTTTTAATTTTTACATCAAAAGCCAAGTAACATCTTATTGTGAAACTTAATTCAAATTGAACTTTAATAGAACACACATTATTGAACTTTTTATAAGTGGAAAATGCAGAATCTTTGAAAGCAATGGAGAAGGCAAAGGATAAGGCTTAAGAGAAATTTCATCTTTATTATAGCAAGGTAACTTAATTCAACAGAAAGCTTGTTTAAAATCAATTACTTAATTCAAACTTGCCTTATACAAGTGGCCATCCATTAGTACTAGAACAAATGATCTATGCAAAAGTTCCATAACCCTCCCCAAATTGCCTGTAACATCCTTGCATTGCTCTGCAGCATCAGATGAACCACTTGAATAAATTTGTGCTAAAATGTGTACACCAACACTCTGCCATAATTTATGAGTACCAGAGGCAGAATTGCATTAACTCCAAAATTTCTTTCCCAAGGTTCTTAATTGCATTTTATTGTCATTTACTTTTACATACATGAACAAATGAATACATATATGATACTCTCTCTCTATTTACACTATGAATCAATAATTAAAAATGGCTTAGTCCAAACCAAGATTTTTTCATCAGACTATATCTCCACCATTGAAACTGTTCTCTGATGTGGAAGAAGAGATTGTGATTATACCATCACAGTCAGATACACTATCTTGCAAACTCAGTAAGAGGTGGGAGTGCGAAGTACTGAGACCCGTTGTTGGTTTAGTTCTCGGGACAATTGGCACTTCAGCCTCACCCCCTAGCATTTGAACCACACCCCTCATTGTCGGTCTAGTCACTGGATCGGGGTGAGAACAAGCTAGCCCGACCAATAGTACCCTTCTCATCTCCCCTTCATCAAATTCACCCTCGAGCCTCGGATCAGCAGCCATTTGCAACATTCCTTCCCTATGCAAACTCCAAACCCATTCCACCAAATTGCTACTAATCCCGACTTTACTGGCACCCGCAGCATCTTTCTCTATAGGTCTCCTTCCACTAGCAACCTCAAGAACCACAGCGCCGTAACTGAACACGTCGGTTTTCTCGGTCGCTTTACCTGTAAGTAGATACTCAGGTGCTAGATACCCCATTGTTCCAGCAGCCACCGTGGCATCTGGAGACTTGTCATGCTCCGTTTGCCTTGCTAATCCGAAATCTCCCAATCGCGCATTGAACCCTTCATCTAACATTATGTTACTGGTCTTTATGTCTCTATGAATCACCTGATTTTCACACTCCTGATGCAAGTAAGCCAAAGCAGACGCCACACCCAACAAAATTTTGCGCCGGTGTGGCCATGGAAGAGGCGTCCTAGCCTCGAACAAAGCCTTATCCAAACTCCCATTAGGCATCAAATCATACACCAACAAAATCTCACCTTTCTCATGACACCATCCTTGAAGCCTAACAAGATTCCTATGCCTAAGGCTACCTATTATTGACAACTCAGATAAAAACTCATCCTTACCTTGACTACTATGACTACACCTCTTCACAGCAACAATGTCACCATTCTCAGCCAAAATTCCCTTATACACAGTCCCAAAAGCACCATGACCAATAATCCTATTAGCATTGAAACACTTTGTAGCAGATTTAAGCTCCTTATAACTAAACTGCTTAGGCATTTTGATTATCTCCGATCCAAGAGAATCAAATCTACTCACACGCTTCACTTTCTTAGTATAAAACCAAAAGAAAGAACCAGCAAAAAGTGCTAAAACAAAAGCACCAGCAGTAACAACACCAGCAACAGCTCCCAAACCCTGCTTACACAACCCATTATGACAAGAAGACTTACTCACTTTCCCTTCAACATTCGAAGAATTCGCCGAAGGAGCCATTGAAGGAGGCGGCGACCTCACCGAATCAGCCGTCGAATTCATCAAACTAACTGCCGGAGGTGGCGGCGAGCCCAAAGGATAACCCGAACTCGTAACAAAAGAGGAGCTAAAACTCCACCATTCAACCCTATGAGTCTCTGTACTACCTTGAGTTGAACCAGAAAACCCTACATACATAAAATCATTCAAGTACTGATCCATATCAAGATTCATAGACAAAATTGGATCTTTTGGTTTAAGATTTGAATAAGAAACCCAAACATTAAACCCATTACTAGATCCATCAAATTCAATCCACACATTAACCGTGTCACCACTTTTAAGATCGATACCAATTGAATCCAAGTCACCAACTTTATTAGAAACAACACTATTAAGATCAACCCCAACATGATTCCCATTAATATCTTTAAATTCAACGTCCATTAGGGTATCAAATTCAACCGCAAAAAACCCACCGGCGGCGAGACCGAGATAACCACCGGCTTCACCGAGTGAATCATCGTCCGGTGTAATAACAAAAGCGAGACCACCGCCGATTGAAGAAGGGTTTAAATTTGCGACGGAGAAAGAGAAAAATGTTGTGAAGCTAGCTAGAATGCGAGTTTCCGTTTGCCGGAATTTTATCGGACGGGAATATAAAGCTTGACCGGCGCCGGAAAATGGAACGGCGAGGTCGCGAGTGAGACTAACGGTGCCGTTGTTTAAGTGAGCGTCGCCGAGAAGTTTGAGGCTTGTGAGAGTTAAAGTTCCGAAGTCGAATTCGGTGGAAGCGGTTGTTGAGAGGTTATAAAATGGAAGAGCCAAGAAGAAGAAGAAGAAAGAAAGTAACGACATTGATGAGTGAGAGAGTGAAGTGAAGTGAAGTAGAAGTGAAAGTGTTAATGTTGTTGATTCAATTCAATTGGTAAATATGTTTATGTTTTTGTTTTGTTGTTATGAAAACAAAAAGAGGGAGTGAAAGCGAAAGAGGAGAAGGAATTGAGAGAAAGAGAGAGAGAGAGAGAGAGAGAGATGAAGAAGAGAAGAGAAGAGGAGGAAGGAGTGAGAGAGAGAGAAAATCTCATGGGAAACTGGATATGACATGTGGCTGCTTGTTACACATGTTGTCGATATCCCTCAACGGTTATTTTTGCTCTTTTGTTTTTTGTTTTTACTTTTTTCATGTCGACAAATAATATATATACTTATTTAATTACCACAATTTTTTTAAGTTTAAATGTCGTTTTAATTTTCTATTTTTACTAATTACAAAATTAATTTTCTTTTTATTTTGAAATATGAAGGTTTTGATCTCTTATTATATTTTTTTAATAAAAAATGATAATGTGACATTTTAAATAACATTTTTATATAATAGAATGACATAAATAATTTAACATTTATAATATTATAATAAAATTTTATAAAAATTTAACTTTTAACTTCATGAATTTTTTTTTTGTAATTTAATTAATGATATATAAATAATTAATACAGTTACATGATTCTATATTATGAAATCGTATGTCACATCATTTAAAATATGTCAAATCGTTATTTTTAGTTTAAAAACTCGAAAGAATGACTAAAAGTGTCGACTTAAGTCTTTTTTAGTTCAAAAATTAATTTAAATAGATGCACTAAAACTGCAATTAAGTCTTTATTATTATGAAATTCATATTTATGTTATGTTTGGTAATGCTAATAAATTAGCTTATAATTTATTAAATTAACTTATAAGTTTGTTGAATTAGATAAGATGTTAGTAAACAAAGTTATCTCACACATTTATAACTTATTTTAAAATGCTATTTCAAGTAACATTTCAGCTTATAATTTTTTATATTTAATTTCATTTATAACTTTTATTATTTTATAATTATATACTATGTTAATGTAAAACTTTATATATTTTGAGTTAGTCATAATCATCATCACATTGTTAAAAACACTTGACAATTAATAATAAGTGATTGTGATTTGTCGAAATTTTTAAATTGTTTTACACAAATAATGTATGGCAGTTAATTTCTATTTATATATATTACCATTGTTTTCAAATTTTCTTGTAAGAGTTAATTGATTAGTAGGGCGTCATTATGTGCATACTATAAAGATTTTATCTTTTAAATTGAAATGAATGTTACTGGTACTTCTATTAAAACAATGTTGGTTTAAAGAAATGAAAAACACAAAAGGATGGACTTGCGTGTAAACAAACCTGACTGAAAAGTAAACTGCATTCGAAAGTAAGATTATACAGAAGTAAAAATGTTGTGAACGTAAACAAAGCTTTTAAAGTGCAAAAAGTAGTATAGACAAAAAAAAGAATTAAGTGCAAAAATTAAATTGAATAAAAGTAAACAAAGAGTAATTGTAAAGGTTGCAAATAATTTAAATGTATAAGGATAAAGGACTCGATTAAAATGTTAGAAAGGTTAAATACTTCAAATTTAAATGGAATTAAAGATATTGATGTGAAAATTACATTCAAAACTATTTTTTTTTAAAATCGAAATGCAGATGCATCGTAAAACTATTATATATATAATTTAATTGTCAGTGTTTAATGTGATTTTTGATATAAGAAAAGTCAACAAAATTCAAAATACAAATAAATGTTAAGATCAATGGACGGTAAAAGTCCGAACAAATTAAATAGTAATTTTATTTATGGACGGTGGTTTTTTAAAAAGTGTTTAAAGTTAAAAATGACTAAAATTAAACTAGTAGTTGAATTGAAAAGGACATTCAAATTAAAAAACAATAATTTAAATCAACATTAATTAAAGTGTGTGAATTTAGAATGACATTAATTAAAATGTATAAATTTAAAATGACTAATGAATGTGTATAACTTAAAACAATTGTAATGAAAGTGTAGAAAGGTATAGTACTTGAATGTAAAATTTGCAAGCAAAGATAACATTGAAATAGAAGCGTAAATTGCTTGAAAAGTAAAAGTTACAAAAGTGTAAGTAAATTTACAGACAGAGAAGCCATACTTAGTTTTGGAAAACTTGAATTTATTTTTGATTTTGAAGTAGGTTTTGAAAATTAAGTATTTATTTAATATTTTTCTATTAAAAACAACTATTTATAGATAAGTAAAATAACTAATAGTCACTTCAATAGCATGTCACATTCGTGTCAGTTACTTTTCATAAAACTCTTATATTTTTCGTTTTAAATTCACACACATCCAATTTTTAATATTATGGGTTTGTATTCTTCAAATTACCTAATTTACGTTTATACTTTTCACTTTTTTGACCTTGTCGAATATATTAATAGTCATTTAATGAAATCGTTCAACTTTATCTTGACTTTCACAATTGTTTTCTTACTATCACTTTGCTATATTTGTTTCTAAAATATCTTCATAATTATCTAAATGGTGAAATATAATTGAATGCTTGTGTTAGTTTTTTACACCACAGCATTCCAATTATATTTATATAAGGGTTTAATTGGGAAACACTAAAAGCTTGTGTTATGTTTAATCCATTATTATGATTATAATTTAAGAAAGATTAAGTTGGCAAGACAAGTGTGGGTTTGCTTTGCGTGTGAATACGTTAAAGTCAAAGTCTCTGTCCTCGTCACAGTCACGGACATGTGCACTCGCCAATGTATATGCCCTTTTTCTGCGTTTAATTTTATATATTCTACCCATTTATAATATTTATTCCTGCTTCCTCGTTTTCTAAGATATACTAGCTTTTCACGTGCTAATAAAGATATTCATTAATGAAAAATATAAAAATTTAAAATTGAATGAACAAAACCATATGAAACAAAATTATTGTTGTTTACCAAGTTTAATAATTTTTATTTCAATTTTAAAATAGTTGATTTAAGTCGAACTAGACTCACTTTTAGAGTTTAATTGTCGCAAAAAATTTTATACCGTCAGTTCATCAAAATTATTTATAAATATGACTTTAGAGATAATTACAATAAAAGTTAAATATATTTAATTATTGTGGTTAAGTGATAGTATAAAAATTATTTACCCTAACACTATAAAAGAATTAAATCAATGCTTTTATTATAAGTTTGTTATACCAATCATATCTATACATTAATGGCTTCATTGTAATTTTAGTCTCTTATTTTTACTTATTAATAAAATCAATCTTCCTTTTTAAAATAATAAAACCATCTAAAAACTTAATTTTCAACTTCATAATTTTTTTTTATTTTTGTAATTTAAATAATGACATATGAATAGATTGTTCTATATCATTAAATCATATAACACATTATTTAAAATATGTCAAATCGTTATTTTTAGTACAAAAATCTAAATAGGAGACTAAAACTGTCGATTTTTAAAATAAGAGACCAATTCTGTGAATTGGTGAAATTTAGATGACCAAAATTACAATTAAACCTACATTAATTATTCATCAAAACAAATTTCAAATTCATTAAAAAGATATAACTATTTATTTAATTTACTTTTCGGTTAAATAACTTAGAATATAGAATCACACATCTTAAATATGAAGAACTTATATGTATTTATCGATGCCACTTATATATTTATTTTTAATGCTTGTTTAGTATAGCTTGCAGTTTGAATATTGCCCAGATTCTCGTGTTATCAAATACCATATAAGTAGAAACGAATAAAGGGTATTAGCAAAAAAGAAAAAAGAATAAAGGAAGGAAAAAAGACTTCATTTTTTCTTACTTTTAAATTTACAAGGATCCAACCGTGTAATTGGAAACGAATTCGCCCTTTATTATTTTGTGTTACTTTTTCGTTCTTTAGTTATTCCTTTTCGTGGGAAATGATGTCTTAATTTTAAGTTTGATTAGGATATGTTATTTTACACTAACAGAAAGTTAAATAAAGCTTTATAAAAGAAGCATCAACATTAAAAATTTGATAACAAAAAAACAATTTTAAACAAAAACAGCCAACCGAAAAATGTCTCTCAAGAAAAGCTTGGTATAAAGTGGACAAATGAAAACATACAAAAATACTTCATTGAGAATTGATGTGCACGTAACGTTTGTTTTAACAATTTGATAATAACAAGAGACAAAAGATCCGTTATGATAAAAATAATTTTTATATTAGAATAGTGTAGATGCTATTTTTCAATGTTTGATATTATTGTTTTAAGGATATAGTATAGATAAGATGCTCTTCCCACCACAACAACTCATAAAGGTTTGTATATGGAGCCAAGCTTTTAATCCTCTAACTTTACCAAACTTATACTCAAACTGTGTGCCTTTTTGACAATTTGGTTACTTCATTTAAAAGCCCTTCGGTAGCTTTTCACAATAGGTATAACTTCTCTTAGGTCACCCAAGTAAGAGAGAGAAATGCATATACGAGTGGCCAAGTATTTTATACGGTATACAATTATTGACTCTACAAGAATATATGTGATTAACTATGACAAATTTATTAGCTAAATTGTAGTTAATCTCTAGCAAACAAATTTAGTTTCATAATAGATACAAAATTGATCCTAGCATAGATTGAGAGAGATATTGACCAAATGATTGAGTATTTCATATCTTATATACGCCCTTGAACAACAAACTTGAAAGTCAAAGACATTCAAATTGAGAGAGAACTAGTATTTTGTACGGTACAAGTTTCCATTGTTACTAACTTATTATGATGATTGTTAATAGAATAGTAAAAAGGAACAGTTCAACTTTAATAGAGATCCATAAGGATGTATATATACAAGTGAGGTTCTTGTAGGAAAAGATGCATTATTATTATGATGAGAATGAAAAGGAAATGTTAGATTTATAAAAGATTACATGATAATAAATAATATATCCCTTAACACCTTCGTTATGATCCAAGTGAATACATTTCTCAACTTTAGATTGAAATTTTGTTCGATGTGAAATGAGTTGAATCATAACATAAAGAACCAAAAACACGTAAAAGAGATAGAGGTGACTTAGTCTTATGCAACAACATATATCAAAGTGATTTATTATCTAAAATTTTAGATGTTAGCAAATTAACAAGATAGGCATCATGAGTAATATTAAAATTCCAAAAAATAATAAGTAGATTAGATTGAAATAATAAACCGAAAAAAATATTTAAAATATATTGGTGTTTGCGTCCAACAACATCATTTTGTTTAAACATTTCAATACAAGAATGTTGATTTTAAAATACTTTTTGTTTGAAAGAAATATGTTAAAAGAAATTATAATCCATTGTTAAAATAAATAGTTTTGATTTTCTTATTAAATTGATTTTCAACAAAAGAAACAAAATTAATAAGAAAAGTTTTAGTTTCATGTTTAACCGTGGTAATCCTAACCAAAGTAAAACAAGATTTTTTGTCAACAATAGTTAGAAATTTTCTGTAATCATTTAAAGAAGGATATATGGGCAAAATGGCCTTATATATCAACATGTAAAAGATCCAAACAAAAATTAGAATAAGAAAGAAAAATGAACATTCTTTTGTTTAGAAAGATGACATATATCACAGTTTGTAGAACAAGTGGGCAATTTTATTAAATAATGGTTCATTACAATGGTCTAACAAAAGATAGAGGGGGTGGTCAATGCGAAAAAGTGTCTAAATAAAAAAACATGAGAAACATTTGAATTACTAGCAAGAACAACATTTGAAAAAAGGGCATGCATCTGAAGAAAAAGGATGATTACTAACTAGATTAGAAACCTCAACAATCCTTGAATCTGTTCTTTGGTCAGAGTAGGTGTAGTTGAATGATATGTAGAATAAGTCTTTGCCACATTGTTGGTGGAAAAATGTGTAAAAAGAAACAACGATCAACCATATACGGTGGTGGGATCTTAGGTGGTATAAGTGGATCAATTGCTTATCTTATGAAGTTCTTGCTTATCTTATGAAGTTCTTGTACATTGGTATAGGTGCATCAATTAGTGACTTTAACAGCTGAATTTATCGTCATCCATTATAGTTTGTTGGAAAAAATTAGAGATAACTATTTCAATAATGTAAAATACTTTTTTCTCATATGTACATATAAATGGTCAGAAAAACGCAATTCCACATAGCAATAACAATTGACAGAAAATTAAATATGAGACAAATACAGTTTTTAACATGGAAAACTTCCTTCAAATTGAGATAATAAAAACCACGAGACCTAATCCAGTAAAAACTTCAATTATAATAATTAACTAGAATATAACCCGCGCGTTGCGCGAGATATATAGACTTTAACATATTAGTAGTATTGTGAATAAGATTTTAAAATTTCAAAATAATATAATTTATTCATTTTGTTTGTAGAGTATTTTTTCAAGTGAGTTTATTTGAGTAATTATTATATATGAGTTGACAAACACGCATTTGAGAATATGTAAAATATTTTGCAGAACGTAATTGCAACTAATTCATATATTTAGTATTAAAAATCCATAGTGAAGATCATCCTACAAACAAAATTCATAAATTATATTTAATGTTAAAAATCTTAAAATTAGTCATGCTCTTTTTCTGTGTTGTCAAATCTAAATTTATAGCCAAAATATTGTTAGAAAAATTTAAAAATGATTTTGTCATTTGGTATTCATTTCATTCTAATCCTGTCAAAGAAATGACAAATCTAAATTCCAATATTTTGAATATGAGACTTCTATACAACATGACTTGAGAATTTTCACAAACAACTCGTATGTACGGTTGAGTAGAAGTAAAACAGATGTAGAAACTTCAAATTGATAGTATTTTTAAAAAATTTGACAACAAAAAATATCTCCGTAAAAAAACAACAAACAATTTTTTAATCTAAATATTAAACATTATTCTTTTATCTATAAATGGTAAATAGTTTTCTCCCGAAGAAACAATAATAACACTCATATAAAGCTGAATATGGACAATCTTCTTTGTCTTTTGAGGAGTTAATATATTTCCATGTCGTAGATAAGATCAAATATGTCTGCAAAAACAATACTCTAACTAACAATAATCAAGGTTTTGAGAAAACTGAGCAAATAGGTATAATATGTTACAAAATACCACTTACTTAAAAGCTATTTGTGCAAAAAAAAAAAAGAATTTTCCAACTATATCTATGTCTTTGAAAATAATTGGGTTGCAAGACACTGATCACATAGATTGTTTGAAAAAGTAGAATAGTATACATCAAAAAAATTTATATATTGATTATACTTTAATTTGTAACTCATGACACATTAATAGTTATACATAATATTAGATGCTAAATAATAATAATAATAGTAAAATGTGTATTAAAGCAAATTGGAAGTTGAATAATAAGGAGAATTGAAGAGGTTAGATGTGCCACATGAGATTTTTTGTTGAGGTCACAATATTTGAATGAAATGGCACAATATTATATGATGTTTATGTGGGAGTCTATTTTAAAAAAAAAAAGAATTTTCTAACTATATCTACTTCTTTGAAAATAATTGGGTTGCAAAATTATATATTGATTGTACTTTAATTTATAACTAATGACACATTAATAGTTATACATAATATTGATTTTACTTTAATTTGTAACTCATGACACATTAATAGTTATACATAATATTAGATGCTTAATAATAATAATAATAATAATAATAATAATAATAATAATAATAATAATAACAATAATAATAATAATAATAATAATAATAATAATAATAATAATAGTAAAATGTGTGGTAAAGTAAATTGGAAGTTGAATAATAAGGAGAATTGAAGAGGAAAAACCTTGTGCCACATGGGATTTTTTGTTGAGGTGGCAATATTTGAATAAAATGTCACAATATTAGATGATGTTTATGTGAGAGTCTATTTTAATATATATAATAGATTGATATAGTGTTCTTATTAATATTAGATAACATCAATTCCAAACTAACTCTCCGAAAATGTAAAACTATTATATTAAAATAACAAACTCAGTGGTAGAAGTAGCATACAAAAATTGTAGACAAAACGGAACAAGTTTGCTACAAATCCATTAGCATCGAAATTAAACTTTTTTTTTCTTCTTCTCCTCTTATTAGTGTAGTTTGTCTTCTTCTATTTTTTTTTTCTTTCAACGGCACTATTCCCTTTTCTTTTTTGAGGGATTTCAAAATCTATTTTTTCTTTCACATGGGTCAAACCTAATAAACCACTTTATTTTTTTTCTTCTTCTTTTCTTTCTTTAATAATAATAACAATAATAATACTAATAATATTAATAATATTAATAATAATACTAGTAAAATTGGTGGGTTCCACTTTAGAAGTGAACTCTCCTAACAAATCTCCCCTTCACGACTCAAGTGAGAATGTATTGCTCAACCATGCCAGCCTTTTTTCTACATCATATCATCTTTGGCACAAACAAGACCTTCATTATCATATCTAAACTATTGTCATCAGTATGAATCTTTTCAATTCAAAATGACTTCATTTCCAGTGCATCTCGTATCCAATGATATCACATCTCAATATGCTTCGACTTTGCATGAAAAGTCATATTCTTGCTGAGATGGATCTCATTCTGTTTGTCACATAATAACATAAACTTGTCTTGTTTGATGCCTAACTCATGTAGAAAATTAATCAATACTTTTATAGAGTGGTCGTTAATAAAAGTAACAAAATATGATGCACCACAAAGAGATTTACTATTCATCATGCAAACATTAGTATGAACTAAATCAACAATATTTTGCCTCCTATGAGGACCAGTGTTATGAAAAGAAACTCTATATTGTTTTTCAACAAAACAATGAGTGCAAGTTTTTAGAGACGTACCTTTAGCAGGAAGGAAAATTTTCTTCACAAGTATGTTGAGTCATTTCTCACTCAAGTGATCAAGGCGCATATGCCATAAATCAGAAGAGGAATCTTCAATTGCATTCGCTTCTTCTTTGCATAGCTTCGTAGGCATCCTATAGAAAGAAGTAAAACTTTGCTCATTTGCAACCACTAGAGATCGTTTGGTGATTTTACATATACCACCACCACCAAAGTAAGTGTGATAACCCTCAATATCCAAGGCTATCACCGAAATCAAATTGAGACGAATATCAAGAACATGTCTAACATTCTTCAATTGAAACTTGAAACCAATCCCAGTTTCAACTCAAATATCTCTCATATTGATAATTTTACCTACTCCATTTCCCACTTTTACCGTGGCAAAATCACCAACATTGTAAGATGAGAAGAAATCGCGCCTAGGAGTAACATGATATGAGGCACCCGAATCAATAATCCAAGTTGAATCTTGACATGCAAGGTTTATGAAATTATCATGAAAAACAATGTAGACATCACTAACAGATGCAACTGATGTTGTATCTTTATCATTTTTCTTCTCTTTGTCTTCATCTATTTCCATTGATTGATCTCTCTTAAGGAATCCACAATTTCTTTCTATGTGACCTGCTTTGCCATAATTATAGCATATCCCTTCTTTTCTAGTCCTCGACTTGCTACGACCTTCAAAGTTGTCGCATCTATGGAAATGTATAGATTGACTTCTCTCCCTTGACTATGTAACTAATGCTTTTGACTTTGAGGAAGAACCAATCAAACCACGCTCCCTTTTTCGAGCTTCTTCATTCAACATGCTCTCTTTAACTGTTGACATTTTCAACTATCCACTTGGAGCTGAATTGGTCAACGTCACAACAAGGACTTCCCAATTATCAATCAATGAACTTAACAATAACAACACTTGCAACTCATAATCTAATTTAATATTTACCGTTGTCAACTGATTCACTATGTTTTGAAAAATACTCATATGCTCTTCCATTGAATCCCAATCTTTGTATTTCATATTCATTAGCTTCCGAATCAAGAATGCTTTATTTTACACATTCTTTTGTTCGTACAACTCTTTTAATTTCTCTCACATTTTGTTAGCATCTATTTCAATTTCAACATGTGGGTATACACTTAGATCCAACCACTATTTGATCAAGGTCACTGCCTTTCTATTCATCTTCTTCCAGTCAACGTCAGATTTATCTTTAGGTTTAGCAATGTCGCCCTCAATAGGATCATACAAATCTTTATTGTATAACATGTCTTCCATGAGAGTCTTTCAAAGTGTATAATTAGAAGAGTTGAGCTTAATCATATTCGAACCTTTATTTTCCTCCTCCATTTAAATGCACAAACCAAGCCAACCGAGCTCTAGATACCACTTTGTTGGAAAAAACTAGAGATAACTATCTCAAATGCAAATTTTTTTTCCCCCACCTATGTTGATAAATGGCCAAACAGAAAAATACAATTCTACATAGCAATAACAATTGACAGAAAATTAAATATGAGACAAACACAATTTTTAACGTGAAAAACTTCTCCAAAATTGAGAGAATAAAAACCATGGGACATAGTCTAGTAAAAACTTCCACTATAATAATTAATGGACCAGAGTCTTCCTAGTAACACTTTGGAACATCAATCAACAATAACCATCATCAAAGGGTGGAAACCAAAAAAATAATAAACAACATTCCACTAAAGTGAGTATTCCAAACTAAATCTCAGATAAGGTAAAACTACTAACATTGTATATTAAAATAATAAACTCGGTGGTAGAAGTAACATAGTAAAATTGTAGATCAATCAAAACAATTTTGCTACAAATCTATTACCACCAGAACCAAACTTTTTTTCTTCTTATCCTCTTGTTACTGTCGTGTGCATTCTTTTCATTTTTTTTTCTTTCAGCGGCATTATTCATTTTTCTTTTCATAGGGATTTCAAAATTCTTTTTTTTTTCTTCACATTGGCCAAGTTCAATAAATCACCTTATTCCTTTTTTTTTTCCTTTAATAATAATAACAATAATAATACTAATACTAATAATACTACTAGTAAAATTGATGGATTTCACTTAGAAAGTTAGTCCACCCAATATAGTTTCTATTTCCTAAAATCAAAGTCATTAAATGGGACGACCCTATCAGCATGAGATCACTTTATTTTGTACAACATTTGCAGCCCATGCTTGCTTGGATAATACTCCAATTATTAATGGCATTCTAGTATCGATTATATATGATGGAAATGATGATGATAATAATAAGAGCTAGTTGGTGTGAATTGAAAATATAAGGAAGTCTCACATAGGAGGGATGACACACACTAATAGTGTTTATAAAGTGGAGATATGACAATTGAGGTGTCCAAAGGGTACCCAATTTTGTGAAGGGGTGAGAACACACGCAAGTAGACCACCACATACATGCGCCCTGCCACCGTCCGTCCAATTTGGGCTGGACTTGGGCTAAGTGGTGTATTATATTTTAGTACTCGTAAAATTAAAAAAAATTATTTTTAATAAATGCGTGCGTTGTACACATGTCTGCCCTCCCTAGAGTCAACATTCAACATCTTATCTGGTCAATTCCTTCCCTGAATTTGTGCATTAGTTTGTCTCGGTCAAAACCTAGTTTTTTTCGCGTTTTAGTTTTATGTGGATTCACGCATCAGTTTTTTGCGGTCAAAACCTAGAAAATTTCATATTGTAGTTTTATGGGATCTAGTTTCATGGATCGCAGATTTTTCTCTCCTTCAGTTGCAGAGTTTCTCTATAAATAGAAGACTCTACTCAGTTAGAAAAGGACATAGGAGGAATAATACGCACTAGTAGTGTTTATAAGGTGGAGGTATAACAATTGGGGTGTGTCTAAGGGGTATCCAATTTTGTAAAGAGGTGAGAACGCACACAAATAGACTACTACACACACGCCCCCTACCACTTTTCGTCTAGTTCGGGTCAGACTTGAGCTAAGTGGTATGATTATTTTTTAGTATCTAGAAAAATAAAAAATAAAATTATTTTTAATAAATGCGTGCGTTTTTCTCTCATTGATACGTTGTACACATGTCTGCTCTCCACCGAGTCAACATTCAAAATCTGATCCAGTCAATTCCTTCCCTAAATTTGCGCATCAATTTGCCTCGGTTAAAACCTAGTTTTTTCGCGTTTCAGTTTTTTGTAGATTCACACATCAGTTTTTTGCCCTGGTCAAAACCTAGAAAATTTCGAATTGTAGTTTTATGTGGATCTGGTTAGATGGATCTCGGATTTTTCTCTCCTTGAGTTGTAGGGTTCCTCTATAAATAGAGGACTCTACTCAGTTAGAAAAGTACACCAAAAGTTCTCTGAAAATTCGATACTTTTCTCTACTTCTCCCTTTTTGCTTCATCTTCTTTTCTTTCTTTTGAGTGGTGACCAAAGCATTTGGGCACATATTTCTAACTTTTTACTGTGGCATTTTAAAAGCTCTTTATAGCTTAGATTAATTTTTTAGCTTGTTTCTAAACTTTGGGTCGAAATTGAATTTTAATTTTATTATTTGCATATTGATCTCTGCTCGCTCTGTAGGTCATAACTTGAGCTCTGGATATCGGATTGACGCATGCAAGCAGGCGTTGGAAAGCTAAAAATCATAGCCACAATTTTTGTGTTGGAATAAAAACCCAATGCTGAACTTTACTGGGCCTAAATTGCAGATTTCGTTATCTGAGCTTTTGTACTAATTTTAAGTAGTGAACCACTTGTTTTCAGTGGCGGATCTACAGCAGGACAGGGGGGTCGCAGCCACCCAAAAAAAAAAATTATAGGTACATTGACCAAATACCCTTATGAAATTTAAAAAATTATAAAATTGACATAAGTACCTCTCTCTTCCTCTCTCTCTTCAACCCGTTCCTCTCTCTCTTCCACCCGACCTCTATCTCTTTCTCAGTTCCTCTGCTCTTCCATTCCACCCGGTTCAGCCGTTCCTTTCTCTTCCACCCAGCCACGGATTCATTCACGATCGTCGCCTCCGTAACTCCGTTTGCCTCTCCCTCCAGATTCACAGATTCACGGTCTCCGTTTGCCTCTCGTCATCGCATATTCCTCACGTCGCCGGCTTCGTCGTCAATCGTCGCCTCACGTCGCCACGGATTCGCGTCTGCCTTACGTCGTCAATTGTCGCTTCTGTTTTGGCCTTCAAATCGTCGCCTTCAAGTTCAAATCGCGTTAGATCGTCGCCTTCAAATCGCATCAGATCGCCTTCGTTTTGGTCGTTCGTCAATCGTCAAAACTCAAAAGGTTCGGATTTTAATTTTCATATTTTCGTTTATCGTCAATCGTTAATTTTAGTGCTGATTTTTGGGGCTGTTGCCTGTTAGTTAGTGCTGATTTTGGGGCTGTTGCCTGTTAGTTAGTGCTAATTTTGTTTGTGTTGCATATAAGATGTTAGTTAGTGCTGATTTTGTTTGTGTTGCTGATTTTGATTTTGTTAGTGCTGATTTTGGGGTTGTTGCCTGTTAGTTTGTGCTGATTTTTGGGGCTGTTGCCTATTAGTTAGTGCTAATTTTGTTTGTGTTGCATATAAGGTGTTGGTTAGTGCTGATTTTGTTTGTGTTGCTGATTTTGATTTTGTTAGTGCTGATTTTGGGGCTGTTGCCTGTTAGTTAGTGCTGATTTTTAGGGCTGTTGCCTGTTAGTTAGTGTTGATTTTGTTTGTGTTGCATATAAGGTGTTAGTTAGTGCTAATTATTCCTAAATTGGTTGATTTAGATAAGTTTGTGAGAATGAAGAAGAGTAAAAGAATTGATTCTTTTATTAAGAGGAAAATTTGTGAGAGTGAAAGAGATGAAGAAATTATACCTTCTACATCTGAAATTATCTCTGAGAATCCAAGAATTGAAGAAAATGAGAATCATCTTTCCAAGGTTCCTAGAGTTTTCGAAGATGACTTTGAGAAATGTTTAGAACGTGATCCCGGAAAGCGCCATCAAATTTGGCAATATCCACCAAATAAATTGGATGCAATACGAAGAGCTTATCTAAAATTTGGTCCTTATCAAATAAAGTTAGAAGAATATCCTTTATCTGGCAACGAGGTTCATCCAAGACGGTTTCAATATGCTTGGTTTAACATATTTTCTTCATGGCTTGAATATTCACCTTCTAAAGATGTTGCATATTGTTTACCATGCTATCTATTTAGCAAAAAACCAAGTGGACGTCCCGGATCAGATGTCTTCATTGGTACGGGTTTTAGAAATTGGAAGAAAATTAAAAATGGAAAATTTTGCGCCTTTCTCAAACACATAGGGATGGATCCTTGCTCACCACACAACAATGCAATGAAAGCTTGTCTAGACTTGTTGAATCAAGATGGACATATTAGGAATACTTTTCAAGTGCAAAGCTCGGAACAAATTTTGAAGAATCGAATACGTCTCAAGACATCAATTGACATTGTTCGTTGGTTAACACTTCAAGCTTGTGCTTTTAGGGGACATGATGAAACTAGCGGGTCAAGAAATCAAGACAATTTTCTTCAATTGATAAAACTCTTGGCAACTTACAATGATGAAGTTGTGAAAGTTGTGTTGGAAAATGCTCCATATAATTCCAAGTATACTTCACATCAAATTCAAAAAGAAATCTTGCATATTCTTTCTAGTAGGGTGAGAAAACATATCTATGAAGAAATTGGTGATTCTAAATTTTGCATCGTTGTAGATAAAGCTCGTGATGAATCAAAAAGGGAACAAATGTCTCTTGTGTTAAGATTTGTTGACAAAGTTGGTCTAATACAAGAGATATTTTTTTTGTGGCACATGTTAAAGACACTACAGCTTTAACTCTGAAAGAAGAAGTATGCGATATACTTTCTCGACATAATTTTGATATTTCTAACATGCGTGGTCAAGGGTATGATGGTGCTAGTAATATGAGAGGAGAATGGAACGGTTTATAAGCACTATTTATGAAAGATTGTCCTTATGCATACTATGTCCATTGTTTTGCTCATCGATTGCAACTTGCTTTGGTTACTGCATCAAGAGAAGTTGTTCCAATTCATAAATTTTTTGAGAAGCTAACTTTTGTTGTTAATGTTGTTTGTTCTTCTACTAAGCGTCATGATGAGTTACAAGCTGCTCAATTAGAGGAAATTGCACATTTGCTAGAAATTGGTGAGATTGTAGCTGGTAAAGGTATAAATCAAATTGGTACTTTGAAACGAGCTAGGGATACTCGTTGGGGATCACATTTCTCTTCTATTTGTAGCTTGATAAATATGTATGAGGCAACTTGTACTGTTTTTAAAAAAATTACAAATGAAAGAGTAAGTTATTCTACACGTGGGGATGCTGATAGTGCTTATAATTATTTGAAGGCGTTTGATTTTATATTTATCTTGCATTTGATGAAAGAAATCATGGGGATAACTGAGATACTTTGTCAAGCCTTATAGCAACAATCTCAGGATATAGTTAATGCCATGTGTTTGGTTGGAACAACAAAGTCTCTTATTCAAGCGTTGAGAGAAGATGGTTGGGATGCATTATTTACTGAAGTGAAGACTTTTTGTGAAAAACATGATATTGAGATTCCTGATCTCAACGATGTTCATTCAACAACAAGATTTGGACGCTCTCGTCTTCAACAAGGTCAGGTTACAATAGAACATTATTTTAGAGTTGAAATATTTTTTACTGCCATTGATCAACAATTACAAGAGTTGAATAACAGATTTAGTGAGCAAGCAATGGATTTGTTAACTCTAAGTTGTGCTTTGAATCCTAAGGATAATTATAAAGCTTTTAACATTGAAAAATTTGCACTCTAGTTGAAAAATATTACCCTGTGGATTTCAATATGCAAGAGAAAATTAATTTGAAATTTCAACTCCAACATTTCTTGGTTGATGCTCGTCAAGATTTAAATTTGAAGAATTTATCAACTATCCAAGAATTGTGCTCATATTTGGTTGCAACTGAAAAGACGCAAAATTTCTACTTGATTGATAGACTACTTCGTCTTATCATGACTCTTTCGGTTTCTACTGCCACAACTGAAAGATCTTTTTCAGCAATGAAAATTATTAAATCTAAGTTAAGAAACAAGATAGAGGATGACTTTTTGGCAGATAGCATGACGGTTTATATTGAAAGGGAAATTGCTGCAAGTATCAGTTCTGAGTCTATTATTGATGATTTCAAATTAATTAAAGAGCGTAAAGCATTACTTTAAGGTATTTTTAAGTCATGTAGTTAAGTTATTTGATACTTCACTTTGTGTTTATTACAACTTAATTTTTTTGCTATATAATATTATTTATATATTTAATTTATACATTATATTTTTATGTCGGCCACCCCAAACTTTTTAGTCAAGTTCCGCCACTGCTCATAGTTAAATTATATGAAAAACACTACTACATAAAAGACATTTTACATCGGATAGTAATATTTCACATCAAGTAATGATTTTTGACATCACATTGGTGGGTCGTTCGATGTAATATATAAATTTTGACATCAGCTCCATTTTCAACGATGAGATATATGATTTTTATTTTTGGGTCCATTTTAAACCTTTTCACATCAATTTAAAGAATGCCTATAGAAAGCTCGATTTTTTTAAATTTTTTCTTTCTGTTTTTTTTATTTAATTTTTCCCTTATAAATCAAAATGAAAAATACCTATTACTATTTACCACAAAACATTTCCAAATGAGAAACAATGAATAAACAGAAACACAAGTTCAATATTCACAAAATAAGAAACAATGAATAAACAGAAACACAAGTTCAATATTCACAAAATAACATCAACACTTAAAGTTCAATACAAACATTATAACAACTCATACTATAATATAAATATTACAAAATAAAACACTAACAACCTAATGTGCAAAAAAAAAAAAATTAACAACCCAACTAAAAAACTATCATTATAAGTATGAAGAAAATGAGTTGTTCAATCTTGTTGGACGTCATATATCTCCTCATTCGTGAATCGTGTGGAATCATTAAAAATCTTTAAATTGTACAAATATATATAAGTTACTCATGAAATAATATATAATTTATTAAAAAATATCATTATCATTATTATCACTTCTTAATAAATTTATACTTGCATCAAAGAATCAACAATATAAACTGAAATAATGTTGACCATATATTCATGACGTAATACGACACTCATATCCTCAAAGTTGTAACTTCGTCTGCAAATGAATACAATATAGTGAAGAATTATATATATACAAAAAAGTAAATAAAGGATTATTGATATCAAATTTAAGTAAATGTAAGAATTTAAATCACTTTAAGAAAAAAAACCATTTAGACTTCTTAATTCTAACATCGCACATAAAACTATATCCTCCACAGCTCTATGAAAAAAGATATTCATAAAAAAAGTATGTTCTAAATTTTAGTGTTATAATATACATTATATATATATATATCACAAAGCAATTAGATAAAATATATAACATTACTTTGTAACAATTTCTTTCATTTGTGAGTCAATCTTATTGAGTAATGAACATAGCTGAACTACATAGTATTCTCCTTAGGATAAATTATTAATAATTGTCAATGTTGTCTGGATGCAACAATGGAAATAACAATTAGTAAGGAGAATATTATTAGCACTAATAAGAGAAACACAAATTATACTTACTCGTGCAGATACGGTACTAAATAACACGTTTTTTTCTTCTTGTCATATAACTTATTATGAATGTAGGTTTGCATAGCAATTAAATAATTCTTTGATGTACGTTATAAATCATAGGGATAAAAAATCCATACAAATCCGACTTGTTTGTTTCAATATAGAGACGATGCAAACACCTAATAGTTAGGGAAAAAAATGTTATATCTAACAATGTTACATCAAACAAGAAAAAAAATCAAGTGACAACAACGCGCTAATAAAATGTATTTACGTGCACCAAAACTGTAAAACGGATAAGTCTAGCCACTTTGTACCCACCATCAAGTCTATAATATTCTTTAGTATAATCCAAAAAATTTGGACATCGTATGAAAGGTGGTCTAACTTTATATTATACGATTCTTAAGATCCAACATCAGTTAGGGAATCTTCTCTTTCTTGTCATGGGCATCAGAACATCTACCTTTTGTACTTTCGTGGATAATCTTATCAAAAGGTTGTTCAACATTAATGTTTGGGCTAGAGAAACTCATAGATGATAGTGTCTGCATCAAATTATGTCAACATAAAAGTAAATTCTTTAAGTGGATATTTTAGTACGTATTGGGTTAAATTTTACTTACCTTTAAAATTGATTGTTCTATCTTCATACGCTTTGATTCCATCTTTTGACTAAACTCAAAAATTCCAACTTCTTTGTAATTTTTACCTCCATCCATGTAAGTTGTTCGTTTAAATCTATGTTGTGACCCATATGTGAAGAGGATCCAAAGTATTGTCGTAGGTCGACACCTCGTCCAACACCATGGACACGACCACCATGCTCTTTTGCTCCAAATGCCGTTGTTAAGATCATGGTAGTTAAAATTCCAATCTAGCACATAGGATCCCATGATTTTACGATCTCACACCCCTTCCTCGTGTTCCTTGACGAGCAAAAACCCAAAATGATGGGAGAAGGTGGAATCCATCGTGGAATCGGTGGAATCGACGATCTTGCATGATTCTGTGTGTTTCAATATCGTATAGATTTGCTACTATTTTGAAGTTTTTTAGTTGTTTTTTTTACTGTTTTGGTGACTATTAGTGAGGTTTTTAGTTGCTTTTAGGTGTGATTTTCTCATGTTCTAAGTGTTTTAGTTATTTTATGAATCAAATGATCCCAAATTTGAGGCTCTTTAAATTTTTAGGTTGTGATTTAAAGTTTTTTCTTTTACTAAATTATGTTGTTTTACATGCATATGTATGAACCTATATACAATATATATGAATTTCTAAATTTGGTAGGATCGTACGATCCGTGTTAGGATCTCATGATTCACGACCTTGTGAGTCTTCCCCGATCCTACATAGAATCTCGAATATGACTACCTCAGTTAAGATATTATTACTCCCATGTGGAACAAAGTCACCTTATATGGTTTGTTTGATCACAGAAAATGAATCAGATACAAATAAAATTAGAATTTTAAAAATTTAACTTACAATCTTTTCAGCAACTCTGTTGTGTATTCTCCTCCTCGCCTTTGTTAGGATCTCTTCCATTTCTCATGGCGTGCCGGTGGAGATAGGTGATCAACAGTTAAGGTAGGATCTTCCAATTCTTCTTCTCTTCCTTTACCTTTTTCATTTTTCATAATTTTCTCAAGTCTTTGATAGCCTCCACGAGACAATGTAAGGGGTAACGATTCTTAACCACATTTCATTTCCCCTTTTGACTTAACACCTATTATAACTCAAATAATTAAATTTATATGAACAAACAAAAATATATATTTTCAACTAGCCTTAAATTCAAAGTCATATCGAGAAGCAACAAATTGTTGTCATGTTTCCTTTGAAGTGTATGTATTCATACACGTCAGATAGATATTTAGCATCGACCTTGAACTTTGTTATGTAATCCTTGTAAATTGTGTCTTTAAGTCTCCGTCAACGCTCACCCGCGTATGAAATCCATTTTTGTTATCAAAATTGTATTGTCATGAACAACAAAAAATTTCTACATTCATTAAAAAGTCTTTCACTTCTAATGTTACATGGTCTAATTCCCTTCCTAAAATATTAGACTTGCTTGTATCAAGCAATGCCACATAACTTCTAAATGTGGTTGAATTTTCACCAAAAGAATAAGTGAGTGGATCAAAATGGATTTGCAACTTAATACCTGTTGCACACACTTTGGTCAAAGATTTCATCATTGTGGCATGTCTAGTCTTTTTTTGTATGTCTTTATTGGACAAATTGTCATTTGGTGGAGGGACGCTAGATGAATCATCCATTTATCTATTAACACACACACAAAAATGTTAGTAACAATGTTATATGAATTGTTCATTTATCTATTAACACAAAATAATATTAACTATAAATCATAGATAAATAATAAAAAATAACATTTACTTATTGGTTCTCCCATATCCCTTCTTGATGGTCATCACGAGTAACGTGTGCATCATCCTTTTTATTTTCTTCACTAAATCATATGTTGAGAAAGAAGGAGTCTCATAAATATCAAACATTAAATCTTGATTTTCATCACTATCATTCATATTTTTTCCTTGGAGAACCACTAACCATCTGATGTTAGAAGGATCATTGACATAAAATACTTGTTTTGTTTGCAATGCCATTATGAAAGGTTCATCCATATAAGCTACCTTGCAAAGGTCAACCATTGTAAATCCTAATTCATCGATTTGAACACCATTATTAATGTCAACCCACTTGCATTTAAATACAGGCACTTTAAACTTAACGAATCAACCTCTCAAATCTTTTCAATGATACCAAAGTACGATGTAGATGCCATTATAGGGTTTTTAATTTTGGAACTAGAGATGCGCATAGACTCAACAACAACCATAACCCCACTATTTTGCATGGTATTTTTATCATCCTTTAATTTTGTATAGAAGGAAAAATTATTGATATCGTATGCACTCCAAGTTATTACGTTATATTTAGGCCCACATGTCCACCATTTAGTTGTATCAGAAGCATTGTCACCATTAACAATTTTTTGCATCATTACATTAGCGATCAATCTCTTGAACCTTATAATTATTAGTAGGTACCACATCACTGTTGCAGGAGGACCCTTATACTCTTAGCATCACAAGAATCACCATCCTTCACTTTGTAGCGTGACACCCCACACTTCATACATTAATTAAAAAAATTCAAACTTTCTTCTATATAATATACAATCATTAGGGCATGCATGTATTTTCTTATAATGCATACCCATCGAACACAATATCTTCTTGGTAATTACAGTTTGGCAATGTGTTACCTTCTAGAAGCATGTCTTTCAACAATTCAAGCAATTTAGTGAAACTTTTATCAGTGCACCCGTTTTTTTCCTTTCAATTAAATAATCTTAACACCACTGACAACCGTGTAAATTTTTGCATCCTGGATACAAAAATTCTTCCTTGTCACTACATAAAGAAATTCTTCTGACTGATCATCCATATCTACACTAACTTCCTCTTTCTTTGGGACAGATTTGGAGTTGGTATAGTTTCACCATGCCATGTCCATCTTGTATAATTTTGGCAAATCCCTTTACAAATTAGATGATTTCTTATTTCATCATCTCGTTGTGATTTATGATTCGCATCATTTACACAAGGACATTGAAAAACTGCATTACGTTTTGGAATATTTCTTTTAACAAATTGTAGGAATTTTGTCACTCCATTCTCATATTCACCACTTAATCTATCAACACTCATCCAACTACAATCCATAACTACTATGATCTGCAAAGGACATTAATCAAGTTGATTCATGTTTAATCAAGTTGATTCATAATTAAAGCTCAAAACTCAACCAAACATAGTAAAGGAGAATAATATAACATAGTAACAAGGATGCTTTGTTACAATTACCTAGAATATAGTAAAGAAAAATCAATTATATTGTATTGATTTGAGGTTGATAAATATAGATAATCAATTATAAAATAAATATAGATACTCAGAATAGATATTGGTATTCTTCTAATAATCTGAAGTAAAAAAGACATGAACTTAATTAATTTTTGAAAATTTATTTGAAAAGTCTCAATTATTAAAAAAACGATATAAAAAAAATAGTGTACGGTTGAGATTTGTTTTATATATATACTTCTAGGTTTTAATTGATTGTTTTTTTATTTTTTTTGCACATACATTCAAATAACTCATTGGTTAGTTTGATAGTAAACATTTAACGAATGACATAGCAATTATATGCATCCCTTCCTCTTTATTTACTGTGTTCGTTTATTCCGTATAAATTTTATTTTTTTTATCTTTTTTAAATTGTTAATACAGAATTTTTCACCTTCTCTACACCCAATAATTAAAATGTATAATAATGAGTACATTGAATGTCTGTGTCATGATCTACACTGTTTACTGAATGTCTGTGTCATGTTCTACACCGTTTACGTAGTTTCTAATAAAATCTAACACCATATCAGATGTATTTGACGTTGAAATAAAAAAAATTATTAGTGTAATAATAGACCATCATTCTAAACACAAACGGTAATTTTAAAAATGATAATTTTGAAATAAAATAATTTGGATTTATATAAAATTATAAAAATATTTTTTTACTAATAATGTAAGATTGTCGACATACTAATAAATTTTATAAAACAAAATATATGTGAATTTTTTTCTTTTTTAAAAAATTTTAAATATAAGTTTGATAAGTTTTTATTTAATACATTTTTTATTTCTTTCTAATTACTATTAAACAATACAAAATTTATAAAATATAACTTTAATTGATACATATGTAATAGTATGAAGTTTAATTTTTAATTGTTCAAAGTTATATATCGTTAAAAAAATGTTTAAAATTATAAATCATATTAATTTTTTATTATTAATTATAGTTCTTATACTATACTACGTTAAGAAAACTAAAAAAAAATATATTTTTAATAATTCAAAAAGATGATCAAACTTAACAAATGTGTAATTTTGCCTTAAACAATTCATTTGTTAAGATTTGATATGTATATATATATTGCATATCATGATTATATAGTGTGTTTGAATTGATTTTTCACATGACTAACACCAGGATAGGCCCAAATAGCTTGTAGCTCCATAATAGATATTTTGTGAGTACCATATTCTCCACCCTCTTTACGTGAGTTTCACCGCATAAACCTTTTAATATATTATTAGGGTGTAGTCATTAAGCTCCTATTACAATTTTACTATAGAAACAAAACATTACTTATTAGTAGTATTAAAATTTAAAAATTGACTTAATTAATAATTAGAATTATTGAAGAATGAACATTTTAGCTTGCCACAAATAAAAAGAAAGAATATATATATATATATATATATATATATATATATATATATATATATATATATATATATATATATATATATATATATATATATATTCAAGTATGAATTTCATTGAGAAACAAGATTCAATTTGATCTTCAATTTCATATTATTTTTTTACTACCATTAAAGTTGAGGTGAATTGGATATTAAGGGATTAAGCCTCTATCCATAAAATAAATAAATAAATAAACAAATAAATTAAATCTTAATAGGGATGCCAATGGTGTAGAGTAGAGGCGTAGAGTGTTTCTATCCTTTTCGTTCATGCTCCTCAACAAGTCTCATGTCTCCATTTTCTATTATAAGAAGATTTTCGCTCAATTCCTCGTCTTCACAAATCTCCATGGATCCCTAGAAGGACCCATCTATATAAAAAAGCGAACACTCTCGTAACTTAATTTTTAGTTGGTGTGATGTTCAAACCAAGTTAATTTTATATTTAGAGTTTTGATGATAACAAAAGTATTTTATGAGAACAATATATTTGATTTTACAGAGTATGAAAGAAGATTTGTGTTTTTGAAGAAAATCTAAAATAAGATTTGATTCAGATTTATAATTGAAGAAAATCTAAAATAAGATTTGATTCAAATTTATAATTGAAGAAAATCTTTGACCAAGTTGAAAAGAAGATATGGTCAAGATTTGAAGCAGATATGATCAAGATTTATCTACAACAAAATATGAACAATATCAATCTGAAGAATTTACAAACTCAATCTGAACAAAATCAATCTGAAGAATTTACAAACTCAATCTGAACAAAATATGAACAAAATCAATTTGAAGAATTTACAAACTCAATATGAACAAAATACGAACATAATCAATCTAGAAGAACTGCTCATATTGGATTCAGAAATAAATCATTGGCTAAAGAACATATTATCAAAAAACATCTTGTTCAGAATTATTTTTGAATAAGATCATTGTTGACCAAGTTAGGAATGAAGATACAATTTAGAATTAAACAAGGACAAAATTGAAGCCCTAATTTTATCTATAAATAAATACTCAAGACTAAAGAAGAAGATCATCGAAAAAATCAGAAAAGAGTGTAAGAACTCAAACTCAAAATTTCAAATTCATCTTAGAGTTCAAAGAGAAAAACACTTGTTCGAATGAAAAATATTTTATGAGTGTCTTTCTTAGAGTGTGATAGTCATTGTTATAATCAACTTGTTAGAAGGAACCAAACAAGTTCCAAACCTTTGTATTCAAACCCGATAGTGGTGTTAGTATGCCTTCAACAATCTAGAGTTGTCAGGCTGTATAGAGAAGACTTGGCTGCAAGAGTCAAAGTGTTTGTGTTCCTCAAAAGTCTGGGGTTGTCAGGCTGTTTGAGAAGACTTGGCTTGTAGGGTCAAGGTGGTTAGTTCCTCAAAAGTCTTGGGTTGTCAAGCTGTATAGGAAGACTGGCTTGGAGGGTAAGATGTTTTGTAATTCAAGGTATTTGAATTAATAGATTAAAGCCTTCTGAATGAAGGAACTGTATGTAGCCAAGTTAGTGGTGAATCAGGATAAATCTATGTGTCCAATTATTTATGCTTTCAATGTTTGCTGCCTCTGAATCCGATTGCTTTTTACCTAAGTAATTTATAAAAATCAATTAGCCTTCATCAAATTAGGAAAAAGTTATCAACTTTGTCAAACACAATTCAACTCCTCTTTCTCGTGTTTGCACCTTCATATGATACCTAACAACCAATCATCAAAACCACATCATTATTTTATATTTAATTTTTAAATAATATAAATTTTGAGTTGATTTTGCCTTAGGAGTAATATTCTTAGGGAGGACGGGGGAATGATCCTGTCCCCTTCCCCAAACTTCCTTTAGGTGGATTTTTCTTTTGTCCGATCTTTGGGAGAGAAAAAATTCCCACCCACAACTTATTAAATGGATGGTATCCGTAATGATTTCAACTCAAGAGTGTAAATTGATGTCCCTAAATATCAAGGTTTATAGAAGGTTAAGATGTTTTTTTTTAAATAAGACGGCTATGATGTTATTGTGATGGGTTGAATGACACTCTTTTTTCTAAACCCACCATATTCTTTTAAAAAAACACCTCTTTCTTGAATCTATAACACCTCAAGACTTGTTGCTGGTTTAAGCTTAACATACTAAATAGGGAATTGCATTGTTGTAATAAAAAACAAGCATGCGGTGAAAAGTCACTTAATCAGAGAACGAATGCAGTTCTACAAATGCTATTTGCACATCTTTTATACTTTATTTTTTGCAGGCACATCTTTTATATTTACTGTTGGAACATAGAGAGTATGTTAGTGTGTGAATTTAAAAATTGTTGAAGTCTCACATTGGAAAACTCTAATATATTGAGTAGTTTTCAACTCTATAAATACTAAAGTCCCACATTGGATAGTTAACATATGTAGGTTTTCTTTCATCACTATATAAAGAGTGCCAAACTCTTTTGAAAACACACCAAAGTTGGATGCAATTCCCAACTTTCTCTTTTCTTCCTCTTCTGCTTGATGCACTTATGAGCCACTTCTCTCCTTTCTTTCTATCCTTTCGATTTTTTGAGTGGTCCTAACACCAGTTTCCTTTTAGAGTGGTTTTGTGTTGTAGTCCCTTCGATTTTGAGAGTGGTTTTTGTGCAGTAGTCCTTTCGATTTTTGAGTGGTCAAATACCATTGTCCTTTTGGAGCGATTTTTGTATCATAGGTGTTTTGATTTATGAGTGGTCATAGTACCATATTATGAGTAGCTTTAACCATAAATATTTAGAGTGGCTTTAACTGCCATATTGAGGGTGTAATTCTAGAATGGTTTTCTACGATGCAGTAGAACTCCGCCACAGTTTGTCTAGGTTGTTTTATCATTGGAACTTCGTGGTTGATAGTCTGCCTTGTACAATTTGGGCAATGTCGTGAAATGTCTTAAAGAGAGTGACTTAGTTTGCGACTCAACCCAATAATATCTTCGGTGGCATAAATTTATTTTGAAACAGTTTTTCGAAACTCAAAAACATCAATTTTAAGATGTTTCTTTTTGTCATGTCAATCGAAGAGATTACTAGATCCGGTTCTGTTGCCTTTGATTTCAATAAACTATTTCAGTTTGAGGCAAACAGAAAAGGATAATAAAGCTGAAGAATTAACCTATGGGAGGATAATGATTACCTCTGTAAGAATTATATTCTTAATGGACTTGTTGATGATTTGTATGACTACTACCATTCCAGCAATATTGTGAGCCGCTACCTCAAGTATCAGAGTATCACATGACCAATGACAGATCCCTAGAGGCTCATTCCCATGAAATTCAGAAGATAGTTCATGAGATCATCTATTAAGGTATGAATTTAGATGAAAATTTTCAAATTGTTGTTGTTATTGACAAACTTCCCCTACTTAGAAGAATTTCAAAAATTATCTCAAGCATAAAACAAAATAATTTTCTCTAGAGAGTGATAACCTATCTCCAGAGATACGAAAAAAATATAGTTTATGGTTTCCTTCTGAATAAGGCATGGTTTACTTACTCTATAGGGACGTATTTGTACGCCAATTCTAAATATGATATTTTGGTTGGGAAAGGTACGCCACTGATGGCATGTTTAAATTAATTGTTGAAATTAAGAAAACGTCTTTCGTTTGTTTATATATTGTGTGATTGTCATATTTGGCATGTGGCGTACTAGACTCTGTCATGTGAACAAACATGTGATTTCAAACTTAAGTAACTAAGGTTTAATTCAAAAGTTATCTTTAAATGATTTTGAAAAATGTGATTTTTGTAGTCAAACTAAAATAACAAAAACTTCACATAAATCAGTAATTAGATTTAATACAATATGATATATGTGAACTTGATGGGACTTTAAAGAAACGCTATTTTATCACTTTTATTGATGATTGTTTTGACTATACTTTTGTATATCTAATGAACAATAAAAGTGAAGCGCTTGATATGTTTAAGATCTTTGTAACTGAAATTGAAAATCAATTTAGTAGAAAGATTGAGAGGAATTGAGTATGATTCTAGTTTGTTTAATGAGTTTTACAAATTGCATGGAATTAAACATGAAACAACTGAACTTGTCCTATTTACGAACTTGGGGTTGTCTGGCTTATGTCATAATCTCTGATCCCAAGCGAGTTAAACTCGTCAATCAAGCCTATGAATGTGTATTCATTGGGTATGCAGTGAAAATAAAGCATATATGTTTTATGACCTAAATGCGAAAGTGATCACAGAGTCAAATGATGTTGACTTCTATGAAAATAGATTCCTTTTCAAATCGAGAAATAGTGAGGGCAGCGAACCAAGTCACGTTCCTGTGATAAGGAGCACTGAAAGCAACAAACAAGGTGAAATAGAAACTCGAAGAAGTAAGAGAGCTAGAGTTGCTAAAGATTACAGACCTGATTATATGGCATATACGTTAGAAGATGATCTTGCAAATCTTCAAGAAACTTTGTCATCTTTGGATGTAGATTTATGGCAAGAAACTATAAACGACGAGATGGATTCTCTAAAGTCTAACAGGACCCGACAATTAGTAGACTTGCCTTTTGTTGCAAACCGATAAGTTGTAAATGGATTTTCAAAAAGAAACTAAAACTTGATGGAACTGTTGATAAGTACAAGGCTCGCCTTGTAGCCTTTTAGACAAAGAGAAAATATACATTTCTTCGACACTTTTTTACCGGTCACTAGAATTACATCCATTAGGGTACTCATTTCACTAGCTGCTATTCTTAACTTGGTGGTACACCAAACGGATGTCAAAATAACTTTTTTAAATGGTGACTTGGAAGAAGAAATCTATATCGAACAACCTGAAGGATTTGTGATTCATAGACAAGAAAACAAGGTCTGTAAGTCAAATAAATCTTTGTATGGTCTTAAACAAGTTCCTAAGCAATGACACAAAAAGTTTGATAACTTGATTATACCGAATTAGTTTAAAGTGAATGAAAGTGACAAATGTATTTATTACTAATGACGTTTGCACTATCATATGTCTCTATGTAGACGACCTACTCATATTTGGTTCAAACATTCATGTTATAAATATTGTGAAATCATTGTTGTGTAACAACTTTTATATGAAAGACCTCGTAGAAGCGAGTGTAATCCTTGGAATCAAGATTACTAGGTCAGAAAAGGGAATTTCTTTGGATCAGTCTCATTATGTTGAAAAGATCCTAAAGAAATACAAATATTTTGACTGTAAACCTGCTTGCACACCATATGATCCAAATGTGAAACTTTTCAAAAACATTGGTGAAGGTGTTATACAAACTAAACATGCGAGCATCATTGGCAACCTCAGGTATGCCACTGACTGTACTAGACCTGACATTGTCTACGTTGTGGGACTATTGTGCAGGTTTACCAATAGACCTAGTATGGAGCATTGGCATGCTATCGAAAGAGTAATTAGATACCTTAAAAGGACTATGAGTCTCATATTACATTATCAAATATTTTTTGTCGTCCTTGAAGGATACATTGATGCTGATTGGAACACTTTATCAGATGACTCAAAAACAACCAATGGCTATATTTTTAGTATAGTTGGTGGTGTTGTATCTTGGAAATCGAAGTACATATGATATTGACTCAGTTCACTATGTTGTCTGAAATGATAGCATTAGCTATTACTCGTGAAGAAGCAAGTTGGTTGAGATGTTTGCTAGCTGATATCCCTTTATGAGAAAAATGTATGTCAGTTGTGTTGATCCATTGCAATAGTACCGTGGCTATTGAAAAAATTGAGAATCGTTATTACAACGGTAAGAGATGACAAATACATCGTAAGCACAACATTGTTAGAGAGCTACTTTCTAAAGGGGTTGTTATAGTGGATCATGTATGCACTGATAAGAATTTAGCAGATCCTTTGACGAAAGGATTAGCTAGAGAGAAAGTCATAAATACATTCAAAAGGATGAGGCTAATGCCTATAGAGTCACTCACGGTGGTAATCCGACCTAAAATGCTGGAGATCACAAGAATTAGGTTCAATGGGTAATAACAAGTCGTGAAGTGATATGAGATGAACATGCTATTATAAATCAAAGAAGTATGATTCCTAAAGCGAGGAAATGATGAGATAATAGAAACTCTTAATAGAATCTATATTCTATGTGGAGTGGACTACATAGCTACAAGAGTACTCTTAATAGACTCACCTATGTGAATGTGAAAGTGATGTTGTAACACCCCGATATTTAATAGCGCGAGTGTATTTTTTTTTTCAAAATAAAATTGATAAAAATACTAAGTTAAATCCATAAATGAAGAAAATACTTTTGGATAAAATATTTAAGTCGTAACACCATGACAAAGGTCAACAATACTTACAAACAGCGGAAATGGTTTTGAACAAAAATCCAAAGTATCCAAATATAAAATACACCGGCTAAAATAGTTTGTTTCAATTACAAAAGTTCCCTTTGCGACAACAACCTTGAAATAAGAAAGGGAAAATAAATAATATTCTTAACTAGAACCCTAAGCTGATCATTAATCTCACTGAGGGTGACTGGGTACTAAGAATCCACGAGCAGCATCAAGCCCCACTGCTTTCGATCACAAATCCAACTCATCGCTACGCTACGCCTTAGGACGAACCTGGTTCTCATATGAGGGCAAAACCCAGATTTTCACAATAATTGTAAAGGGTCACCAACCGAAATTAACAAATATCACATAGCATTTAAATTCTTAATGTACAATATAACCTTTCAACTCAGCATACATCTAGAAAGGGTTTGCATATGCCAAACATGCATAATCAAAGTTGAAAAATGAAGTTTTGGACCAAACTGCACTGTCGTATTCGAATACAGCATAACTGTATTCGAATACAGTGTTATTTTGCAAGTCAAAAGAAAAAACAGCACAACTGTATTCGAATACAGACCTGTTGTATTCGAATACAGATGCGAAAACAGCAAAAAAACAAGACAAACAGCACAACTGTATTCGAATACAGCCTCCTTGTATTCGAATATAAATGCAAAAACAACAAAAAAACAGCACAAACAACACAACTGTATTCGAATACAGCCTCCTTGTATTCAAATACAGATGCGAAAACAGTGAAAAATCCTGCAGATTTTGTATTCGACTACAACCACCTTGTATTCGAATATATTTGCGAAGTCAGTGGCAAAAATTTGATATCTGTATTCGACTACAACATCCTTGTAGCCGAATACAAGTGCGAATTCACAAGTCAGTAGCAAATACAGCATAACTATATTCGACTACGACCCTGTTGTATTCGAATACAACTGTAAAAATGGCAAATTTTCAGTTTTGAAAACGTTTCGCAATCATTCAATACTTACCACACAAGGTCAATCAAGCACACTCATCAATTACGGCACAAATACAAATAACAACCGAGTATGTATATACAATCATCACAGTATATCAAACATGACTCGCATGCCAAGCACCCTAATGCAATGCGTATATGCCAAAATGCATGATTCTGGAATTCCAAACCAAAACCCTCCTCGAAGGGACGTAAATCATAATTGTACCGCCTATCACAGATCAGTACTAATTAACGAGGTGCCACCTATCACGGGTCAGCACGATTTACTAAAAAGCGTAAATCGTAAATGTACCACCTATCACAGACCAATACAGTTTACCGAGGTGCCACCTATCACGGGTCAGCACGATTTACCAAAAACGTAAATCATAAATGTACCGCCTATCAAAGACCAATACAATTTACCGAGGTGCCACCTATCACGGGTCAGCACGGTTTACAAAAATGTGCAGTCTATCACAGACCTACACGGCGCGAAAATCCCCGCAAGGATAAGATGAACCAACAGATCACATGGCATCATCTCGTGATCCATCACGGTCACCACTATTACCATGGCACCATCGCAATCACCATGTACTATGAAATGCATGAGCATACTCTGACTCTTTTCACCACAACCATTAAGTAAATGCAGCTATTAAAAGATTCTCTATTTTTAATACTCATTTAACACTAATGATTTTTGAAATTCAACATAGAGCATACTCAAACACATTTAACTCATAGTCCCACAATTCACACCAAATCACATCAATTCATTTTTTCACAAAATCCACACATAACCACATCTCAAAATTCATAATATTAATTATGAACACATCAATCACACCAAACATGAATCACCACAACCATTACGTAAATGCAGCTATTAAAATATTCTCCTTTTTTAATACTCATTTAACAATAATGGTTTTTCAAAACATTTCATAGAGTACACTCAAAACGGATTTTCCTCAAACCCACATCAAATTTAATCCACAGTTCACATTAAATTCAATTCACAATACATACCAAATTTCATCAATTCATTTTCCACAAAACCACACATATATCACATTAATTCAAAACTCCACATTTCCATACATAAACCACCTATATTAAATCTCCAAAATTTTCAACCATAAATCACCAAATTCAAAACTCCACATTTCCAAACATAAATCTCATTAAATTCAACTTCCACAATTTCACCCATAAACACATTAAATTCATTTTCCACAAATCTACACCTCAAATACATCAAATTTATTTTCCACAAATTCACATATAAACCACTTCAAATTTAATCATAATTTCATAACACGTAACCAACCGTATTTTCACTCAAAATACATATATTTACGTCGAAAATGATTTTTCACGCATTCACACCTTTAAACATACATCAATCACACATATAAAGTCTATATATGCCAACTAGAAATTTGGAAGGAGCCCTTACCTCAACGGTTGCTCTAACAACCGATTACGACACCGCGATTAATTCCGGTAAAATCTTCGTGCATGTCATCGCTTCGAAAACTAGCTCACTAGCACCGTAGCGTGGCATGGAGCAACTTTCCCTTTTGTCACTTCTCGAGATGGAGCTCAGAAGTCGAAGATAAGTGAAGGTTTGTGTTTGGTGGTTTTGAAAACCACTAACATGGTTTTCTTTTCTTTGAAGCAGAAGAAAGAAGAAGAAGAGGGACGAGTCGCGCGCAGGGAAATGTTTTTCCTTTTTGATTTCTAAACCTTCCCCTCACATACATATATAACTTACTAATTTTCCAAAATACTAATATATATATATATATAACCATCTCACCAAATATATATATATATATATATATATATATAAATACCTATTAAAATTAAACCAAACCAAAAATATCAACATAAACATACACCCATCACTTCACTCACATCCCAACTATTTTGATAAAAATATCTACCTTCGTCGCAACTCAATTAACAGGTAAAATTTTCAGTGACCAGAGATATTTTTAAGAAAACTGTCCGATAATAAATTCTTCGTAACGTAAATAAATTATTCTCCGACGAACAATTTTAACCGGATCTAAATATATATATATATATATATATATATATATATATATATATATATATATATATATATATAATATGAACATATAACAAACTCTAATAAAATATGCTTTTGGTACTTAATTCACAAAATGAATTAAAATTGGGCTAAATGCCTCAGCAATTTAACACCAAATATACTAAAATTGCATAATCTAGAGTTTGAAATTAAGGGTCTTACAGATGTCGCTTCCTAAGAATTTTGAAGCATAATTCATAGAGCGTTCACTATACTGGGATAGACGTGCATGGTCATTAACGCACGGGCTTTTGAGAATACATTCTATAAAAAGGTTGTGTGTGAGTTTGATGTGAGAGATAGAGTTCAAGACAATGAGTCACTCTTGTTGAATCTAAATCTTACTTACTATGCAAAAGTTCAAGTTGGAAGACACCTCTGTTTATGCACAATCTTATAGAAGTGTTCGACGCTACTTCAGAAGGAAAAAAATTTAATTCAAGTGGGGGATTGTTGGAACATAGAGAGTATGTTAGTGTGTGAATTTAAAAATTGTTGAAGTCCCACATTGGAAAGATCTCATATATTGATTAGTTTTCAACTCTATAAATACTAAAGTCTCACATTGGATAGTTAACATATGTGGGTTTGTTTCCATCACTATATAAAGAGTGTCAAACTCTTGTGAAAAACATACCAAAGTTGGATGCAATTCTCAATTTTATCTTTTCTTCCATACCAAAGTTGGATGCAATTCTCAATTTTATCTTTTCTTCCTATTATGCTTGATGCATTTCCAAGCCACTTCTCCTCTTTCTTTTTGTCCATTCACTTTTTTTAGTGGTCATAATAACATTGTCCTTTTATAGCGGTTTTGTGTTGTAGTCCCTTCGATTTTGAGAGCGGCTTTGTGTCGTTGTCCCTTCGATTTTTCAGTGGTCCTAATACCATTGTCCTTTTGGAGCGATTTTTGTGCCGTAGGTCTTTCGATTTATGAGTGGCCATAATATCATATTACAAGTGGTTTTAACCATCATATTTAAAGTGGCTTTAATCGCCATATTGAATGTGTAATTCTAGAACGGTTTTCTATTGTGTAGTAAAACTTCGATACAGTTTGTTTTGCTTGTTTTATCTTGAGAACTGCGTGGTTGATAGTCTGTCTTGCACAATTTGAGTAGTGCCGCGAAAGAGAGCGACCTAGTCTGCGACTCAATCCAATAATATCTTCGATAACATAAATTTATTTTGAAATAGTTTTTCGAAACTTAAAAACAAAATACATAAGGGTTGGGTCACCGTTGGATTTGGGTCGGTGGTGTTCCGTAAAGGTTGGGGCCTTTTGATTCAAAGGTGTTGTAAGGTGTCTCATAAATGGGGTGGTGTAAGTTCGATAGGGATTTAGATTCCCACAAGCATTTGTCACAATATATCACAAAGTCTCCGATCAATATAAAATGACTCACATTTTAACTACACGATCATAATAAAAAGAGTGATTGAAATGAGTGATTGAAATGAACTCGTGTGATCTTAATCGGATACTTACTCTACGGTATGCCATTGTGACAATGTGAGATTTCCCAATTGCACTCATCTTTTCAATAGCATGCCAAATTATTGTGTTCAGTCGAATAAGAATGACTTAATGCTAACAATGAGATGCAAGTCGGAAATAACAATTACATATCAAGTTTTATCAAACAAGTTGCTCAAACTGTCAAAATATTAGAAAAATGACTAATAACTAGAGTCATGAGTTGAAGTTCTCGACATAGTTTTTGTCAAAGGAAAGAATTTCTATATTGACATTGTTAAGCGTGCCAATGTAAATATTGTTTGTTTTTTTGTTAAGTGTTGTGCGAATGTAAATGTGAATGTAGGCAAATGAATCTGTAATCCACGTTGACAACTAGACAATTAGCGTGTGGTTTAAATTTGCATATAAACATGAGTTTAATGGTGGTATAAAATTGTTTTAGATTGAGGGTCAATTTTTTTATTTTACATTTTCAATTTTAAAATAATCATACAACTATGAAGTCATGTGGTAAAGTAGAAATTTTTTATTAAATTTCATTGTAAAATTATTTTATACTGCTAGTACATGTTCTTTAATTCCTACAAATATTACTCTTCCGGTCTTTTTTATAAAAGATAGTTGGATCAATAAATACATATTATTAATTAAATATATCAACTTTTATTGATTTACCTATCTTTTATAAAAAACACTTGAAGTAATACGATTTATGTAATAATAGGAGATTGAAAATTTGATCAAACTCCTAATTAATTACTCATCCAGATTCATTGATCAAATATTGAGCATGTGTTTGGAAACTCGGTGGTTCATCGATTATTGCATTCCAACATAGTTTTCACAGTAAAAACTAGAAGGTCTAACTTGTAATTTTAATTAACCGCATAGTGTTTCCAAACACACCTGCCGAGTATATCTTCCACATTTTTCTTTCATGTCAATTTGCATCGATGCAAAGTTATTTTCAACCATTTTATTTTTAATTATGCACTTTATAGTATTCTGCTAGACCTCGGTGGTTATGATGGTTACATATACTACTAGAGTACTAGTACTACTCAAATTTACATTTATATACAAACTAACCAAAAATACAATTATTCAAGCAAACCAAAAGGGTACAATACTCAAGTGATTTATTTATTTTTAATATGTATATATAACATAAAGTGAGTATAATAATCGGATTAATTTCTGGACTTGGAAGGTTGCATTCCCTTGACCACAGTAACAGGGCAAGAAGCATTTGCCACCACATGCTTGCTAACACTTCCTAACAACACGCTGAAAGAAAAAAGAAGGGAAAAAAAAGTTAAATGTTTAAACTATCTCTTTCAATTATGAGATTTTTGGTAAACCAAAACATATATTACACACAATTATAAATACTAATCTCTCAATTTAACTGAGAATTACTTAAAAAAGTTAACCTCTCACAAATTATGTTTTTTGATATGTAAAAGTCAGAGACTGAACTACCAAGCAAATTATTAAGTAATTCAAACATCTATCACTTGTGACAATTTATTGAATAATAAATGTTACTACCTTTTAATGGGACCCAAACCCCTGCTTCCAACAACCAAAGAGTCCAGATGAAGATCTTCCACAGCACTGCACAATTTCTCCCTTGGATCTCCCCAATATACTTTTGCCACTCCCCTTGCCTAATTCAAAACACCAACAAATTAAAAAAACACATATTTGCAACTGCACACTAATCTGAATTTGTCATTTTTTCTTTCTTATAAACATAAGAAAATAACACAATAAGAATCAAAATAAATACCCCTTTGGTCTTGGAGGCATTTTCAAGGATATCTATGACTTCAGGATCCCTGGCAATCCCATATTGCTTTGTAAAGTTTATCTCCCTCAATTCCTCTAGTGGCACCAAAGCTGCAAACCCATTTACAAACCAAAACACAAAACAAAATTGTCATGCTTCATAAGCACAACTTTATCACATTAAAGATAAACCTTTATAACATATAGTCATATAGTATGTGCCAACCAAGGTTTTTTTTTTAAAAAAGGTCAATGATCCAATTTGGGTCGCAACATAAAAAAAAATTATGTTTCTATTTCCACGACAGCTATGCAATCATGATTGAGAATTTGAGATTATTTTAGCCAAAGTTTTAAATAGTAGTCACAGTAATTGTTGCGACCAACTAATCACATAACAATTTTTGAGATTATAAACAATTTAAATGAAGTCAATCCGGCTTCAATAACAGTCATAAAGACATTGAAATCTTGATGTTACACAATCACAAATCTTTATTTAAAATACTTTCATGGTCATAAGAAAAAGGGCACTAACGTGAACCATTGTCTTCAAAAAGTTCTTTTCTAGTGTGATCAGCTGAAAGAGGTTGAACGTTGATCATAATAATATCATCATTTTTGTTGATCAAATTATCAACAGCCCATCTAAGTGCTAATTTGCTTGTAGGAGAGAAATCCATAGCTACTCCAACTTTGTGTGTTTTTGCCATCTTTCACTTATGCTTCCAATAATTTAAGGGTGACATCCTTTTTATAGTTGTGTTTTGTTCAAAATAGTTGTTTGGCTGGTTTTGGAATGTTCAAGAAAGTGGTATTAGAAAAAGAGAAAAAGGAATTTGTCATAGTTTGTTTTGTTCTTTAAGAATAAGTGAAAGGAATTTGTAACATTAACAGAGGTGGTGTGGGGAATATTGGCATAAATAAAGGTGAAAAGTATTAAAATAGTGAACCTTGCTTTTTCTTGAAGAGAAAAAAACAAAACAAAATATAAATAAAGCCATCATATATATACAAGTGTATGTAAATGTAATGGATGCCATGTCATGTCTTGTCTTGTCTTGCCAATTTACAAATTTTTATGTTTAGCTATTAATTGCTTGCGTTAGTTTATTAGTTGACAAAATGATATTGTTAGATAAGAACAAAAGAAAAAGATTGTTATTTTCAAAATTTGTACGTGTATATGTGAACTTTTATAAAAATGACTTATAAATACATGTTCGAACTATATTTTATTTTAATATGTGACTCTTATAACAGTTCTTGAAACTACTATTCTTCTAAAAGCAACAATAGATATAAAAAATAAATATAGGCAAAAGAATCCTTAAATATCTGTATGTTTAAAAATCTAATTTATGAGGGTTCTTATGTTGTTGTTATGAGAAATTGAAAAGCTATAAAAATCTCTTTATAATTTGCCTTTATATTATAAATATATCATTAAATATATTTTTTGGTAAATTATGTATCTTTAATTTTATTTATTTATTAATATACACCTTTAATATGGGAGAGGACTCCCTCTGGTTACACGAGGGTGTATATGCATTGCCACTCGTTGATTTAATAGGAGAGAAGGATTAAAAAAAATGAATTTAAAGGTGAGAATTTCTCCACGTGAGGAAATGTTGTGTAGCACATTATAAGTCACATTTTTTAGAAAAATGAAGGTTAAACAACATATAAGTATGATAATTTATAACCTTAATATCTTAATATATTTTAGATTGAGATGTGGTGTTCAACTCGCTTGTATAATTTCTCTTAGCTCAATCTAAATGTGAATGATCTCTTGAACTCCGCTCATGATCCAATAAAAAAATCCATTTGAGACAACCCTTAATAGTTGTACCAATTATAATGATTTTTTTTTTTTTTTTTGTAAACAAGTACTCCCTATTTTAGTGAATATTTCGTGTATTATTAAATGAAGTGTTTGATAGTATCTTATCATGGAGAATTCATGATTATTTTTTCTTGATTTAAGTGTACTTTTGATCTTCTATTTTACCAAAAATTAGTTATTAGTTACCTCATTTTTAAAATCAACTTTTTGGTCCTTCTATTAACTAATTCTTGGGATTTTGTTGGTCTCCACCATTTTTGATTATATTACACTCTCATTAATCATGTGACACTTAATTGTTGTTATTAATTTTATTTATATATTAACATATCTAAATTTAAAATATTTAAATTTTTTTTAAACTTTTTTCATTTTTAAAATGTTTATATAAAATATTTAAAATTTTATTTATTTTATTTTAAATGTTTTGACATTTAAATTTATTATATTTTAAATATTATATAATATTTATTTTATTTATATATTGAATTTTTAAAAATAAATTTATTTTATTTATAAATTAAAATATTTAATAATAAAATTTAAATTAAATATTTCAAATTTATTTATTTTATCCAACAATAATTTAAAATTTTTAAAAAATTTAGATAAAATATTTAATATTTTAAAATATAAATAAAATAAATTGCAACAATACATAATAATTATTTTATTCAAGTAATAAATACCACCTGAGTGCCACGTCATTAAAGAGAGTGCTACATAATAAAAAAATTGTGGGACCAAAATAATTCCAAGAATTAATTAATAGAGGACCAAAAAACTAGATTTAGAAAATAGGAGGACTAAAAATTTATTGTTGATAAAATAGAAAGACTAAAACTGCATTTAAACTTTTTTTTTTATGCTTTTTTTTTAAATCATTTATTTTTAATCAAACTAGCATAACCAAAATGGCTCTTTTTGATAAATTGAATGAAAAATGTAAAATTCTAAATTGCAATATGTTTATTCCAATAAATCTTGCACATGAATTTATTACTTCATCTCCAAAAAAATATAACAAAGTATTTTTTATTTTATATTTTGAAAACAGAGGGCAAAACCCAAGAAAAGGAGAAACTACTGAATTACACAGATATTTCTTAACTTGTAAACTTTAAAACTGTCACCAAAAATGAGTCTGGAAACTCACCAAGAGAAAACTCCAAAACATGAAAAGAAAAAGAACTTTGTAAAATACTATGATTGACAATTCAATAAACAATCGTGTTGCCTTCACGCCAAGTTTAACAAATTTAATTTATTGCTTAATTAAAATAATGAGAAAATGTATTGAGCTCTTCAGTTATATATTTAAATGACACGTACACTTCTTCTAATTTTTAAAATGTATTTATATTCCTGCATTCACATAAAAATTGTATTACACATATCTTTTTTTTTCATACTTACATCTTTATTTATCATTCACCCAAAAAAACATTAAAATACACACTTTGATTGTGTCATATCTTAGCTCAACCATACCTTTTAAATTATATATACTAGACATGATCTTAACTCTGCATATTAAAGTGAAAACTTTAATCGTTTTATATAGTGAACAATAGAAGAAGTAAGTATTATGAAAAATATATTTCATGCAATTTTTTTAGTGAGTATAAAAAAGTTAACTGTTTTAAAAAAACTAGAAATAATATGAATGCGGTTTGGAGATACCTCATAGAAGATCAATACAATTTCCCCTAAAATATAATGTAAAACTTTGGCAATTGATTTGAAATTTAAAAATGAAAATTCGATTCCACACACAACAAGTAAGGTGGAAAATCAAAGGTGTGGAAATATATGGCTATCCAAGACTTTCTAGTTCTAGAAGAATATAACTTGTGTCAAAGGGGTGGGAAAGGCGGCTTTGTAAAACTTAAGCTTGATACATTTTAAAATGTTAGACCTGAGTTTGATTTATTATTTTTATAATAGATTTTTTTTTAAGTATAAGAAATGACTTTTTAAAAGTTTATAAGATTTAAAAGTATACTTTACAATATACTATAACAATAAAAATATCAACTATCAAAAAAAAAAATTTAAATATACACATTCTTCAAATATTTGCATCTCTCTTTTTAGGAATAAAATTGTCAATTTATATGTTATTCAAATAATTAAATTCAACATATATTGATGTGCATGATTAACGTAGACACAATTAAATTCAACAATTCGATCGACATTTATAAAAGAAATTAAAATTATTTAAAAAAATATTTTTTCTTCATATTTTATAATTTTTTTATAGTCGGTGAATTTTGATTGATAAAGGTATGATAGATTAGTTTGGTTCGATTTATCATAAGAAAACAACTAAACCAATTAAAATATGTGGCTTGATTTTGTTAAGTTTTTGCATTAGTTTCTAAACAAAATAAAACTTATGAGAAATATTTTTTGTATAAATAATATATGGGACAACTGTTTATTATTGATCAGTTTATTCAAAAAAATTGTATTTTGTAAATTAATTAATTAAAAGAGAAACCTGTATTTTATTAGTAGTGTGTTTCTTTTGAATATCTTCGACATAGAAGTTTGAATAACATTATAATACTAATTATAATTTTCTCTATAAATCATGGTACACATGACAAATGTTAGATATTGGTCAATTAATTAAAATATCTTTTTCCTCAAATCAATTAATTAAAAGAGAAGTGTTGATTTCATTAGTAGTGTGTCTCCTAAATATCTTCAACATAAAAATTTAAAGAAGATTATAATACAATAATTAATTTAATGTA
>JBBPBQ010000004.1:42942832-42997359 GCA_037974755.1 Cicer yamashitae
AAAGATAATTATCATATAATAAATTTAATTTACTATATAAATTATACATGAGGTAAATGTATATTCAGTTAGTGTTGTGACTCTTTAACATCTTTTAGATAAAATTTAAAAAAAAAAATTATAAGACATTGATTATAATTTACTACATAAATTATATAAAAGACAAACATTTTTCATGTTAATTACAAAAATAATATTTTACATATCAATTATAAAAAAAAAATAAGAACCGAGTTGTCAAGAGAAAGTTTTTCTAATTTTTTTTTTTTACTAAACTTAATCAATATTGATCATTAATTTTTTGAGTCATCTTTATACTACTATTATGGTATAGATTAAGTGGATATCTTGGTCTTAAATTCTGGAACACTCATCAATTAAATTAAAATTTTATGTGAGTCAGATTGATGGGTTCAAAAATAAGAAATTTGGATTACCTTTTTATTCCTTGATCAATAATTCATTTCAATGCTTGCACAATGTATCAACCATGATGTTGTAATGGGTTAGAGTTAGGGATGGCAATCGATATCTATAGGTACGGATAAAATTATTCTGCAACTCTAGTTATTTATTGGATAAAAATAATATCTGTATTTTAAGTATTTGCTGGAATTAATGGATATCAATGGATATTATCTTTTAAATAAATAAAAAAAAAATCATCTTTTGTCGTATGTGGACGTTGTCAAGAATTTGGAACATCAAAAGAAGGCGGAACAATGGGCGCAAACGATGAGAGAGCAGGAGGAGTGCAAAGAAATGGTGTATCGTTCTATGAAGGAGGATGTAGCGTGGGAGGAAAATGGCTATGTGGGGATTGTGTATGAGTTCGAGGGGGTCTTGGCATTACAACAAAATCTCTTTGACGCAAGGGTAACGTCAGTAAAGGGGTGTCTGATGGGAAGTCGAAAGGTTTTTTTATTGGCGGTGAGAGGAGAGGAATTGAAGGTGTTATTTGACTAGGTAAATTATATATTTTCTCACTTTTTTGAACATATAGAAAAGTGGTCTAAAGATTCAGTTGCTTGGGAGAGATGAGTTTGGGAGCGTTTTTGTGACGTTCTGATTCATGCATGGAATTATAATTTTTTCAATCAAATTTCATCCACCTTGGAACGGTTTGTGAAGTTAGATGAGTTTTCGGAACGTAAACATCACTTTGATTATGCTAGATTTTTAATTTAAACATCGAATTTCAAGACGATTAATTGGGTTTTTAAAGTTATGATTGATGAAGATATCTATTCTATTCGTATTGTTGAAGAACCTTTTTCAAGCTCGGTGTATGAGTCAAGAAGGAGGAAGTTGGAGGAGTCGGAGGATGTTGATGACGATTCTTGTTCAGGTTCCGGTATATATCCAAATTTATTAGAGAATTTTGAATTTGATGGGTGGATCGAAAAAATTGGACATTATATTAAGGAATGGGAATTGATGAAGGGAGGGGCGGTTATGGAAAGCTGAGTAATGGGAGGCAATTTAATTTGAAAAATATGATGGAATCATTTAAAATTAGAAATCAATCACATTTAAACGAGGACATAATGTTAGTTTTTTAAATTTGAATGAAGATGTTGATGTGGTAGGTGAGGACATTTGGATGTTCGAAAAAATAATCATTTAAATTTTAAAGTGGATAAAAAAAAAATATAATTAAAAAATTGATGGAGATGGAGGAAAGAGATAGATGTAATATTGGGCGGGGGTGTCGAAGGCATCATCTTGGTGGAAGTTATAGTACATGTAGTAGGGGTAGAAGGTTTTATTGTCAAGATAATAAGTTATAATACTAGAGGTTTGGAGAGTGTAGCAAAGAAAAAAAAAATTAGAGATCTGATGCAAACGAAGAAACTTGACTTGTTATGCATTTAAGAGACTAAGTTGGAAGTGATTGATAAGAGGTTGTGTGAAGGTTTGTGGGGGTCGTCTGATGTGGACTTCTCTTTTAAACTGTCCTTTGGTCGTTCGAGTGGCTTACTTACTCTGTGGGATTTTAATTGTGTAAAGATGTATTCATCGGCTTTAGTATCACATGCTCTTGTGACTGAGGAGTTGTGGATGTCATCAGGGGATGTGGTGAAGGTAGTTAACATTTATACTCTTTATGAGGTTCAGTGAAAAACAGAGTTGTGAGCATTCTTAACCCACAATTTTGAGTTATAGTTGGATGTTTATTCGTGCATTTGTGGGGATTTTAATTCTATTTGAATCGTGGAGAAACAGAAAGGAGTGGAAGTCGTGTCGAGAGAGGAGGAGATTAACAATTTTAAAGATTTCATAGATGAAAATCATTTGGTGGATTTACCTTTAATTGGAAGAAGATTTACATGGTCGAGGTTGGATGGGGCTTGTATGAGTAGATTGGATCACTTTCTTTTGTCTGAAATTTTTTGTGAAGCATGGAATGGTGTATCTCAATGGGCATTGGAAAGTGATGTGGATTTAAGTGCTTCCACATGAGATTGAAGATCTAACCAAGTGATTTCTTCGAATAAAGTGACAAAATAAAAGGGAAAATAATGAAACAGATATGGATTAGGTTGAGAAGATGAAGAAGACGCCGCAATCAAGGATGATTAATAAGCCAATGTGGAATCGTCATAATGGTAAGGAAGTCATTGATAAGATTCAAGCAAGTTATAATCGAAGAACTTAAAGAGGAGATCTAGCTCACTCACAATTCTCATTATAGAAATTTTAATTTATTTTAAAACTTGTCCAAAATGAGACTCTTACTAGGTATTTAAAGAAGGATTTACCATATTCCTAAAATGGACCAACTGACAATTCTCTAGGCCCATATTGGGCTTACACCACTTAACTAAAATTATTGCAAACTCTTATAAAGTCTTGACTTGAAATTTATTTGTTTTTCTCCTAATTAGCTCATTTTAGGTCCTCATCAAAAAGAGACTTATCTGATCATTGTTCTATCTTGTTGTTCGATGTAATGGAGGATCAGTGACCTAGACCGTTTAGAATGATGAAATGTTGGACATAATTTCCAAGTTATCATGAGTTTGTTCAAAACCACTGGAGAATTTGTCGTTTGTCAAATGGAGGGACTTTGTTTTGAAGGAAAAATTGAACGGAATCAAATCATCTTTGAAAGGGTGGCATAAAAATCATAGTAGCAATATGGGCGAGCAGTTGAGGTCCACCAAGGAGAATATTAATTGGCTGGATGTGAAGGGTGAATCTGGTAGTTTAGATGAGGTCGAGATTATGGAGAAGCATTTCTTATCAGCTCAATTATTTTCCTTCTCTAGATTGTATAGTAGTATTCAATGGCGGAAATCAAGGGTGATGTGGTTGAAAGAGAATGATGCTAATTCGATGTATTTTTATATTTTCATCGTGTGATTTCTTCTAAGAGAAGGCATAATACCATCTTGAGTATTGAAGTTAGAGGTACTCGAGCGAATGGTGTGGAAGGAGTAAGGGAATCTATTTTCAATATTTTAAAAACTATTTCAAATCAAGTCAAGAGAGAAAGATTCAAGTGGATGATTTTCATTTTGAAGTCCATTAGTGCTAAAGAGAATTCTCAGTTGACTAGAATATTTGATGAAGAGGAAGTGAAGGCAGCTATGTGGGATTGTGATAGCTTCAAAAGTTTGAGTCCTGATGGTGTCAACTTTGGTTTCTTGAAAGAATTTTGGGATGATGTTAAGTATGATTTCATGAAGTTTTTGCAAGAATTCCATGCGAATAGTAATTTTACCATATCATTCTTATTTCGAAGAAGGAAAATCCTCAACAGCTTAATGACTTTTACCCTATATCTCTTGTTGTTTGTAAGTTAAGGTTTTGACTTTCACCCTATATCTCTTATTTTATAGTTAGTAGGCCTGCATGGTTCATTGGGTCAAGTGGATAGAATTGTTGTGAGCGTTAGAAAGGTGGGCTTGGTGTGCATAATATGTGTGTGTTCAATGTGACATTTTTGGGTAAATGGTATTGGAGGCTTAAAACGGATACATGTTGGTTATGGTTTAAGGTTCTTCCTTGTAAGTATGGTTGTTAGAATAGGGTAGTGGGAGGTGGTAGTTCTCAAGATTCGTCGTGGTGGAAGGATATTAGGTGTCTAGAGGTTGGAGGTGGGGGTATTCCTAAATAGTGGTTCTCAAACAACTTAGTAAGAAAAGTATGTATTGGAGGGAATACTTTGTTTTTGTATGATATGTGGTTGGAAAGTGAACCATTACGTAGTAGGTTTAGTCGGTTGTTTGGAGTGGTGCATGATAAATTTATAATAGTGGCAGATATGTTTAGATTGGGGTGGGGAGTTAGGAGAGATGGATGGAGGAGGCATCGTAGTATGTTTAAGTGAGAAGAAGAGTTCGTGGAAGAGTGTGCTTCATTGCTTTTTAATGTTCATTTGCATGGTCGAGTTGAGAATTTTTGGCAATGGAAAAGTACTATGAGCGGGATGTACTATGTGAAAGTTGTTTATCAAGGATTAATGCAAAACTCTTCTATAAATTGCTCCTTTTGGTAACATTGTTTGGAATAAAATGGTACCGCTAAAGGTGTCTCTCTTAGTTTGGAGGTTTTGTAAAATTGGTTGCCTACAAAAGACAATTTATTGAAAAGAGACATTTTAGATAGGTGTGGACTTGAAGAAACTGTTCAACATCTAATAGTTTATTGTCATCTTTTTGTTCAATTTGGCGAAATATTCTTACCTGATTGATCATTGAGGGTCCTTTGTCTAATGTTGTTTTACACCACACTCAACAATTGGGGTGGGTTAGGTGTACTTGGAAGAAATGGTCGACATTTTTTCAATCTCCATTTGTGATATATGGAAAACGGGGAATCATATATATTCAGATATGAAGAGTGCAACACTATTGAAACGACATAACGTGTTCAACTACTCTATTGGTGTTGGCTTCATTATAAAGGAAATGCTTTCGGGTATGACTTTAATCAATTGTGGTCTAACCCGATTCATGTTTTATGTAGTTTTGTGGTTTTTTGGGTTGTTTTTGGTGCATAGATGAAGTTTTATTGTCCAGACTTTGTCTGTTTTGTTGTCAGGTTGAGTTTCGTTAGCTCTTTTACCTTTGTATATTCTTCGCACATCTTGTGCTTAGAATTCTTTTATTTTAATATATCATTTGATTATTTAAAAAATAAAAATTATTTATGGATAAAAATTATTTTTTTTGTTGCAATTATGTAGAATTTTTTCTTCTATTTTGTCAACGGAAAAAAATATTAACACACAAATATTATTATATTAACAAATAAATAAAATATATAATAAAAATTATATCATAAAACCATTAACACATAAACAAATATGTGTAATTACAAATATCATTACATCCGACTATGTGTCCATTAAGTCATTAACTCTCGGGTAGTCAAAATACCCATTTATTTTATCTGCAGATATCAAGTCATTACAAGAATAAGCTGAAATAGCAAGGGTCATCCATAGGGCTTTTCAGCCTATGAGATTTGCTAGGGTCTTTTGGCAATAATTGTGCTGAATTTCTTAAGGTCACCACAGCCCCAGCTAAATAGTCATATTATTTTGCTAGAGCCAAAGCCCTAAGAAAATATGGGCATTTGAAATTTGCAAAGGCCATAATCCTAGGTGATGCTACATTAAAATTTTGCTAAGAATAAAACCCTCGGATAATAGAGCTAAAACCTTCAATAATGTACTTTTGTATTGATCAAGAGTCAAAGTCCTCACTAATTGATACACGAAACAAATTTCTGAAAGTTAAAGCTCTCACTAATTGACACTTATAATTTTAGGTCATTAATTATAAAAATATTTAATATTATACTTAATATAATGTTTTATTATTCAGCTTTATTTTCAAATTTATTTATATCTTATTAATCATTTTAAATAATTTAACACTAATTTCAATATAAATAATATTGTAAATAATTTAAATAATTAAAAAACTTATTTTTATTTTTAATGAAAATGAAAATATTGCAAATATAATAAAAATGAAAATTTATTCAATTTTATATCAATTTAAAATAACTTATTTAATTAGATAAATAATTCAATATAATGTTTTATAATTATTCAATTATATTTATGATAAATATATAATTAAATTTTTACCAAAATAAATTTATATAATTAAATTTAAATGAGTTTTTATTACAATTTTTAATAAATAAAATTAAATAATGTAATTATTTTAATATCAATTTAAAATAAAGTAATTTTTTAACTTATGAGATCATTTCTAAGGGCATTTGCATTGGGAAATGATGTGTCACTTGAGCTTATAAATGACCTTACTCCTAGGAAATTGTGTAATAGGTTAGATAAACTGAGAGCTAAAGCTTTGAGAAATATTCTGACATTTGAATTTAGTGAAGGCCTTAGCCTTAAAAATGTTCTAAAAATCTAAATTAGCGAGGGTTGTACCCCTAGGTACGTTGCGAAGACCTCAGCCTAGGTTTTTTTCGAGGGCTTTGGCCCAAGGTAGGTTCCGTTTTTTTATATAAGAAAAGGTGTTTTGCAAGGGTTTAAACCCTTGATATTCCTTTCCGACCAGCGTTATAGCTAGGACCCTTTAGCCCTCGAAAATGGTGTATTTCCCATGTTTTTTTTAGCATTTCCTATGGCTTTTTATCTTAGCAATATCAGAAAATTCTTGTAGTGATTAAGATATTTGTCTTGTGCTCATTGCAGATTTTATCGTAGATATTTGCGAGTACGAATTTTATCATCCAAAAATAAAGTATCTCTTGTACTCTCTATTAATAAAGTTTGCTTATATAAAAAGTAGATATATATAATTCAATAATATTGCAATCTCACTATTTTTCTGGTCCATTCAACTATGCATATTAGGAGTGACAAAAAAGTGCCCCCGTTTTAACTTGTTGTGTCATCAACCGTAGGAGTGGGGGGATGAACGTAGATAGTTGAGTCGAAATTCTCTCTCCGCCTTGTCCCTCGATGAGTTGACGATTCGGTGGGTTGACTCATAAAAAAATTAAATACATTAATTTTTAAACGAATTGGTCGTGTCAAAAAAATAATTAAAAAAACTATAAAATAATCTACTAAAATTCAACGTAATAAAAAAAATCAATACACAAGCACTAAAACTCTAAATTTATTGAGTTGCAATGGAAAATATGCTAATGGTTAGAGAAAAAACTTTAATCAGAAAGATAGAAACAAAAAATATTAAATTGAATCGACAAGTCAATTCACATTATTCGTGTCCACCACGTCATTCTAACGAGTTAAGCTGAACCCATCAACTTGAGTATTAAAATCCAAAACCACAATTTATTTTACCTAAAATAACTGATTAAACAGATTAATTCGACGTATTCAATCCGTTTTGCAACTCATAATACAAATTGTTCATTCTTGTAAATCAGTTATATTTATTTTTCTTCTTTTTTTAATAATTTTTTCACTCATCAAGATTTCCATCATAAAATTTTCCACCATTCCATGAATTTGTTACTCGTTTGTTTTTTCTTAGTTTTGAAGTATGTACACCTAGAAATTTGGGGATATAGGAAGAGAATAGAAGTCACATAGAGACTGGAAGGGGAAGTTGGCCGTCACCTAACAGTATGATCCCAGCCTCAACCAACCAAGTAGGTCCATTCCCAATGTCCTACATATTTATTAAAGCATAAAAGGCCGGTCCATCTCCAATGAGAATGGATTTGGATCTCATATGGTCATTATTGCACATCCATATCTTAAAGATGGTCCGATCAAAATTGAATGTTTTAGAAATAAAGTACATTTTATATTTAAAAAATATTAAAAATTCTGAACTTTATTTTTGAACTGTTTAATCAAAATTAAACCGTCTTCAATTTATTGACTACATAACTGCGTAATGTACGAGATCCAAAATCGCATGAAGACATTAAGTATCGGAGATTTATATGAGTTGGTACGTGTCACGATTAATAATTCATTTGATTACACGCCCTACGGTATATATATCTTCCGTTTTTATTTATAACTAAAAGTGTTCATGTATTTGATCCAAATTATTATCGATACTTTTGTTTTTATAAAGGAGAGTATTTATATGTGTGTGAGATGATATTTTTAATTAATATATATGATAAGATTTACATTGAATATTAACACTCAAAATAAATTATTTTCTCAGTTTTAAAAAATTGTCGCATTTGACTATTTTTTACAAATTAAGAAAATAAATTAAAGAGAATAATTATTTTACTCAATTATCTTTATTAATTAACTATCGATGTATTTTTATCATTATAAATATAAAGTTGAAAATAATAATTTAAAAATAATGCATATCGTATTAATTAGATGTTAAAATTGGAAAGAAAAAAATATTTTTGATCGATAAGTACTTTTTCAATTTTCAATGTCTTCATGGGTCAGTTATTATCCGTCGAAAGGAATAGTAATGTATTACATATCCACTACGAAATAGGAAATTATACCATATACTTCACATTTATACCCTTACTCCATGCAAACTACCTATTTCATCCTTTTCTTTTTTTAAAAAAACTAATAATTTTTTTTACTCCAATAAATTCAAATTGAATTCCGAAAGACTTAAACAAAATTTATGTGTTTCTAAAATTTTGAAGTTTGCGTATCAAAATCTTTTTTTAAAATTTTCTAAAATACATTTGTATTTTGAAAAACCTTAAAAAAGTTTTCCACTACACAGTTGTTTATGAAATTCGAAATTTGTGTTAGAGAATGTTTTTTCAAGTTTTCCAAAATACAATTTTTTCTAGAAAATTCAAAAAAAAATTCAGAACACATTTATGTATTGAAATTTTTTTTTCAACTTTTTCAAAATACAAATGTGTACTACAAAACATAAATTTTAATTTCTTTTTTTCAAAAAAGATAAATTAAATTTTTATTAAAATATGAGAGTAGAGTATAAATATACTGGTAAATTTTTCCGTGAAATATACTCTCCATCAACTCTAAATTATAAATATTATCAATGTAATATTATACCTAACTCCACTCATTAAACAAAGCTTGATTGTACCAAACTTTTGAAGTAAACATCAAGCTTTTGATTCATAGGGAATTATTACAACACTCAATTTTCCTTGGATATAAATTGTTAAATATTGACTTTCTCTTTTAACATTACACTATCACTAACATACATATTCTCTTTGTTATGCCGTGAGTAATCCATTTTATCTTCTAATATATTTTCAATAATATTAATTTAATTTTCTTTAATTGCATTAAATAATAATAAATACGTCAATGTTTATTAAGAGTAATTTAATAAGAGAATTATTTTTTTTCTTTCATTATACTTTTCTTTATACGTGTCTAAAATGATCAAATGTTACTCCTTCTAGAATAAATTATAAACAAAAATATGTCAAATTACATATATTAAGAAAGATAGTCGAACACATTTAAATTTAATCTATGTAATTCCATAAAAATTTAAATATATCATCTAACTAAAAATTGGTTAAAAAAAGTCAATATATTTAGTCTAAAATTTAGATAAATACATCAACTATCTTTCATGAGTTTTTTTCTAATATTTTGGATGGAGAAGTATCATTGAAAATACAAAAGTTAAATTCATTAAATATAAGAAAATTTATTGATTTTACTTGCATTTTATTCTTAAAAAAATATAAGTTTAATGACCATACATCGTCAGTATAAAAATAATTTTACATTAACATCTAATAAAAAATCACGTATTTTCACATAAATTTACTTTATAACTGTAACTTAAAAATAACCACAAAATACGCATTTCCTATTTTCTCAAAAAAAAATATAGGTTAATTATATAAGAAAATGAACCATGCGCTCTCAATATAAAATAAAGAAGTGCCATTGATTTTGATAGCTCAGTGTGTTATTGTAACAACCTTAGTACAATTGATTTGTATGTGAGTGTAAATTACACGCCCGTTAAACTTTAATTTAATTTATATTTTAATGGAGAGAGTTTTGTGGTAGGAGGGAGTATTATCTAATGTCTAGTGATATAAATGAGAGGAACCTTAACATTTATTTATGATATGGATGTTGCACCATTTGTCTATGTGAGAAGACACGTACTTGTCATCATTCACCATTTACGAAGACGATTCCTTTTCAATTCAACTCAACAATTCATTACAATTTCAACAAGTGCGTGCAAATTCAAATCTTTGGAATTTTATTTCCCTTTGTTTGAAAAAGGAAGTACCGTGGAAATTCCTTCTTCTCATTCAACCACTCTCATGCACTTATCCGCCTCTAAACTATAGAAACAAATAATTTGTATTTTCATTGCAAACTCTCTCTCTCTCTCTCTCTGTATGTGTGTTTGTGTTTATGGAAAAGTCAACGGCATGTTTGGTTAGTGCCATTGTGATCCTTTGTTTCTGCTTTATAAACCATGTTAAATCTGATTCATTGGATCACCGTTACCAAGAAGGTGATTTTGTACCTTTTTATGCTAACAAAGTGGGACCCTTTCACAATCCAAGGTTAGATTTTCAACGCTTTCACTTTTTCATCTACCCTTTTAAATTTCAATCATAGTTATAAATTACGATTGCAATTTCGGTCGCACAAAACTTAATATTGTGGAAAAATATAGTTAACGTGTTATGCGGTTACAATTATGATTGTGATATTGTTGTAGTGACCTTTAAAACTTGTGATAGTGTTGTAATTTAGAACTATGATCCCAATGATTATAAAATTATAATTTTAAATAAAAAAATTAGAGCTGCAATTTATGAACCTTAATATTGCGGCAAAATACAGCTAATTTGGTACAACTATAGTTGCGATGATGTTGTGGAGACCTCTGAAACTTTTATATTTTAGTTGTGATTATAGTTGCGGACTGCAATTTAGAGCTATGACCCAATGATCCTAGAAAAAAAAATTGGGTTGTGTCATTATGAGGTTGCCATACAAGAATTCTTCGATGTGGATGAAGAGGAGATGAATGTGTCTTAGAAGGTGTTGTATTCATACTTTTAATTGCTTCATTGTCAAATATCAGAAATTGTATATAGTGTTACATGGAAGTATCAGAAATTGCAGAGCATTTCATTTTATTCATATTATTGAAGTGTGTTCATTTCTTATTTTGCTGAAAGAGTACTGTTGAATTAATGAACTTTGCATTATATAATATCAAAATGGCTATATGCAAGAATGGATATTAAATAGTGTAATGCATGTATTAATTTTTAAAACATTATCATGAATTTCTTCCTAATTGGTTTCTTTGTTAATACTTGAATTTTCCTTGGATTTTTTTATTGCCACAGTGAGACATACAGATATTTCGATCTTCCCTTTTGCGCACCAGGTTAGTTTGATTCTATCTTTATCTATGAAACACTGACACAGACACGACATTGATACTGACATGTTGACACTAATAATAATTTGAAAAATGAAAGAAATTAAATGTAACTAACTACATGTGTCGATATCAGACACCAAATACATCTTTAATCTGAATTGTCAATGCTACACAGATTTATTATCACCCTAAGTTTTCTATTATTGTCATTGTATTCCATATCCTTATAAATAATTCATAAATGTGTTGGCTGCAGATAATGTGGAAGAAAAGAAAGAAGATCTTGGTGAAGTTTTGAATGGGGATAGATTAGTTGTTGCTCCTTACAAAATGGATTTTCTGATTAATAAAAAACCTGAGAGCATATGCAGAAAGAAGCTGACAAGAAATGAGGTTTCTCAATTCAGACATGCTGTTTTGAAGGACTATTTTTATCAAATGTACTATGATGACTTGCCTATTTGGGGTTTCCTTGGAAGATTTGAGAATGATGATAAAGATGACACAAATGAGGCCACAGTTTATCTATTTAGGCATGTTCATTTTGAGATCCTTTACAATAAGGATAACATCATTGATGTTTTCATTAGAAATGATCCAAATGCTGTTGTGGACTTGACAGAAGATAGAGAGGTAGATGTGGATTTCACATATTCTGTCAGATGGACTCAAACAGATATTCCATTTGAGAAAAGGTTGGAGAAATACTCACAGACATCATCACTCTCACATCACTTGGAAATCCATTGGTTTTCTATTATTAACTCTTGTGTTACTGTTCTCCTCTTGACTGGATTCCTTGCCATGATTCTCATGCGCGTGCTGAAGAATGATTTTGTCAAGTAAGAATCGTCATATTTATTGATCTCAGCAATATGATTCTAAATTGCAGCTGCAGTTGTAGTCACGTTGCAAACTTTGATATTGCAGCAAAATGCAAGCAAATGCGGTTGATGCGGCCGCAACTGTAGTTGTAGAGACCTCTAAAACATTTATATTGCAGACTGCAATTTCAAACTATTTACATGGATTTAGACCTTTTAGTTTGTGGAGCTTATTGCATCTACATATGCAAATATTATGATAGGTTTACACCTGATGAAGAGGCACTTGATGACCAAGAGGAGAGTGGATGGAAGTATATCCATGGTGATGTGTTTAGATATCCAAGATACAAGTCTTTGTTTGCAGCAGCAATTGGAATAGGCTCTCAATTATTTACACTGTGAGTGAGTACTAATAATATAAAGGTGTTTCCTCATTTTTCATGTCTTTGCCTTGTATTGTTCATCTCTTTTGTGACTGACTATATAATCTGCTTCCATTTTCAGTGTAATCTTCATCTTTATGCTTGCTCTAGTTGGTGTTTTCTATCCTTACAACAGAGGAGCTTTGTTTACTGCACTGGTTGTCATATATGCACTAACTTCTGGCATTGCGGGTTATTCTTCGGCTTCATTCTATTACATGATTGAAGGGAAAAATTGGGTAAATCCCAATATTATGCATTTAATTGCATCTGACTTACTCATGAATTTGATGGAATTGAAGCTTTTGCCAAAATTTATTTCTGATTGTAGCATATTGTATAGTTTACTGACTTTGAAACTTGATAACATGATGCTTCACATGGATGAAATATATTCTTGAATTATAAACCGAAAGTATATTGTCTCTTTTTATTAGCTATCAAAAATATTATTAGGTGAGCTTCTTATTAAAGAAAGAAAAATGGTTATTGTTACAGAAGAAGTTTGACAAGGAACGCAAAAATACTATGTGGTAGCATGTAACACTTACAATAATAACCATCCATTCTCCCATGTACAATCAGTCATAATCTGATTGGTCAAATATCATATTTTTATGCAGTCTTCCTTTTCTTGAATAAATTTTTTGTAAGAAATAGCATTGCTCTTAAAGAAATATAATGATTAATTGGTGTGCCACAGTTTCTCTTCGAACCTAGATTCACATCAATCAATAATTCATGCAGTCACTGCAGTCAGTCGATCTAAGTCATTGGATAAATATCAGATGGTTCATAACGTGACTTCAACAAATTGAGAACTCAGAATCTCAACTGTATGATCTTTCACCATTAGCCGAGATTATTGACGACAGTGACTGCTGACTGCTAAGTGCATCAAATTCATTTCCTTTCTTCTCTTGGTTGTATTTTCCTTTAAAACAATCGAAAAGTATACCTCCAAAAGAAAAAATCTAAATGGATTAGACTTATCAAGTATTGGTCTGTTGCATTTCAGGTGAAAATTTTGGTGTTAACTGGAAGTCTGTTCTCTGGACCATTGTTTTTGACATTCTGCTTTCTCAACACTGTTGCTGTTGCCTATAACTCCACAGCAGCACTACCCTTTGGAACAATTGTGGTTATTTTCCTCATATGGACTCTTGTAACATCACCTTTATTAGTATTGGGGGGAATTGCTGGTAAGAATAGTCGATCAGAGTTTCAAGCGCCTTGTCGCACGAACAAGTATCCTAGGCATATTCCTCAAATACCTTGGTACCGTAAAACTCCTGCTCAAATGGCTATGGCTGGTTTTTTGCCATTCAGTGCCATTTACATTGAACTCTACTACATATTTTCTAGTGTTTGGGGTCACCAGATTTATACCATATACAGCATTTTGTTCATTATTTTCATCATTCTCTTGATTGTCACTGCTTTTGTTAATGTGGCATTGACATACTTTCAACTTGCTGCTGAGGACCATGATTGGTGGGGGAGGTATGTACCTGTAATGTAACACTGAATGCTTTCCATTCTTTCTTTGTTTATTGATCATAATTTTTAGGCTATGAAAATAATTTCAATGCTATGGGAATATGGACTCCTTCCATTCAAACACAAACACCTTGGCATGCATGACTAGATTTCCCTTATTGAAAAATATTTTTCAAAGGATAACATGATGCTACAAAGCTTCAGCTATGCTAGACAGATCTCGTTCCTTACTAGCTCTGCAGTTAGAGGTCGGTCGTCTTATTTGAAAGTGTTCTTCTCTCTATTGTTGAATGAATCTAAAGGCCGACCTCTAAGAAGTAGAGGGAAAAAAGGATCCAAGCTCACACTAGATTCTTCCAGCCAGGAAGAGTCAATCCATAGATTAAAAAATATAATATAAAGAAAATAAAGAAAAAATGACTGTCAAAACAATAAATGCATATTCTTAGGCTGCACATTCATGGAGTTCATGTCCCTCCTTTCTCTAACTTGGTCATTTTTTACATGCTATTAGGTCTTTCCTCTGTGGTGGATCAACTGGTTTGTTCATATATGGGTACTGTATGTTTTTCTACAACGCAAGATCAGATATGTCTGGTTTCATGCAAACCTCTTTCTTTTTTGGCTACATGGCTTGCATTTGCTATGGTTTCTTTCTCATGCTTGGAACTGTTGGTTTCCGAGCTTCTTTAATCTTTGTCAGGCACATATACCGTTCCATCAAGTGTGAATAGCCCAGAAGCTCACTTTTACTGTGCAGTGTTGTAATACAGCAACAAAAGATCTCGTTACAAATGGTTACTACATACAAAATAGTAGGGGAAATGCAATTGCTCTCCAAATTTATATCACTGCTTAACATAGTCTGATAGGAAGTGTATCATGATAGTAAAACTCACAAAGTTCTTTTTACTTTTCGAAATTATAGAAGTGCTTTATGCATTACACATTCACATAGCTTTAGGATTTCAACATTGTATTATTTGCATCTTAATTGATGAAAGAGTTCTTTAGGCAACCTACTATTGCAAGTTCAGTAAAATGAATAACATATACTGATCATTTTATGCTTGTTTATGAAGTTTAATAATTAAAAAAGCCACCGTTGTTTTTGAGATTTGAGCAATAATATCACAACACAAATCATCAACCGCATCTAGACAGCAACTTATTCTACAGCTAAGAATATTATAATGGCATAGAATATTTCGTCAACATTTAAAGCTTAAAAAGGCTTGCAACATAAGAACATAAAAGAAGTCTATAATAACTTAGTTTCAACTGAAAAACGGAAGCATGGTACTTCAGGTATCCATCAAATGATCATTAAGTCTAAAACTTGCAATTACAATGCAGGAAATTCAATGTACCAGGAATGAATTTAGTATACATTATCTATATTTGCTAATATAGATAGCATTCATCAACCTATAACTTCTGTCAAACAAGAGATAATAAAAGGCAATGAAAGGGCAAGATTCAGTATGCATTTTTCAGTGAAATAGTTATCTGACATCCGATACAAGCATTGGTGTGATATCCTCTCAATACTTCCAAGAAGAACCACCAAGTCTAATAACCTCTTCGCCTCCATTATCCCTTCTAGGAATTCTTTCCACATTAGCATCTCCTTTATTATCACCTAAATCACCGTACAAATCTTTAAGTTTAGCTAGATTACTTGATGCAGAAGTCTTCTTACTTCCATCTCTCTGTGGACTAGAACGTGAGTCATACCGTGCGGTGCCAACTTGGCTCTGACTTTGGCTCCTGCTCCTACTTCTACTCCGACTCCTGCTCCTACTACGATGGTGCCTACTACCGTTGCCAATGTTGTCATAATCCCGGCTACTTCCTCTTTCTGTGTACTTAGACCTCTTATCATAATCATAACTCCTCTCTCGCTCCCTATCCCTCCTGCTTCTGTCCCTCTCATGATCCCTATCCCGGTCCCGATCCCTGTATCTTTCAGCATCTCGGTCCTTGTTCCTATCTCGGTCATAATATCTGTCCCTATCACGATCCCGGTCTCGGTCCCTTTCCCTTTCACGGTCCCGGGAGCGTGACCGCTCCCTGTCCCTATCAGGATATTCGCGGCTCTGACTACGGCGATTACTTGGAGATTTTCTTATGTCATCACTGACATTTTTTTCATGAGGAGGAGGGGCTAATGTACGACGAATGGGTGAAGAATCCCTTGTGGAAGCTCGATGTGGCGCACGCTGACCAAAAGAGACTGAAAGGGCAGCTTTCACAGAAGGTGGTCTACGAGCAGTGTCATCAGAACCATGACGGGTGGTTTCCCCAGTTGTACCAGAATGTGTAGTAGGGAGCTTCAACTTTTCAAGATTTGACACAACCTGACGCATTACAGGAACTGGGATGCGAGGAAAAAGTGTGTCGAAGTAGTACTGCACCACCAGAACAAAATCATCAATGTGCTTATGCAAAAAGTTAAATCACTAGAAATGAAGGGAAAAATAAATGGGGCAATGGAGCATTCAACTTCGTGAATGATGACATTTAATCATAAAAAATCAACAAATAGAACACAAAAATGACAACTGCCAGAAGAGGTAGTAAAGACTTAACCCTAAGAAACGGCGAGTACAAATCATGAAAGTAATAAAGTACAAATACCCTATGAAGATTACATTTTGACAGTCATCACTCATCAATAACAGTTTAGCAGCATGGCTTTAATTGAAACAAGTACAAATCATCAAAGCAAGATACATTCAGCCTTTCAGGGCAACAAAATTGATTCTCGCTCTCATACTCGCACAAAAAAATATCTAAGATCATGCTTGAAAATATGTTTCTTTTAAGAGTTTTGGAAATACTAGGATGTTAGATATATTGTATATTTCAAATTCAAATAAATAATAAAATTTAGATACAATGACTTCACACATATAGACTTAAAGATTAGTATACATTTATTAGCAGAAATTTCTAAACGCAAATGAATGTAAGCTCATAATCCAACAAGTCAGACATTATAGAGATCTCTTACTTCAACATCAGAACAACAAATACATGTCAAATGATCAGAGTATAAAGCAGATTAAAAACTTGATGTTTGACAAAGCCGTGTGACACTGGACACTCCAATTTTCAGGATGGGCATGTGAGCATTACAGGATGCCTATATATTTCTCTAAGATCTTAAATGGATTAAGCTTCCAAAAGAATTAGAGGTTAACCCTAAAAGACTAAAAGATAAATATCATTATGGAACAAAAGCAGACGGGGCTAAGCATAGCTTATAAAACTTATGCTAACTCCAAACACAAGAGCAGGTGTTAAGGTGACAACTAGATCTCTTATACTCACAGTGATGCATTATCTAGCATTATGCAGAAGTATGCCATTATAGCAATCAAGTGACTAGTATAAAAAGTTTACAGGGGAAACAAAAATGCAAAAATAATGACACGAAAGACAAGTATCCGCTCAACTTCGGAAAGAAAAAGAAATAAAATTACAGAAGTAAAAAAGAATGGAAGATACACAAGATGGGAAAATCCTATTTTGGTCCCTAAGTAAAAGATGCACCAGTTATTAATTTCCTCACTTAGTTTTATCAAATTTGAGAAGCCCTTGAAGAATATTATCCTTGATTTTTTATAATAGAAACACTTTCCCCTTTGGTCTTTCCATCTAATTCTAACATACTATAAGTTTCTCTTCTCCCAAAGTCTAACAATTTGATCACTCGAGTTCACGTTCCCAATATCTTTGACCAGGACTAAAATGAGTTCTATTCTAAGGCAGTTATATGATTAAATACTCAGTTTTTTCTCAAAACCACTAGTGATTCTAGAAATAAGACAAGAAAAGATGTCTGGAAAGAAGAAAAAAAAGAGGAAGATTCTTTTGAAATAGTATACTTAAAAGAAATTATTACTGGTAAGTGAAAAAGGTTTATGTCCAAAGATCTTGAAAGTCTGAAAGCACCTCATACTGTTCCTCCAAAATATGTGATGATGAGGAACATATCTGCATTTGCAATCTTTTGATGCACCTGGAATCTGGTAGAAGAGCTCTGAAGAGAGAATTCTCAATTTAACTAGTCAATACTTGAGTCAAATGATTATTTTCCCTAGCTCTTGTAAGAAATTACATTTAAAAATCTATAAATCAAGAGGTTAGGGTATAGTCTGCCATTATCATGTAAATGCATTTGATTGTCTACAAACAAAATTAAACCATGAGCCCAAAGAATTTAAACTTGATGTTGTCATATAGATAACGAACCTGTCCAAGGAGCAAATCACGGATATATACACCCATTGTAGTCATCCGTCCATTAGACCCGGGAGAAAATTCCTGAAATACCGCACCATAATTTTATTAATAATAATTAGCATGTTAAAAAGAGTACTTTTAAATGGTATCGCTAGATAATAATGCAAGAAAACTGAAACCAAGACATATAACTATCTTTCAAAGTTAGTGTCACATCAAGGCTTCAGCCCCTTGATCAAAACCCCTCATAGATAAAATCATTTTTTTAAAGAAGCAATAAAATCAAATTTGATGCAAGAGAAAAGTGTGTGGAATTGCATAAAAAGGAAATAGTCCTGTAATTTCAAGTATAAATATAGACGAAAAAAAAAAAAGGAAATAGAAATATCGGAATAAATCCAAAAAAAGGTGTCAAAATCATCGAATGATATCAAAATCATGTCCTCATACCTCATCATCTTTGGCATATGGCTCATACCAGTTCCACAAAGTCTTCGGATCAGCAACATATCTCAGATAGAGAAACCCAACCTATAAACAATATAAAGAATCAAAGCATATCACAAGACAAATGGATAGGAGATAAGAATGCTGACATATACCCTTAAAGCTAAAACTAAAAAAAAGGTTGATCATCGGCGTAAGCAACAGCGCATAACCTCTTTATTTTGATGTCAAGCAGAATGTAACCAAAGTATCAAACCATCTTTTGCCTCATTATACAAAACTTGCAATCAAGATGTAGGAATACATGATGCAAAGCATTCCTAACTTCATGAAAATTAGAAGTAAAAGAAAAGAGATGGAATTTGATTTTTACAATCACATAAATTCACAAGTAACACTCATAACTAATTTAAATTAACCAAGTTGTGATACAAAAGACGAGTTTTTTACAACAAATAAAACTAAAAGACTAAAATAAACAGCCAACTAAAGGCCAAAATATCTGGAAATATCATAACCAAAGACAAAAGCATGGATATTGTTAGATCAAGCACGAAACATAGTACACAAATAGAGCAAATAATAAACCTCGAATGAAGTTGATAACCCAAAGCAAATGCAGATGGAATAAGAAGCAGGAACTGGGAAGGACAAACCAACAGCCAAACTCTCTAAAATATCACCCACAAGCCGTAGCTGATGGCAGCCACAGGCATATAGATTGGAGGGAATGGTCAAATGAATGACAGAAAAGGTCCTGGGGATTCGGTCTTAAGATTTCAAGGGTGGGCTCACGTCTTAATTTTGAGAAAAAGGAAATTTGTCCTCTTGATGGGATCATGGGATCATGGGACCAAGATGGATCAAAGTGATAAGTGACCCCAAATGATCTCGCCAAAGCATATTTCCAGAAGTGATCAAGATCATAGCAGCAAGCGAAAATCATGGAAGCATACAAACCTACTATTTAGCCCATGATTTTGACTACCTTGCATTTGACAATTCAACAAAATCCACAAACACACTAAACCCAAACTCCATTATGATATTTCAAGATATGTTACAGAAAGAAAACAAAAAGTAAATCATAAATAATCAAATCAAATTGTCTCCGGTGCACTAATCTTCTCTTGATATACAAGGCTAATTATAAAGATACGTATAAATTCAACAGTTCGTACACTAGATACAAAATGGTGAAAAAGATATTCACGCGCAAACTACCAAGAATAACATGCACAAACACAAGCACACCCTAATAAATATGCAACGATTTCATCACTTAAATAAATAAATAAAAGCAAACAAGAAAAGTCACATATAATTGTCAGAAATCTTTACACACCGCTCTAATGTAAGGAGAATCAGGGTGTTTCAGTAGTCCATGCATCTGCTTGACAGTGAGCTTCATAGTGAAAAACTTGTAAAGAAGACAGAAAGCAGTTGAAGGACCACGACAGTTCCCCGTCATCCATGGTTCCACGTGATCAACTTGATTGTATATCTCGTCAATAACTTCATGGTATGTTTTTAATCGATAAAGCTCCTTGAAGTAATCAGATGACAGAATATTCATACAAAGGACTTTCTCAAGCAAGGACTCAATTGGCCTGCCAGAAGTCTGTATCTCCATGATGGGTCACAAAATATATTACACCCCAACAGTTACAAATTTAAAAAAAAAAAATGCTAACTCCCAGCAAAGTAATGAAGTCACAAGCCCATTCCTACAACAAAGAAGAAAAAAGGACCGTGAAAATTCAAAACAACAATTGTAACAACGTTAGAATAACATAACAATGCGTGGAACAAGCATAAATAGACTACACTAACTGTTTCATTTTGATCACAAGTACACCCATTTACAGAGGGGCAAAAACTACTTATCACTAAATCAAAAAGCTCAAAAATAATTAACAAATAAGGGACAATTGGACAAATGAAGTGCTTCAAAAATATTCTTTTTTTCTCTTTTGCTTAAATTTCTCATATTACACTAAAACAATTCCGCTCAAAAAGACCAAAGTTGTAGGAGTAATTCTATAAATAATTCAATTTCACTATGATAAATAAATAAATGAAAACAACTACTACATGAAACTATCTTTCAACATGTAAACCGAAATAAATAAATAAATGAATAAATAAATAACTAGAAAGTGGCAGGAGCAGGGGCGCGTGAAAAACTCTAAAAACGAAAGAAAAGAAATCAAGGGGACAAAACCCTTTCTTGGGGAATTCGAATTCGAAATTGGGTACAAATTGAGATTTGGGGTTTTTAAAAAAACGAGGCGATGCATGAGAAAGAAGTTGGAGAAAGGGAAGAATACGCACCAATTGTGAAGAGCTTGGGGGTAGAAGACAAGGAGAATTGAAGATTGGAGCGTGGTTTTGAACCCTAGCTAGATTTTGCTTCTGAGGCTTAGGTTTGATAATCGAAGAACGCTACGCGGAGCGGAAGAGGGGAAAATATAAGTGCAACAGTGTCTGTTATAAATCGATTCGGTCAATCCGGTCCGGACCGGTGTGTTCGGCTCATAGAGACACATGAAAAAACCGAGGTATCGTCATATTCTTTTCTGAAAAATAAAGGGTAACTCAATATTTTATAAATCACCGTATAATACAAATGTTTGCGAATTAGGGATGCATTGAATTGGGATTTTCAAAGAATTTAAAATAGTTTTTGATAAATATAAAATTATTTTAAGATAAAAAAATATATTATTTAATATTTGATTAATATTTTAAAAGATTATAAATAATTCTTAAGGTACCAAATTTAGATTTTCAAGATTTTTTAAACAAATCAACAAAATTCAATGGTATTCAATTGAAATTTATCACAACATAAAAATTATCTTTTGGTATTCAAAAATACACATATTTTGATAGATTATTTAATCGGTCTTTTAAAATCTATACATTTCTACAAAAAAGTCTCACAAAATCCATTCTAGTAAAGAATCCATCAAAATCTGTATATTTTTTAATACCAAGAGACAATTTTTAAGTTGTAAAAAATCTCATTGAATATAATCAAATTTTGTTGCACTCTTTAAAAAAAATCTTGAAAAACTCAATTGAATACATTGTGATTATTTATAATCTTTTAAAATTTTAATCGAATATCAAATTATTTTTTTAAATCAAAAAGTATTTTTAAATCCTCTAGAAATCCCAATTCAATCTACCTTTTTGTTGATTTTTATTATTATTTTAATTTTTTTGTTGGTTTTTCATGTATCCCTCACATTGACATGTTTTTGTTGGTTCTTCATGTTATCATTGATTTTTGTTGATCTCAAGTTAGTATGTTTTTTGTTAAATACAAAAATTGATTTGAGTTATTTATGTTTTGTGACATTAATATTCCTCCCAATTAACATGTTTTTTATGTTTTGCCTTGTTTAATAAAAAAATTGATTTGTTATGCGGTTATCATGTGTTATAATTTAATAAATAAATAAAATAGTTTTGTCTTGTGTTATAGGATTCAAGGTTTAAGGTTTAAGGAGGTTATTATTATTAGTTGGGTTTAGGGCTTGAGGTTTACCGTTTAGGATTTGAAGTTATTCTTTTGAATTTATAAGATTTTCTTTAGAAACTAAAAGTATTAATTTTTTACAATTTGTATTTTAAAATAATTAGGGTCGTCAATCAACCCATGCAACCAGAACATTGGCACGAGACCCCCAATTAGGGAGGGCTCCAAAATATTTTTATAATATACCATCCATAACTTTTGAAAATTTACATTGATATCCTTAATTTTGTACCGGAATAAATAGTCAAATAGTTAGTTTTCCACCACTTGAATTTAAGATTTTGTGATTTTAGGGACCAAATTTTTAGATTCGAACAAGACATCCAAAAACATTAAGACGACCCTACCTGAATAAAAAAATTATTTAGGGACTAAAATATTGAGAGTTTTTTATAGTGGTTAAAAATAATATTTTAAAATTTTATAGGTACTAAAAATTTATTTAAATTTTAATTAAAAAGATTATTTAACCCTTATTATTATTATTTAGTAGCAGGTTGTTGTTATATTTATTATTATTATTATTATTATTATTATTATTATTATTATTATTATTATTATTATTATTATTATTATTATTATTATTGTTGTTGTTGTTGTTGGTGTATTAGTGATCAAATGGGGGATTTACAAAATGGAAATAACAAAGAAAAAGATAAAGATAATCATGAAGTTTGGATTATGGAAAATACTAATAATAAGTTGTTGCACTTCTTAGTGGTGGATGTTATAAACGATAGATTAAGTGATGTCAAGGAGTCACTTAGCAAGCAAAATTTAGAACGGGGTTATACTTCCTCACCTCAAAATGAAATATTTTAAAAATTGTATCACTTTTATTTTTATTTATTCAAACTTTATAATATATTTATTATACTTTGTCATTCGATATTATAAATTCATAAAATATTTCAAAATTTTGTGTTACAAATATTTTAAAGAGTCTTTTAAAATCTTGATTGTAAAGAATTTTTTAAAATTTTATAAAGAGTCTTTTAAATTTTAAAGAGTCTTTTTCTCAAAACAGTCTTTTAAAATCTCAATCCAATATGCCCCCTTAGATTAGTTCAATTTTGAGAGAAAAAATTATTTAATTCAATTTCTTTAATTTTTTATTTGATAATTCAATTAGTTTAGTTTTAAAATTAAAAATGTCCAATTTTTATCAGTTTGAACTAGATGGTTCTCAATTTTGATTATTGTATATAATATATTGTTTTGTATTAATTTTTAGGATAATATATAGTCAAAAAATTAATAAATAAAGAAAAAAATCAAACGTCATAAACCAAATAAAGTAATACTCATTCACAAAAGTTATATGATGCTTATAATCTAGAAAAAATGAAAATATTCAGTAAAAAGAAAATATTTACGTTTCTCTCTCTTTCTCCACCCTGAACTTGTCTCTCCCCTCCCTCTCTACTCCCCTTCCATCAATGGGAGGCTTCAAGAATCAAAGTGTACTCTCTTCTTCTAACACAAATGAGACTGTTATTTTTCTCTTTTTCTTATTCCTATAGAAATATGTTGATATGTCTTTACTCTTAATGTTGTCTAAATGATATTTTCTTTAAAGAGTCATTATAGAGACAATATAAAAAAATCGACATAATTCTTTTCCACTTTTTTAGACAAACAGATTTATATAATTCATAATATAATAATTTATAAAAATTAATGTTTTCTTACCAATTCAAATAATAAAAGTTATATTAATGTTTTATTATATATATATTCATAACTCTATTCATACTCGTACGTGGGAAAATGAGTAAAAGTATGAAATACAAAAAGTGATATCCTTGACTCATAAAGCAAGACACTACAATTGTTAGAAAAGAAAAAAAGTCAAAAAGCACAAGTCACATCAGAATTAATGAAAGCTTCATCCATGTACAAACCAGAACCGAGGATGGACCACTGCAGTCATCTTCTCAACATACTTAACAAAAGGATAAAGGCTAAATGACAGTTTTAAAAATAAAGACAAGTCCAAGGAAATTTAGCAAAGTCTCCAACAGCTATATTTTGCTAACCCATATGTTTGAAGCTCCAAAGACAATTATAAATAGAGAAATATTAATCTTCAAACATTAAGAGAGTCATCTACAAGAAAACATCTAAGTTATTCAAGTTTATCATCATTCTCTTCATTCTACACACTCTTCCAAACTTAAACATATCCGAGGATCATTTTTATTGAGTGTGTTATATTCAACTTCACATCACTATCTTATCTTAGAAAGTTGTAATTTGATCCCAAACAAATCAAACACATTACTGCTTGTATATCCTTAAGCTGATATAAACTTGAGTTATTTTGTAAGCCTGTCGAGGCTAGTAAAAATACAGTTTTGTAAGTCTGGTGAGGCTAAGAAAATACATAGTTGAAAAGGTGTAGATCAAAGGACGAGTTTCTGAGCACTAGTGAAAATCTCACAAAGTTGTGAGGACTGGAGTAACCTATATTAGGTGAACCAGTATAAATTATGTGTGTTAACTTTCTTAAGTTCTACTCTCTTTATATTTGTTTTATTCATACCATTAGCACACTTATCATACATATTTCAAACTCATATTATTCTTCTTTAGATCATCCTCAGTAAGAGGAGGATTATTTTCATCTAACCATGCTCACTCCAAAGACAACTTGAGAGGATAATATAGTGCAAGAACTAAATTTTAAAAAGAGTTACAATTCAACCCTCTTTCTTGTGATATTCACTTTTACTTCATGTTGATGATATAAACTTTGGTTCAACAAATGAAAAATGTGTGAAGATTTTTCAAATCTCATGCAAAGTGAATTTGAAATGAGCATAATGGGATAATTAAGATTTTTTATTGGGTTACAAATCAAACAATATGAAAATGATATTTTTATTTGTCAAGAAAAATATATCAAAGATCTTCTAAAAATATACAAAATGAATGAAGCCAAACTAATGGCAACTCCCGTACATCTATCTTCAAGTTTGGACAAAGATGAAAAAGGAAAAATCATTTCTAAAAATGAATATAGATGAATGATTGGTTCCCTATTATACCTCACTACCAATAGACTATATATTGTTTTGGTGATATGACCACAAGTGCATGGTATTATTGCGTAGTAAAAATTATCATTTCCACAAGGACTTTGTTATGAGTATCAATCTCTCTTTAATAAGATGATTAACTAAAACAGTAAATGTTGATAATGATTTTTAGTTAAAATTCGCAATAAAAATAAAGTCTTGGGATTGTAGTTTTTCACAATGATAGATACAATAAAATTAACCTTCTTTAAGTTATAGATGTTAAACTCTTAAAAATCAGATACAAAATTATAACTAATGTTTTCTTTCAAAGAACAAAAGTGTATTTTAAACTAATAATCAACCTATTTTCATGATTGATGTATTAGCAAAATCCTTAGAAGATTACTTTCATGATTTCAAGAGAACCAAAATATATTTTCATGATTTGATTCTCTTGTCCAATCTTAAGAGTTAGATATCAAATTCACCTTTCAATATATTATTTGATATCCAAGTATAAAAATGATTCTTACTAAGATTAGATTAAAAAATCAATACCCAGACAAAAAGAAATAGAAATTTTTAGAGATTCATCATTGGAAATCCTACAATCCCAAGACAAGGAAGATCTACTCACACATGATCATAGTAAAAATGGTCACACATTGGATTAAATATAAAAATATTGGAAATATAAAATAATAAAATAAAGTAACAGAGTAAAAATGGAAAACTAAATATTATTGAAACTAGAAATTTTGCTAAGAGAAATACAATAACAAAAGCAAGAGTAACAAGAGATTGTGAGGAGAAATTGTGTCTAAAACTGAGTATTTTCGTTCTTTTTATAGCCATAGATGCCTTCATGAGCTTTAATTACAAGAAACTATCAGAATTTCATAGAAGAAAAAATGGTTCTGCAGCAGAAGATGATTCTTGCTGAAACTTGAGTTTCTTTTATTTTCTTGATCAGGATGGACCATGACTGCACCACTTGACTTCAAAACTCTTTTGTACCAAAAATCTTCACTTATTCCTTCACTTTTCCTTGCAATATAAACAAAACAAAAAGGTAGTAAATAGAACTAAAACCAAATTAAAAATATCAAATTAACCTACCTAACAAAGCTATAAAAACAGATAAATTATAGCTTATTAGTTGGTACCAGTGATTTTGGCCTTTGGTATATGGCAAAGGTTCACATTTTGATCTTGTAGCTTATTGTGATGCTGATTATGCTGAGGACAAAATTGAAAGAAAACACACAAGTGGTGCATGCCAATTTCTTGGACAAGCCTTTATAAATTGGTCATGCAAAAATAAAATACAATTACATTGTCAACAACTAAAACCAAATATATCTCAACTGCAAATTATTCTCAAGTTCTTTGGATTAAAAATCAACTTGAAATATTTTCTGTAAGTTATTCAAAGTTTCAATTTATTGTGATAATACAAGTGCAATTAATTTGTCAAAAAATCCCATACAACATTCAAGAACAAAACACATTGAAATTAAACATCATTTCATTATGAATCACGTGACCAAACAGAATGTTGAATTATTTTTTGTTGATACTGAAAATCAACTTGTTGATACTGAAAACCCTCGTAGAAGATCATTTTGACTTTATTAAAGAAAAATTAAACATAATATAAAACTCAAATTTTTGTTAAAGTAATATATCACCAAAATATTCTGGTTATCAGAAGAACATTCTCCGTTTTCAAACTTTTAGTTCATTTTTTTCTTCTTTCTCTCTCTTCGAAAATCTACTCAATTTTCATTCTTTTTGTGTTTGATTTTTTTTTTTAAAAAAAAATCAATAGTTAATAAAAAGGTCATTCCCTCCTTTTTGCAAAAAACAACTATTTTTTAGCCTAATCACGTCTACCCCTCTATTTTTTATTTCCCCATGTTTGCAACCACTTCTCAACCACTCACATCTACAACTTCCATGCGTCTCTCTCTATCTCCCTTTCTCTTTCTCTCTCTCTCCATATATATATCTTTTTAATTTTCTTTTCAAAACTAATAACTTCTCTTTCTCTTTTCTATCTTCTATCATTCTTCAAACTACTTCTTCCACACAACTTCGATTTCAACTTTTAAAAAAAAAATATTCACTCAAAAAACACATCCATGGCTCGAACAAAATCCTCTAGGGAAAACGCACCAACATGACCTACATCCATGGCTCTAAATTGTAGTGAATTCTTTACGACATATTCTATTTCTATAAGTCTTATGCACGTGCATTTATCTCAATATAAATTTTGGATGAATCCAACTTAGTGTGATTATCTTGATTAACATATACTTTGTTTTATGCCTAAGTATGAAAATTTTATTTGGCTTTTTGAAAAATTGAGATTCTAATATGCATTATATATCAAATATCCTTCTTTAACATGTTTTAAATCGATATCATTTTTAGGATTTATATTTTTGAAAGAAATTCATATATAATGGACCTTTAAGACTATAATTGGTGTTAATTGTCTATTAATTTCAAATTTGATCCAAGAAGTTTGAAGTCTTCATATTATGTTCTTAAACTTATATTTGACTCATTCTTAAGTATTCAAATGTGTTTTCAATATTGTTAGATGATTATCTCTTTACACTTACATGTTATGAACTCAAAAATAGAGATGTAAGCATCATGATGCATATTATTATATATTTTTGCATAAAATGAGCATGGTCATGTTCTAAAGGAAAATGTGGTTAAACTCGGGAGGGGGAGGGGGGGGGGGTGTTTGAAAAGAGTTAACATCCTCTAAAATCAAGAATTTCAAAATATTAGAGGATATCCATCTCATAAAACTCAGAGGGAGTTTTATATATTTGAAAATATTATTTTCCTTGAAACATGCATTGATTTTGAGATCAAATCACTTTCTCTAAAATTTTGGAAAGTATAGAGTCAATTACTTAAACTTTAGATGTGCTGAAATGGGTGCATTTTTTTTAATATGATTTGAGTATATTATTTTTATCATTGTCTATATCTTGATTGCAATGTTGACTGAAACATTAAATGGTGTTTGTTCATACTATGTGATTTAATGTTAAATGCAAAATTGATATGAGAATGAACCTCTCAATTACGTGATATTTATGTGATCAACTCCTATTCTTGTTGCCTATAATTATCCTTCACCCCCTTAGACTTTTTGATAGATGTCAAAGGGGAGAGAATATAGAAGAAGTCTATGATGTAAATGATTAATGAAGAATGCTAACAAATTAAACCTCTTGCATATGTTTAGGGGGAGTTTAATTGCATATCTATGAACATACTTTCATTTGTTATTTTATCCATCTAGAAAACTAATGATTTGTTCTAAAGGTTTGTCATCATCAAAAGGGAGAGATTGTTGAAGTAAAACGCAAAAAATCAAAACAAGCCAAATCAGTCAATCCTCCCTCAAAACGAAGATCTATGAGAATCATGGCTGACATAGGTACTTCCAAAAAATCAAAGAGTGTTGACACAACCACGTACACAATATCAGACAACTCTAACAATGAATTTTCTCCACATAAACAGTTTCAATCATTTCCATCTTCCTTATCTCTACCAAGAAACTTTGAACCATTACCAACGAATACTACACCTTCTGAACAACTTTCTAAAACACCACACAAATCACAAGAGCCACCTATTGAACCCTCACAATCTACTCCACAAAAATCATCAAAAGAAACCCCCAACACCACCAAACCTAGTTCAAAACCATCAAAATCTATTTCCAAAAATAAATCATCCAAAACTTCCTCCAAAGCAACTACAAAATCCTCATCCTCCATACCAAAACATTCAAACTAAGAAAAATCTAAAAACCAAAACATTATGCACCAAAAACCAAACCCTTGGAACGTTCTGCACCAAAAAACATTATCAGAATGCTCTCAATCGAAAACAACACTTCCAAATCATTCTCCACAAAAGTAAAAAAAAAAAAAAAAAAAAAAAAAACTCAAGAATGTTTTTCATCAAAACCCAAATCCTCAAAAAAAACCACTCAAAACACATACCTTCCCTGAAAAAGCTTTATTATGACAAAACTCAAAGGGGTAGAAATCCATCTAACTCCTGGTATTCTTGTTGAATTTTTTTATCTTCCCACTAAAAGACCAACTATTTTTGGCAAAGATTGGTATGCAACTCTCAACTTACAAAAAGATGAAGTTTTAAGTGAACTATTCACTCAAGGGTCTACCAACTTTGTGTATGTTGATTTAAAACCTCTCATAAAAATCTTCAATAGCATCATCCAATATTCTTTTCTCCCTCATTATGGAAGTCATGAGTTTGTGTTTGACAATGAATCCCTGATCATTTATCACATTTTCCACTACCACAAATTAAATTTGCCCTAACACAACATTCAAAACATGATAGCTTCCACTGCTCGTGATTACAAATGTCTCATCATGCCATATGATATGGTCCTTACCAAAATCTTCAAAATTTTCAAAGTCCCTCATAAGGATGAGGACTCATTTTTCAAAGTCTCAAAATTCACCTAAAAAATTATTTCTCATATGAAGAAAGATCCATCTCTCCCACAAGTTGCGAATGCACCTCCATTCCCTCCACCATAAGATACACATTTGCCCACTCCTAACTCCAACAAAAGGAAACGATATGAGCGAATAACTATATTGAACCCCAATGCTTAAAATTTTAATTTGGAAATTTTTGCATAACATTCTTTTAATCTCACCATCAATCTAAACCAATTCCTTTTGATCTTGAAATCCCAAATTGTTTTTGGACACCAAGTATGAGCTCATTGCAAAGTCCTATCTTACAAAGACAAACATTCAGTCACATTAATCTTGGAAGAGTTTCACATGAGTCCTCTATCTTCTTGTCTCCACAAGTAAGCTTATCCTCCCTTTTTAGAATCAACAGATTTTTTGCTAGCCCTGCTTTTGATTCAATTGCTCCCATTGTTGCTCAACAAAATACACAATTCATTACCATTCCAACTATTGGTTCGACTTTTTCCACATTGGAATCTTTTTGCACTTCCTTTATTCCTTCCAATGACACACAAGTTTCAGCTTCCCAAAAAGCTTGTGAAGATGTTTACCCATCAAAGAGGACAAAGATTGAGAGAGATACATCCAAGACAAGGAAGAAGATCCCAAAGATATTTATTGCTCTTCAATCTATTATTAATTGACAAATTCATTAAGATAGGAAGAATCTTATTTTAAGGGATTGGATGGTAAATGAAGATACACCAAACTAGGACTTAATCCTCTTCTTCCTAATCCTCCACCTTCCTTACCTGATTTGCCAAATATAATTAACATATTTGTCATCATAAAAAAAGGGAGAGATTGTTGAGGCAAAATTCATAATTATTGTTTTGAAGATAATCAAATTGTTAATTATAATTGTGATCATATTATCTATTAACTTGTGTTTTTGAGTGATTTATTCAAAGATAGGAAACCAATCATAAGCTTGCATATTCATGAAAAAATCACATGGATTTTTTCAAAGCAATCAATAAATTTTTTTATCATTATTTGCGGTCCCATATCATGCCCTATCAAGACAAAAATAAATATTTGTGAAGTCCAAGAGTTTTTGAAGAATCATTAAAATGAATGATTGGATAATGTTCAAAAGAACATTATGGTTGTCTTTTATTGAAAACAAAGTCAAGACAGATCAATTTGGAAAGTCCAAACTGAAAGTTAAGAATGTCAAATTCGCTCATAAGGCTGCTGAGATTAAATGAACAATTAAATTACTCAAATTTAAGCCCTAAATGGTTAAAACAGTCTTCAGATTGATGAGATGTGAGCAAAGACAAAAAGACACAAGTACACTATTAGCATTGTTATGCAAAAAGATCTGCATACTTTTGATCAAATACATTACTAACTAACTTTTGACAACTCATTATCACACTTGTTCACGTTTTCCTTCAAACTCAAAAGCAAGAACGTTATGGGTTGGTCAAGAATGTTCTAAACAACAATACAAACATGCACTTAATATGTTTAAAACGGATCTGACACTTGACTAATGTGTCTAATGACTATATTCAACTTTATCTGAATTTTCAAGCTTCTCTTCATCTATTAAAGGAAGATCAAGCAGAAGACAAAGGCATGAGTTACCAAAGCAATCAATCTACACTTGACCATTCAAAGCTCAAGTTCAAACACTCTTCTTTCAAGCAAAACTCCAGTTCTCTAATTATATTTGTCGATCATCTTACTGAGTTATTGTTGTTAATCAATCTCAAACAATTGTTGAGAAGTGTTTAGATCTCAAACACTTTTTATCATACACATCATTTTGTAAGCTAAGTCTATCTTTTAAGTTAGATTGAGTGTGATGTAAAAATCTTTTTCTAGTTTGAAACATACTTATAAAAATTCTTTCTAGATTGAAAGATGACCGTAGAAATTCCTTTCAAGATTGAAAGATGAATTTTGTGACTAATCAAAGTGTGACCAAGACAGATAGTGCAAAACATAACGTTATGGTGTTGAGCACATTGATGGATAATCTCACAGATTGTGAGAACTGGACGTAACCCTCTTTGGATGAACTAAGATACATCTTTATGTAATCTTTCTATCCATTCTCTATATTCATCTTGCACTCACCAATCACATTTCATTTGCTTATAAACTAAATTAATTTTATTTAAACTAACGCATCTAGAACGTTACAAAAATTAACTTATTTCAACCAAAATTGTTCTCGAGTTAATTAAAGTTAAGTGCATGAATTAAATTTTAAAATGAATCACAATTCAAACCTCTTTCTTGTGATTAATATTGCTACTTCAAAATATTATTTAGTGTGGTGGTTAATGAACTATGAAAAGATCAAAATTCTTTGGTTGTCTCCCAAAGTACAAAGATGGAGAGTGATTTGTGCCATTACATTTCTTACCAAGTTGACTTTATTCGTAACTCTTCGATCAAGAGTAATGTTCTAAAGCATAACTTGATTAACCCTAATGAAAAAAGCATGGATTAAACCTCCTGTGAGGGTTATGAAGATGAATGTTGATGGTGCTTACACCCATATTGATGGCTCATCGAATTGTGGGGGAATCATTTGCGACCATAATGACGAGTTCATATGTGGTATCCACTGCAAAATGGTCTCCATTATCTCTTTATTTACTGAAATGTGGCATTTTCGCAGCGATGTTTTATTGACCTGTGATAAAGGTATTCATAATGTTATTTTTGAAATTAACTCCCTGCATGTCCTCTCCATGATCAAGAAATATTATACTCAATTTATTCACTTGCTTATCCTCCTCAAATAATTTATCTCTATATTGCATCAAGTGAACTAAACCTACTCGTTTAGTTATTCTCCAAAAGAAGCAAATAGATGTGCTCATTTCTTAGTTCAGTTGAGTCACAAAGCTTCTTTTTTTTGTTCAAATAGTGTACCCTCCTTTTTCTTTGTTAGATTCATTTTGTATGTATAATGTTAAAAATTATCATTCTCAACTTTCATTTTAGTTAATATAATTTATTTTTAATAAAAAAAAGGTAAATATTTTTTAGTTGAATGTGAACTTTTTAAATGACATCAATTTTTAACTCTACTTCAAAGTGTATAATACTACGCTTTTCCATAAAAAAAAAAATACTACACTATGAGATGTACAATATAATCTACAAGGTACACCATATCATAATAATAACCATCAAAATTAAAATGAATTGGTAATTTTTTCTATGCATCATTGAGAAATTTAATTGAGATGATTATGAGGACAATTCTATAACTTCAAATATATTAAAAAAATTGTTTTGATTTTACATATTTTAATCAATAATATGTTATTTCTTTCTTATTTATTTTCATCAACTTAAACTTAGGCGAGGCAATATACGCCACATCCATGGATACCCATCTTAACCCGCCCCGAATTTGAAGGAAAAATGACTTTGACTGGATGCATATTTTTCTCAATTTTATGTTGGGGGCGGGATGCGGGGACAGAGGTAACCTCAAAAATTGAATCCAGTGCTCTATGAAAATGCCTACAAAGTGATTGGTTTTGGTAGAAAAGAAAATTAATTAATTTTATAAAATTGCTTTTGGTTAGAGAGAAAATAGCAATAATAAAAGGTAAGTAAAATGTTCCAAAAACTAGCAACTACCAATTCCCCCGTTCATTCAATCATTCCAATTAAATTATTCTAAATTTTAGATCAGATTTACATTTTTGTTATCAAGAACTAATAATAAATCAATTCAAAATCACCTCAATCTATTTATTTATACAGTACAGTATTTTAAAGTCTATAGTTACATTCACTTATGCCTTAGATATAAACTCAATTGTTATCATCAGTATACAAGCTAGCTTTCAAATGAAACAGAAACAGATTCTTACTTAACAATGCAAAGTAATCATGCTTAATCAATTAGCATTGCTAGAAAAATAGATCAATATATTATTTAATGGAAAATATGCAAGAATAATGTAGTTCATCATGGTGAACTATGCAAAGCTATGTCTATGCGCATCGACCCGACGCACAGTCACACCGTGAAAATCTTATTCCCGAACACACTAAATAATAGAGTATCAAGTCATATGCAGTTGAACTGTTCTATAATCCAAAATAATTGCTTAGACTTATTCACAATAATCCAAAGACTCAAGTTACTTATGACTAATCATATAAGTTAAACAAACAGAGGAAAAGTAATTTGATTGTGATTAGTCTAGCTTTTGTTGCTAATCAAGGTGCTAAACTTACTAAAAGAGGATCCTGGTTTAGATGTGGATTTGTATTTTGAATTTCAAATTATGTAATAGGATAAAAGAGTGATAGTTCCTTTACATGATTGAATCTGTAATACCTCTTGATAGAAAAATGAATCTGCAATATTATTGGCTTATAAATAGATGATCTGAACAGTTTCTTCCTAATGAGAAATTTAATAAGAGAAAAAAAATGATAACCAGAGAAGCAAGTTAGTGGATGTATTAAAAAATAAGTGTCATGAGTAATCAAACAACCGATTAATGCAAAATCCCTATATTATTTTCTAATTTATATAGTAGAACACTGATATATAAATGAGAGAGAAATCCTTACCTGGAGTCTATGTTGTCGGTCTGAAATAGCGGCGTGGAATGCTGAACCCCAAAAATGAGATAGCGGATAGTGGGATGACCGCTATTGCGAAGGCCAAAAAACAGTATATAAACTAAACATAAAATACTAAAAAATAGCAAAGTACACAAAATTAAAGAGATAATCATACTTAATAACCAAAATCCAACATCAAAATCAACAAAACATAGAACGGAGAATAGAGCAGAAGAAACAGAATTACAGAAAAAACAAAAACAACATAGCAAGAACGGAACAAAACAATGCTGAACGGAGCAAGAAAAAAACGACGGAGCAAGAACGATGGCAACGGAGCAAGAATGAAACAGCGGAGTGATGCTAGACCAACCTTTGTGGGTTTATAACAAAAAAAATTAGGGCTTAAGTGGGTGCATAATGACCCAGATACCCCTAATGAAGAATAAAAAAATAAAAACTACCTGCATTTTTTAAAAAGCCCTACAACGGGTCCAATAGTTGGTCGGGCTGGGATAGCAGGTCACGATTCGAGGCCGTGAGTGCCGCCACCGTTGAAGGCGTTTTTCTGGCCGGTAGCGTCGCAGCTAGTCTCTCCACCGCACCGGGATAGAGGGATCGCGCAGGGATTGACAACAGAGCCAGGAGTGAGAGCATCTCACAACCCAGAGGCGTGCAAGAACTGTCAACAACTAACAAACAAAGGGAGAAAATAAAAGATTGTATTGACTATTGAGTTCTATTATGCATCAGAGTTCAGACAAGAAACTATTGCCCATCTTTTAGTAACAAATTTTTGTAATTCTATTTTGTTTCTCATCCCATATTTTGTTCCATCCTATGACAACAAATACTTCTGTACATCCAATCCCTTATATTTTAGCAAAACAAATCCTTAATATGATTAAATGACTACCACAATATATATACAGTTTTGATGTATGAAGAAACCTCGACTTGGGATTTTACAAACGTGGAGAATCTCCATCAGAATTCGAGTCATATTCAGTTTCACTTTCAATGTCATACTCAGTTTCACTTTCATCTTCATAATATTCTTCTGAGTTTAATGTGAATCTCATACCTTGACTAACATTCCTATTGCAAATTTTATAGGCATCCATAATAGCCTTGAACAACGACTGGCTCCGCTCGATCTCTCCATATTCTAATAGGCTATGTATCTTTTTCACACCTTCAACCATGCCAGCTTTTCCATAACAACCTACCAGATTAATATGAGTTACAATGTCCGGTTCCACATGCTTATCCCGCATTTTCATGTATATATTTAACGCCTTGCCAACATCTCCAGCTGAAGCATATGCATAGATTGCGACATTATACGCTGAAGAGTCAAGATCAATCTCAGATTCTAAGAATGTCTGGGCAGATTCAAGTGCCAAAGTATGCATACCGACTAAAGAGTACAAAGCAGTGTAGGTTGCTTGCGAAGCGTAATGTTTCCCCTCTTGGTAAGACGACTCTAATTGTTCCACTGCTTCGACAGGAAATCCTCCCTTCTTTAATATGGTGAATAACACTTTGAAAGTACCGTCATTTGGCAAAAGCTTCTTAGATACCATCATCTCATGTAGTAATTCACCACACTCGTGAAATTGTCTATTGACGGCGTAACACGCCAGTACCTTGTTATATGAAACACAATCCCTCAGTAAACCCACCAGTTTCATCTCCTCGGCTATCTTGATGGCCTCATCGATCAGGCCCACATCTTTATAAAGATACATTATTGTTTCGTATGAAATACTATTTGCCCTACCCATCTCTTTCAAATTTTCAAAAGTCAGTTTTGCTTCAGATACCAAGCCGAGATCGGCAAATGAGGTGATCATACTATTACATGCAACTAAATCAAGACCGCCTTCCATTTTCTGCATCTGCTCATAGATGGACTTCACTCCTTCCAAGTTGCCAACCTTACAATAAGACTTCAGTAGGGTTGATAACACAACTAAATTTGCTGATAATCCAGATTCTTCCATCAAATGGAAGTATTGAAGTGCCTCGTCGAGACTACCGTGTTCTGCAAATCCATTTATTAGAGATCCATACACAACCTCATTTGGTTTTACGTTGGCTCTTAGCATTTCCTGGTAAACGCTGACTGCATCAGAAAGCTGACCAAGACGAGCATAGCATCCAATAACAGCAGAAAAAGTTTGACAATGTGGCTTAAACCCCATTTCCTGCATTTCAACTACAAGTTCCCTTGCTTGGTCCACTAAATCAGCACCAGATAACATTTGAATAATAGAATTATAGGTACTATCATTGGGCCAAATCCCTTGATTTTGCATTTCTTTGAAGAGAAAAACAGCTTTCTCATAAAGTTTTGCTTTGCCATATGCTTTGATCAAGACATTAAACTCTACAATATCCCTTGTCTGTCCAGTCATGTCCCTTTTCCTATAAAACATATTCTCCGCTTCGGCCCAAAATCCCTTCTCAGCAAAAGCATCGATAATTGCAGCACATATAACAGACGATGGTTCCCTAATCATTTGAAACTTCTGAAGCAAGTCATTTGCTTTATCAAGATCTCCTTCATTAATATACATCTTGACAATACCAGGAAGAGAATGTTCATCAACAGAAACAGAAGATTTCTCCATTTCATCAACCACAGATTCCACAGCCTCAACCATATTCTCCATGCACAATGCACCGAGAAGAGCACGGTAAGTTACAACATCTGGGAATAGCCCGACCTCTCTAATCCTTCTATAACAAGAAAGAGCAGCATTGATATTCCCTGCATTAGCATACAAGGACAAAAGTATGTTATAAGTTCTAGTATTAGGCAATATACCCTTCTCTTCCATTTTAACAAGCAGAGATTCAGCTTCAGACAAATTGCCATGACTTCCACTAATAAAGATCATAGTATTAAAAGTGCAAGTATCCACCGCCACTCCAGATTTCATCATATCAGCAAAGACATCAGCAGCGTCTTTTAGCCGCCCAGCCTTGCCATACAAATCTATCAGGGTATTGTAAGTGGTAGAGAGTCGAGGTTTCTGAGGAGCATTCTCCCTTTCCAACGACAATATACCATTAGAAGCCTGAATTCCTCCACCTGTCTTAAACAGCTCGGTGGAAAGAAACTGCTTAAAACTAATAGGCACCGGTGATCTAGAACCATTGATATCAAAAGTCGAAGAATCGAAATCAAGATCATCTAAGTCAACTTTCCCACCACACCAATTCTTGTAAAACCTATCGGCCCTATCAAACTCACCAACATTTTTCAAAACCTTAACAACGGTACTCATGGTAACCTCGTCAGGGAAAAAACCTCTCATCCTCATATGCTTAATCCACAAAAGAGACTCTTTAGCAAGACCACCTTTGCCATAACAATCAACAAGCATGCTATAAGTATTATTCGTTGGCAAAACATCGTTTTTCGCCATGTCAATCCAACATAGTCTCAACTGATCCCATTGTTGAGCTCTACCAAGAACCCTAAGCACAACATTATAATGAATCACATTATGAACATACCCTTTCTGTGACTTGAACCACTTAAATACCCTAACAACACGTTCCCAATTTCTCTGTTTTCGAAGAATGATAGTGATTTCTTTTGGACTAAGATTTTCAACTAAGGAACCATCAAGGGTATCTTCAACATCATTTGACAATTCTAATGACCTCAAAATTGAAGTTAAAACATTGTCATAATCTTTGGTTTTTTTCTTCTTCTTATTATTGTTATTAAAGGATGAAAATTTAGTGGGTAAAGGTGGAGTCTTTGAGTGAAGACAAGTGAGAGGGGGACAAACCCATCTTGGATTAAGGGGTGGAAAATGACCCAAGAGAGGTTTTGCGAAAACGTTGGTGAAAATTTTTGATGAAGAAGAAGATAGAGAAGAAGAACTTACAGGGAAATTTTCTGCACACGACATGTTTGATTGTTTGTTTGTTTGATGTGGTTATGGAATTGTGGTGTTGTTTGAGAAGCCGCGAGGGAAGAGAAGAGAAACTGTAAGAAGAAGGGTTTAAGGGAAACGGGCGTGAATGAAGTTTGAGAGGGTGGCACCGATTTTAGCGGTAATTACAGATTAGTAGATTTTTGTAATGTCAACGATATTGCATATTAGTCCTTCACGAATCACGAATTTGACCATGACGACTACAAATAGTTCTTTTGGTTCTTGACTTCTTGGTCCATATATGCAATCTCCTCAATATTAGATGCATATATATTCTAGTCATTTTAGTTTTGTCAAATTTGTAGATATTTTTGTATGTTGTGACTTTGTTTGTATATTCATTATTTTCGTTTTTTATTGGATTTGTATTTGTGTTTTTCTCGATTAATATATTCTTTTAATTTGAATGAAAGTATATTGCTTTTAAGATTTGTAAAGGTTAGGACTTTAAGATTTGTAGTTATTTTTATGATTTTATCCCAAAATTTTACAATATTCACACATTGTGCACCAACCACATGTGTAAGATGAACCACGTGTGTTAGTATAGTTTTTATTTATTTGTTTTCCAAAATGATGATAGAAGATTGATTTTGGGCATGTTTGTATTGACTTATTAAAATTTAGGTTTAGTTGCGGTTTTTGTCTCTCTATTTTTACCAATTCACGAAATCGATCCCTATATTTTAAAATTTAACAGTTTATATATCTCATTCTAATTTTTTAACTAAAAAATGACGGCATGATTAACACTCATGAAATTGCATTAAAAACCTCTACAAATTTAACTTTCAATTTTGGAAAATTTTCATTTTTGTAATTTAATTAATGACATATGAATAATTAATGATTCTAATACATGAAATCATGTCACATAATTAAAAATATGTCAATTCATCATTTTTTAGTTTAAAAATATAAAAGGATCAAAACTGTCAACTTTTAAAATAAATGAACTAATTTCGTGAATTGGTGAAAATAAAAGGATCAAAACTGCAATTAAAACTTAAATTTATCCGCACATAATTATTTATGAAACCATATAAGTGAATTTATGACATATTGATAATTTATTTTCAATGAATTTATGTAAACTCTCTTAAATAGTTTGTGTGAGAATGAATCATAGTTTATATAAAATAATTTTACTTTATTTTATTTTTTACTATCAACATTACTTATACATAAACATTTATACAATAAACACTTATGTTATAAGCGTTTAATGAAGTATATGTTTGATTTTGTGACGATAAAAATTAATTTTTAATGAATTGATTAAAAATGACTCGAATGTAAAATAGTTTATATTTAAATATATTTATGTAAAATTGAGTTGCAGAACAAAATTTGACTTTAAATTAAAATCAATTATAAAAATAACATTAATTTTATTAAAAACAACTAAACATGTCAAAATTAATTTTACACCTCTAAAATCAATCATCAATCAGGAAAAAAATTTAAACCCAAACATAGAGTAAGTTGTTTATCGAAATGAACTTCTATCTTTGTAACATCTTTTGTGAAGCCATATAGATTTCTTGACCTGCTCACAAATTTAAGTTGCAAGTAGGAGACTAACCTAGTCATCTCTATAGATTTCCTCTTGCTCGCTTGGTTAGTGGTGTTTTGTTTAGAACAAACGAAAACGCGATTCCTTAAAGAACTTTCTTCCTGAACCAAAACGTGAAAAGACGAATCTATCCCCACACCTATCCGGAATCTTCTAGTATGTTTGTTTCTTCTGTTTTCCTAGTAGTATAGAATAACAACGCTTATAACAACAACAATTGCTCACTGCGTCACCATTGTTTCACTTTCACTGCAAACACAACAAAAAAGATAAACTATTTTTTTTTTTCTTAAAAAAATCAAAATGTTCGGTGTGGTTTTCCCAAACCGTAGTTTTCCAATGGACATCTCAACCTTCGCACAAATTGATACTTTCCATTGGATCCTCGACATGAACACTTTCGTTGGTAAGTTAAATTAAATTCTTTAATTTCATCTCCCCGCGCACATTAGCATCTTCCACTTTCAACTAACCGCTCTCCTCTAACTTACGCAGGTGAAGCGTACGATCAAGTCAGCGAAATCTGCATCTTCCTCATCAACAATTTCACTCTCCCGCCGGACAAAGCGCTCGCCGTCTACGTTCAGTCGCCGGGATCACCGTTCGTCTACTGCGGAGCCGTCACTATCGCCCGTCCCTCCGCCGTGCTGTCTCTACTATGGCCGGAGCCTGGTGCTGGTAGCGTACAGCCGCAACTGACGGCGGACACTCAACCTTTGTCGGCGAAAATAGGTGTTTCGGTGGAGGATTTGGTATCGCTGCCGTCGATTGATGTTGCCGGTGAGAAGAGGATTGAACGGTTGGCGATGAAAGTTGGAGAGAATTTGTTTAACTTTATGCAATCTTTTTGTGGCGTTGATGGATCGAAGTTGATTGTTCCGATGGATATTTTGGATCGGTGGTTTAAGAAGTTTCAAGAAAGGGCTAAGCGTGACCCTCAATACTTGAAGGGTTTCGCTTTGTAAGTTTTTTTTTTTCTCTCTTTTTTTATATTTAATTTTTGTCTCTGTTGAAAAAATGTTGAAAATTAGAAGTGATGAGAAAGAATAGAAAGTGGTTTCTCTTGTGTTGATGTGATTTTAATCTAGATGTTTTTTAAGAAGAATCAAGGTTCATTTCATGCTATTGTGTTATGTTCTATGAAGCACATATATTGACCGGGAGACGACATTGCCGCGTCAATGCTCGTAATAATTTAAGAAAATAAATGAATTGTACGGAATCAATGTATTGGAGTCGAACACCAAGACATGTTAGACACTGGGACATTGTCATCAATTAGAAGTGTCGATGCTACAGTGGTTTATGTTATGTTGTGGTTTGTTTAGATAAACAACTTAAATTTAATTAAGCTCTTTTAGGACAAGTGCTTATATCATATAATCACTTGTGTATAAGTTATTTCTATAGTCAAAGAGAAAACATGGTAAAATTGTTGTTTTTATATAAGCTATAAGTTATTTTTATAATCTATAAGCCAGAGTTTGTCGAAATTAGATGAAAATAGTATATGAACCTGATATTATTATAAATTATTTCCATAAACTCTTACAAATACTGTGTCAAATGTTTATGTTGGTGGATAAGTTCAGATAAGTTGTTCATAAGCCAATCCCAATGCAGCATGAATAGAACAATGTGGGAAGAGTTTGTAGGTAAATGATAATGAAAATGCAGTTTTATCTTTTCTTCTTTCCTTAATTTGAATTTATAGTTGTTTGTGGCTTTGTGAATGACTATAGTACTTGAATAGTAGACACTGTTCCAATATGCTAGAGTTATTAGTTCAAGGTTAAGGGCTTGGAATATGATAAGTGTTAGAAGGTTTTATGTTGTTGGTGAATTGGTGATGGTTGATAGGTAATGTGTTTAATGCATGTTGATGATGGTGCTAAATCATGTTATAGATTTTACTTGGAGGAAAAAAAGTATATTTTTGGTTATGATACTGAAACATAGATGCAAGGGTCAGTTAAACTAAGTAGGATCCTCTCAGAACTCAATTGCCATAGTTTATGATGTGTATAAAGCCACTCATTTGAGTCATTTCTACAACTGATGACATAATTAAACCTGTATGCACTTCTTCATTAAACTGGAGAAAATCTCTACTCCAGTTAAACAGCATAGTTGACATGGGTGCTAGTTCTTTTATCTCTCCCTCTTGAGAACATTTTGATTTGATTGGTGAAAAGATAATGTTTTTAAAGAATTAGCTGAATCAAGAAGCAAATGTTGGGGGTAATTGTTGTGAGGTTGTTGGAGGATTGGCTAGAGTCTGCAGAGTTAGGAGGCTTATAGGAGCATTGTAGTTATGAAAAGGTTTAGTTTAAACATGTTGGAGTGGTATTGATAATCATTTAATAGTATTTTAATTTTGTAAGGCTTGGTTAATGGTTAAGTCTAGTTAATGTTTCATGGGCTGAGGCATCTAAAGGTTGGTATCTCTAGTTGATAAGGCCTATGTATAACTCTTCTTGTGGCATTATAAATGGAATCAAAATATGTGTTCTGAAGATCTGTTATATGTGGCTTGTCCATAATCTAAAGAATTGCAAATATTTGTGAATTGGTGATATGGATGCATATATTTTTGTAATTAGAAAATTGAATTAGACAAATGAGACTGAAAAAGGCCTAAAAATTTGCCAAGTGTCAATGAGTGCCCTGATTAAGGAAACTAAAATGTTCATGTGTGTCAGATCAATGTTGTTATGGTGACTATATGCTGCATTATAACTTAATCATAACTTAAGCTAGTCTAGCTTATATCATCTCTCTTTTTATAGCCATTGGGCTGTAGTTTATCTGTTGAAGAAAAGTTAACATAGTTGGGATATCACTAATTAATGTGATGCTTCTTCACTCTGACTTTCTTTTGCTGAAAAAAAACTTGCATATTTAATTGTAACCTGTGGATGTATCCCATCCCGGGGAAATCACAGAAAATTGGTATTATTGCAATTAAATACCTACATTATACATAGCAATTAAATTTTGGGGGGCCATATCAGTAATGGAATAATCTAATTATGAGTACTCCTTTAATCTGTCTTTCTATAGAGTAGAGAGGATTTTAAGTTGAAATTTGTTGCTTGTACATATACACTGGAATATTAATTGGTGGTTTCATCTTTAATTGTCAAATGACACAACAAAACAAGTCTTTATTTATTTATTTATTTATTTTTTTTTTTGTTTTGTCTTTTCATGAGCTGCACGGCAACTTTCCTTTGCTTTTTTTATCTTGAATGTGTTTAGCAAACAAAACACCAATTTGTTTTCTGCTTAACATCTGTTTTTCTCTCCCTGCCATTTTTCATGGTGACCGAACGATTGGAGCTCAGCTCTCGAGACAAACAAGGCATAAATATTAATCTCTCATGTGGGAAAAATTTGATTACTCAAAAAAATCATCAAACTTCTCCATTGGTTGGTTCAAATAAATTCAAGCAATCAAAAGTGCTCAGGAGAGCATGGACAGTCGAAACAAGACTCTGCACCATTTCAGATCAATTTCAATCATACACCCATACAAATTGCAGACCCAAAATAAACACTATTAACCACATAAATGCAATTTCATGTATGCTATAAGTTGTACAATACCAGGTAATAGCGTAGGCTAACAAAGAAAAACCACAGCTTTTTCAACCCTTAATTGAAACACAATAAATACAACCAGCATTGTTTATCAACACTGCTCTCAGCTCATAAGTACAAACATAATCATAGCCATCTAAACCAAACCATGAGAAGGAACTAGGAATCTTCCAGTCAACAAAAGAAGCTTTTGCCATTTCACCACTTGCGCATGCAACTTAATGCATAAGCTCCTATGTGTGATCAGCTCCTAATCGGAATGTTTGTGTACAAGGTTGCGGCTACCCCAAGCAGAAGAATAAGTTGAAATAGCAGAGCCACTCGCACTTAATGAGTGTTTTGCAAATCCAAAGCTCTTTCTAGTTACCAAATATACAGTATAAAAGAATCCAACCCATCCTGGTTCACATTTTTTTCATGTTCATGCAATACAAGTGTTAGCCCAGAGGAAAAGGAGAAAATAAAAGAGCAATCTTACATAAAAATCAATCCCAGAAAGCTAAAAACTTAAAGCATTGCATTAAATTTCAGTGTGGAAAGAGCAAAATCTATTGTCATGTTATAGTTAGAGATGCCACAGAACCTCTGCAGTGGCTAGCATCTGCAAACAAGTAATGAACCTGAATTTCCAGCAGTCGCAAAACAATGCAGTCATTACAGTTGGTGAATGTCAGCCATTGGATGGGGATGGCTACTCGTATTATATAACTTTAATTTTAGTAAATCAGATATAAAATACAATTTAAAATCCAAGCCATTCAATTTTCGTCTTATAGCCGAGATCACGACTGTTGGAAATGTCAACTGCAGTGAATCCATTTCCAATTTGTTGAGTTTGGTTTACAAGAAAGAATTCCATCAGGCAATTTTGATATTCAGCAACTTTATGACTGACATGTGTGGCAGCACTCAAATAATTAACAAAAAAATCATTTAGTCTCCAACGTGCATTAGGTGATTAGAGAATTCTGAGGTCAATATCAATCTATGTAACATAACACTGGCGTTTCATGTTGAAGGTGTGTGCGAGTACCCTGCGTGATGGTGTCTGACACTCGTACGACACTGACATGTAGTTATTTTAAATCACCTTATTTTTTCAAATTATTATTGGTGTCTACGTGTTCGTGTCGGCACGGTGTCTGGTGTCCATGTATGTGTCTCAGTGTCTGTGTTAATACTTCATAGATGTCAACAAGATGTGTCTAGTCCATGTACAATTACATACAAAATTGAAAACATTCAAGATATCATGAAAATGCACGCAGTAACCAGGACACACACAAATACTTCAGGAAGATTCATGTATTGTTCTAATTTCTGTACAAGGTAATGCAACAAACTAGCACGATCATTGATCTGAAATAATGCTAGTCTTCAACAAAAGGAAACAGTTCAATTGAAATTCAGAATCTTTTTTTGACATGTACCAAAGTCCAATTAATCTATAGAGTCAAATTAAGCAACCAAACAAAATATTCATAACAACTCAAATAGCAAACAGGATTAAGCAATTAAAGAGGAAACAATAAGGTTGACAAACAACCAGTTACCTGTAGTAATCACAATAGCCACGGTTGCCCAAAATGTAACTGTGGAAATAGCAAATATGGTTACTGATAATGCTCCGATATATATTGCAGTCACTAAAGCGAAAAAAAGAGCCAAGAATCCTCCAGCTACAGCCAAAGAAATGAGAAGGGAGACAATAATGGCATTGATAGTTGCAACCAGAAGGACAAGCATAAAGCTAAGGAGTCCTGTCAAGGCAACAAGAGCAATTGTCCCAACCTGCAGACATTTGAAAAATAAACCATAAATATTCAACTAAAAGGATAGTTTTAAGATACCCCATTATCTTGACTTGATGATTACACAAAAAATATGGATATCTGTGTACTGCTTAACAATATCGTTTAGGATGTTCTCTTGAATTGGTATAGAAACTTCACAAAATTAATAATGAGATATGTTACCGACAAAAGCACGAAAACAAAACAAGCTTCTATTCCGTGCTTTAAATGATGACCATTCTATCATATGAAATTAAAAAAAAATGAATACAGATACACTGATCCTAATCATAGGATCGTGAAATTATGATTAGAGTCTTAGCATTATATTTATCATACAATTAATTTAGAACATTGAAAAATAGAATGTTAATCATATTAATCCTTAAATGATAAAATGTTCGCAATACATACATGTGCATTTTGTCAATTAAATTAATTCCTAAATGTGTATTTTCCAGGTAAAATTAATTTTAAATGTGCCTTCAATGAATTTAATCAAGTTTAATGGGAATGCACATACAATGTAAAATAGTTTTACACTATCATCTAGTAAAAAACCACCAATCTGCCATGTCATACAACAATTTTCAAAATATCTTTGTGATTTGGCGGAATACAAGATACACTCACGGCGTACCTTATATTTTCTCAATTTAATCCCTAATAAAATCCTTCAGATAGGAGTAATTTTACTTATAATAGAATTTACAGTTAAGAACATTACTTATTCCATGATCCGATTCTTATTTTTTTGAGGAACTAAATTTAATAAGGAAAATAAAAATATTAAGAAGTCTTCTATAATCAATTAATCATTAATCACTCCTCCGAACAATCATTAAACGAAAAACAGCTTAAAATTGTGCACATCATTAATTAGAAGTATCAACAAAAACAACATAACTGAAACTCAATTCAATTTAACGAAAAAAATGAGCGAATTGAAATGCAATGTAGAACATGAGAAGTAAAGTAACAAGTAGTGTTTGTTTGTACTAGATTGAGTTGAAATAGAAATGAAAGAAAGAGAGTAACCGAAATTAGAAGGAGAGGGCGGAGGGGAGAGCCTTGACGAGACCAGAGAAGAAGGCGTCGAGAGTAGTTTCTAGAAGCTTCGGGGATGAAAGGAGAGAGAGAGGTTTTGATCCGAGTTGCAGTATAAGAGGGTTCGGATATTAGACTATGAACGACGTAGTATATGTTTTCCGTTGTCGTTTTCTTCTTGTTGTTCTCGTTGTTGAAGCTCTGTTCTTCTTCTACAACTACTTCGTTTTGGTTCTCTGCCATTTTCCGTTTCAGATCCAACTGAAAATTGTGTTAGTTTGTTGGAGAATGGAAAACTTCAAAGCAGAGAAATTAAAGTGATCAAGACTGGAACAGTGCGTCCCTCGTTTTACTCATGACTATTTTATTATATATTATTGAGTGAAATCTCGTTATTGTCCCTCACAAAAAATCATGTAACTTAGTTGGTTCATGAGAAAAAAATTGATGGTTGAATAAGCCTATGATTGGATTGGCGTTGTCATGGTTGGGCTCGCGTTTGAAAGTTAGAGTTTTTTGCTTTGGTGTGAACGTGCGTTTACTTCCTTCTCAACTTGCAAACAAATACATGTGCTAAGTTGGTCATGAAACTACTAAGATATGTTAGTCTTCCATCAAATTGTTGACACTATTAGTTTTTGGGGATTGACATGCTTACATGGTGATCTAATTAATGGATCACATGTGTATTTAATATGATATTCAAATAAATTTTAGGTTTTTATTTTCTACTTTGGTAATATTTGGGAATAATTTGATCACAAATTTTTTAAAAATATCTAAATAAGAACGATTAAAATCACATAGTTTGTCTATAGAGTGATTCTTGCCATTCGTTTTTTCAATTTTCTTCTTTCTATATTGAATAGTGAAAATCATATAATTTGTTTATAATTTGTCTCTAAATGTGAGGTACACTTATCCATCACCTTCTAAACATGAGATAAGTTTGAGTAGATGTTCTTCAAGTATTTGTTTTCACGATAGAATTATAATTTTCTTAACTGATATTCTGGTTGAAGGGTGCATTCACTCTTGAGAAACATATCCGCTCTTGTGTATCTCGTTTGAAAAGAATATCTCCTATTATTTGTTACATTTTTTTAAATATTAGTGTTTATCCTCAAATTATTTCAAAATCCAAATCTTGGGTTTTTAAGGTTGGATCACTAGGATAGTCCGATGGAATGTCAGAATGGACCAAGAACAATCAGACAAATGAGTTGAACACCGCATCTTCATCAACAACCTTAAACATTAAGTATACCGTCATCTCAATTATATATTGCTTAAAATATACTTTTACTTGTACTTAAAGGCACACCGACATATGGCAAACACATAATTCATAAAGCTCCAAAATTGTCCTCGTAGAGCTATTATACAACTATTATACAATGTTAAACATACAGAACAAAAAACCAAAGCAAGTACTCCTAATAGAAAACTAAAGATGAAACTAAAAAGAAAAATCCAACAAGTGTAGTAGCAATTAATCTAGCAATCATGTTCATGGCCCTTTTTTCATGCATGTCTTACTATACAATAACATAACAACATTAATGCAGAAAACTCAATTCAAAGCCAAATCTACAACAAATAACCTCCATCAAAGTTTCAATGTCAAATCTGGTGTAGAGTTTCCTATGTCAACTACACATGAATTCACATTCACCTCAGTAGCGAAACTCAAACCTGAATTTCCACTGAATATGAAATTCTGTTCTCTATCACCAGATGCCGGTCGAAAACTACCGGGCCACAACAACTCTGACTCGTCATCTTCAACGAATATCGGCTGTCCAACACAAACTTGTTCATCATCAAATCTTGTATTGTTTTTCACCTCATGAGGAAAAGGCCTACTAATTGTTGGTGGTGAAAATCCATGGAGCATTGAAGAGTGTGCTTTTATACCTAATGATCTAAAAGAACCATGCAAAGGTAATGATGCTAAACTGGCATACCTTTCAGAAAACAATCCAATTCTCATAGCTCTTTTTGCTAATGTTCTTTCTCTTTTGTGTGCATTTTGGTGTCCACCAAGAGCTTGTGAGCTGAAAAACTTTCTTTGACAGTAATTGCATGAGAAAACTCTTGGAATGGTGGCTGAAGTAGTTTGTGAGACAGTGTTAGCAGGTTCGTTGCTGCTCTCAGAAGTGCTTGAGACTGAGATTAATCCTATTGAATCTTTTGATGTTCCTAATAACTCATTGTTCTTGAAATTTAGAGTTAAGTCAAGAGATATATCATTTAAATTAGGATGATTATTGATATCTATTGGATTTGTTATGATGGAAGAGTTTCTTGAGTTTTCTTGTGTTGATGATACATTGGAAGCAACTTGGCTGGTAACTTCTGCTTCATAATAGTCTGCATAAGCTTCCACTTCAAGATCAATGTTTGGTTTCATGATTACTTTGAAGCTCTAATTTTCAAAATAGCTTTCAGAGTGTGATATTGTTTCAGATCTTGATTGAAAGATTTGTTTTATCCTGCAATTAGGACAATACATCAGTTCATAGTTAGTATTCATCAAAAACCAGAAATTGTCTGTGTCAGTGATTTATTTATATTGGTAATTGTTGCTATGAAATACTATAATCGAACATAATCATTTTACTCCTTCCGGAATGAAATATAAACAAAAATAATAATTAAAAAGTTGATGTATATGGGTCCTAGTCTTTTCAGTTACCATTTTTACATATATTTTATTTCAAAACAGTATAACACAATTAAACACTCATGTACCGTCTTTTGTGATGAATTGCCTTGAAAAACGAGTTTCGCTGCGAAAAAAAATTCTTACTAGGTACTTAGAAGGATTTAAAAATCTGTCTGTGGTCGTGATTATTGCACTGAGATCAAGGTTTTTGATGTCTCTGAGACAATATCATTATATCGGTCATATTTAATTGCAATTTTTTGCAATATTAAGGATTGCAACACACATGCGATGTGATCACGATTTAAACCTTACTTGTTTATATTACAATACATTTCTCTAGCCAAAATCTAAAATAAATAACCACTAAAAATACAATTGAAGTCATTAATTAGTACCATAATAAATTGGGTATGCATAACCCATAATCCAATATATCTAGCAATACCAATAAAAACATTTTTTTTCTTGCATCCTTTTGAATTTATGAAGATTTGATTTGTTGTAGATTCCATAATGAAAAGTAATGGTCAACTATTTTAATTATTTTCAAAAGGGTTTGGATCCATAGGGGGACTATAGTTGGATCACAAATTAATTTCACAAACAAGACTTCCTGTTCTGCTTTTTCAGATTTTTCTTAAGAAAAATTCAGAAAAACAATAATGCTAATTGTTGAATATGAAACATTAAAAAAATAAAAATGATTGGATTTAAAGTGGAGCCAAAGAAGGATTCCTATTCAGACTGAAGAATACAGTTGAACACTTTTATTAAGGAACTATTCCTGATTGATTCATCACACATGCTTTGTTTTGTTGGCCTTATAATAAAGTAGCTAGGAGACATGCCATGAACTTCACTACTTAACTAATATATGATGTTTTCTCATTTCATCATGTCTTAAGTATCATAAATGATCCAGGAAATCAAATTCCTTTCATTGTTTACTCTAACATGTAACCTACTAACATCTAATTTGAAATCAATATGAAATCTTTTATTTGGATTGTTACTTATTATCTATTTTTAAGAGCCAACTGACTTAGTGCATGTTTTGATTGACAGTGAGGTTGACAAAATCACAATCTGCTACTATGATTTTGGCAAAAACTATATTTTGTAACTTCAATAAAATCACAGTGTCACCCAGATTTTACCAAAATAACTGTCAAGTCTATCCGTATGTAAGTGAAGATCAAGTTTTAGATTCAATAAGAGATAGAGTGACTTCATTTTCAACACACAAGATAGAGAAAAACAAAAACATTAATATAGAGAACTAAGAACATCAAAATATTCAAAACAAAGAACTGCATGCAGATATATACTTGTTTCTTATTCTTCCTTATCAATTATAGTATAAAATATAGTAATCTACCAAGATTTTCATTCTATAAAAACAAAGACAAAGTTTTACAACAAAGAAATGCTTACTTTGGAGATAGTTTAAAGATGAAAACTACTTTGAAGCCTTTGCAAGAGAGTCATATTTTAGAGGTAGCAAAATATGGCAAAATGAGGTGAAATCTACAAACCAAGAAAGGCTTTTTAAGATAAAGAGAAGTGGAAAAGTAAAAAAAAAAATATGGAAGATTCAACAAGTAGTTAAAAGTTAAGTACAGAGATGACAGTAGAAGAGTACTGCATACCTTGTCAAATTTCAAGATCAAGTGAAAGTAGTTTGCTTCTGAAAATCACTTAAACACTGCTTTGGAATTGGAGACATCTGTTTTCAGTGTTGCTTTTTTTGCTATGACTGGTTATGAGAAGACAGAACTGGTTCTTGTGTTTTTGATGTTTCTGAAAGACTAATAAAGGGTAAGGAGTGTGAAGTTAAATGTTTTTTAATTAATAAGTTCAACCCAAGAGGTATAAAAAGTTGGATTTGAATACTCTACAACAGTTTTACGGCACTTTTAAAATAATGGATTAAGAGAAAAAAAGATATTTCAGATTTTTTTTTCACTTAGTCCAATATAATTCGATAACAAGTTGTATTTTACGGTTACCGTAAAAGAATGAAAAAAAAATATAATTATAATATTTTTTTGACTCTGTAGTCTCTCCAATTTAATCTTAACTATTAAATTAATCTACCTATTGAGATATAATATTTTTAGTTGTTAGATTTATCTTAGAATTAAAGTGTGATGAAAAAAACCACAAAAATAAGATCCAAGTCAAGATGATACACATTTTTGTCTCCTAATTTTGGGGAACTTTGAAGTAATGGTTGCAATTGTTAATTGTTGTTGTGTGACTAATAATCTCATTCCACTAATGAAAGTAATCTCTTGTAATTAATAAACACATTAAAAACATGGTTTTTTACAATAAATTTATAATGAGTCTAGTCTTATCTTTTGTTTTCTTCCCAAAATTCCAATTTTGGGATTTCTAAAGAAAGCTAAATACCATGTTCTTACCCACTTACCAAGTTAAATCTACAGTAGGGTTAATTGTATTGTACATAATATAAGGAAGAACAAAAAAATAAGGCAAGAACACTGTGTGGCCATTATTTCCCACCAATGATTCTCTAACCTTCTCTTTCTTTGTCCCTCTCCCCCCACTTCAAAATGCATGGGGTCAGCTTTCAAAGTTTCATATTTGCTTGTATCTATCACGTCTTCAAGCATAACTACTATAATTAATAATATTATTATTATACCAACGTATATATTATTCATAGTATGTACTATGATGGACTAGGTTCCGTGCTGTCATTGGATGTATTTACGTAGTCAGTGATTGCATAACCATCTGATCGAAATTAAACAGTTCAAATTTTAAATTTAATATTCTTTTAAAAAAAAATTAAAAATTATTTGAGATGAAAAATGTCTGATTGAGATTATAGAGTCATTGAATACTTACGATAAGTGACTTCAATTAATCCAAATTTTATCATCATTTATTTTTCCAATAGCTTTTTTTAGAACTATGATATATGATATTTTTTAGTAAAAAAAACTTTTTTTTTAATGAAATATAACATAATTTCCTTTTCCAATTAACAACTACTCCACCTACTCATAGCAAATAATAGACCAAATGTCCTCTTCCCAACAACCATTTTATATTTACAAACTTTACCCCATTTTTTATCCTTGAAAATTTCCTATATAGTCAAACTATTAGTTTTTCTTCATGTCAATATTTGTTTGGCCAATCTTGTTTACACATTTTAAAACGGTCAAAATAGAATTTGAACATGTGTGGTTTTTCTTCTTTTTTTTATAGCTAAGAACATGTGTGGTTCTTTGTTAAGGGAAAAAGGATAACATATTGAGCCATTGCATAGGTGAGAAAGCCAAGTGGGCGTTTTTTTAAATAAAAAAAAAAAAACAAGTGGACATAATCAACCTATCAAAATTAAGGAAAAATAACGAAGAGTTTCTTCTAATGTGTTTATATTCAAATCAATTCAAATAAAAACTACAAACTGATATAAAAACCAAAAACAACATGAAACTTAATATTATATTATTTTTAGATATTTTTGTTGTTGTAAAAACCGTTTAAATCGAATTAGGTTTTGAGTTATTTTCTAAAAAAATTGAATCAAATCACAAATATAAATTTAAATACATAGTTGTTTCATTATTAGTATAAAATGTTGTATTAATTTATTATTTTTTATTTTTTTTTATCAATATTTACTAGTTTAGTATAATATTTATTTATTGACTATTTTATATGTTTAAAAAATGACTAATAGTAATTATTTGGTAATGTAAATTTGCAGTACATTATAGGTCATAGTATATGTTGATGATGTTTAGTTTGTAACCTATTATTTAACATAATATAAATATACACAATTATGCATCATAAAGAACTAAATTAATTCATTCAGTTCAAATCATACTTAATTAGTTCATATTCTTTTAGGAAATATTTTAAACTGAATGAAATTATATCCTACTATAATCTTTTGAATTAAATGACATAATTTATCTCAAAACCGATCCAAACTGAACTATAAACCTTTAGTTTCTTCCATGTCCTTTATTAGTCTAAATCATTTTGTACTAGGGTTTCTTACAAGATAATAGGATGGTCCATTATTCGAGGCATGAAATTATGGAAGCATCATGGCCATAGATCCAATATTTGCTCTTTTCGACTTGTAAGAGAAACATTTTCTTCCTTTGGAACTTAAATTTCAACCACGCAAGTTGTCATCCAATTGTTTGCGAGCACGAGCAAGAATAAATAATTCTCACAAATCCATCATGCTACGAAACTATCTAACAATGTCATCATTCATAATCCTATAGTATATAATGTGCTTTGAAATATTTACAAGTTAATATTTAAACTTACACATGGAATTGTTGAGCAGGACTTGTGCACAATTATATATGTGGCTATCCATTAAAGTGATTCAATGATAAACAAGTTCAGCTTCTACTATGTCTCTATCTAATCAATAATTTAAACTTACATGAAAGCATATGTGGGATGTGATAGCTTTAGTACTCTCAATAATAATTAATTTATGGGTAAGCCCACAACAGAAAAAAAAATTGTGGATTGATGTGTATTGTTGTTTTTGACTTGACTAGTATTATTATATATGTATTAATTTAAATATTTTTTTAATCATTAATATTTTCTCCGACTTTATTTATAAGTAAAAGTTGTCGTAATTTTTTGATCTTACATATAAATAAAAATCACTAAATTCAATTTTATTTAATATTACTGTTTTGAAAATACCCTTTATTAATTATCTTATTTTTTAAGATAAGTGCATAATTTCAATACAAATTTCATGTGATAATTATTATGAAAAAAGTAATATTTTAGTAATTATAATTAATTTTTAAATATATACTAGTATAAATTAGAAAACTTTATTTATAAATAAAGTGGAGGGAATACTAAAATATGGTTGGTGGTAACATCAATTATTATGCGAGGGGCAAAGTAGAATAATATATAGGTCCTATTTAATTTGGCTAAAGTATAATTAATATGACGGCCAATTGTCAATGTTATATATTATTATTTTCAGTTAGTTATTGTATATATTCCTATGCATCAAATATATTTTTTATTTATTGTTATAGGGTTTGAACCCCTGGTCCGTAATAAATCTAATTAAATTCTTAATTTAAATCAACTCATCTTATGTTAGTATCAAATGGTTTATAATGAAATCCAACGTTGATTTAGAGTATTGCACAATTACAACACTGTTTGTATCATTGTATGCAATAAAAAAAATAATCTGAATGCAACACATAATCAATAAAATTTTGAACAAGATGTCTACAACACATGGATATGGTACTTTTTATATAGACAAATGTTAATATGTTAGTTAAATTAGTAATTTTATTCCTTCAATTCGAACCATAATTATTGTATTCTTTCAACACTTTAATCAAACTACTTAATCTA
>JBBPBQ010000004.1:43006243-43017994 GCA_037974755.1 Cicer yamashitae
ATTTTATAAATATATCTTTATTGAAAATTGTAAGACATTAAATATCCATTTATAATATTAAAAAGATAAATATTTTAAATAAAAATATAAAAATGATTTAAATAATAAATGTATTTTAAACATTGTAACTTTTTATTATATATAACCAAAAATTATCTAAAATTTTCAATATAATAGAATCGAAGGAGTATCTTATAAGCATAAAAGTTTAGATTGCATAATTAAATTAAGTGATTTTATTTATGACATATAATATCATTTTTAAATAATTCGTAGACTTTTTTTAATTATATAGTGGTACTAACTTTTAAGCTGTCATTACATTTATACTTTAGCTGTAAGGAAAAAAAAAATTCTATTATACATTTAAGAAGTCATCACTTTTATAGTTTTTTGCTGTAAGGTTGTTTTTATACTAAAGGTACTACATTACTTAATTTTTAGGAATCCAACTCCATGTAGATGAGCTGAAATGAAAAAACACAAACTCGGTTATTTTATTTAGTACTTACATTTAAGAGCACAAGCAGTGGCCATATACCCATAGTTAAAGATGCTTAATAATTAATATGTTCAATATGAATAGTGTTGATAACACATTCATTATTTTTAAATACGATCCAAATATATAAAGATCTCAATTTAAATATGTGATGATTTATTTTGAGAAATGTTATTTAAATACATTTCTAAATACAAATACAAATACATATACTGTATACGTATACATACTCAAGGGCGTATACATAATTAGTCATTTTGTTAGGGACAAATGAGTCATTTTGAAAATTTTCTCTCAAAAAACCATTTCTCTCCTTCCCCATCCTCTTCTCTTTTCTTCTCTTCGATTCTCTCAAAAAACTCTCTATGTCGCTTCTTCACAACCGAGTTTGTCGCTTCTTCTTCTTCACGACCGCGAGTCTACGCTTCTGCCGCTTCTTCGTTTCGACATCTTCTTCTCCACCGAAGAAATTTCTGTGCGTTTGAGTACTTTCTGTGTGTTTGAGTATTTTTTGTGCGTTTGGGTATGTATGAGTCAACGACTAAAATGTTGAAAAGAAACACATTCATTAATACACTTTTATCATCCTTTCTTTTGTTAATTGAAATTTAAATATATGTCACTAATTTAAAAAAAAAGTGATTAAAATTAATAATTAATTGTTAATTAGTTAAACAGATGAACCCATTATTTATTTGTTATTCTAAATCTCATAAACCACCAAATTATGACTCCATGTCACTAAATTAATTTGGTCCTATATATAAATTTGATAGAATTCCAATAAATTTTAGCATAACAAAAGAGGATTAAAAAGTAAGGTTTTAAGTTGCCCGAGTGTATGTGAAAAAACAAGTATTATGATCTCTAATTCAACAAGTGAACTACTTTGAATTTTTCTTTTGAAAAAAAAGAGTATATTTTAAATAAAAAAATCAACATTTTTTATATCTCAATATCTGGTAATTTCCAGATAGTAATAGGTTGTAAATTACTAATTTTAGAAGCTCCATTTAAATAAATATAAAATGAAGATGAGGAGAGAAGGTGGGCCCATAGACCAGAATCACACATACACATACACATGACAGTACAGCCTCTCAAACTTTGTTGATCAGCAATGGTCATGCCAACCCCTTCTTTCAGATACATGGGCCCCACCTCCATGTGCACCCTTTCTCCATCCTCACTAAACTCTCATTCCTATGCATCTTTCTCATTTCTCTCCCATTCTCATTTCTCTCCCACAACATCATGAACCCCATTCTCCTCTTACCCTTACTATTCCTCTCCACCATCTTCGCTCAAAACGACGACGCTTCACTCATGCAAACACTCAAAACTAACCTCAACCCGCCTCTTTCTCTCGGATGGTCCGACCCGGATCCATGTAAATGGAACCACGTTACTTGCTCCGATGACAACCGTGTTACACGAATCCAAATCGGCCGTCAGAATCTCCACGGTGCATTTCCTCAAACTCTTCTAAACCTAACTGAATTGCAACACTTGGAGCTTCAATTCAACAACTTCACTGGTCCTCTTCCGAGTTTAAGTTCTTTAAACTCTCTTCAAGTCTTCATTGCAAGTAATAACCGTTTCACCGCATTTTCCGGCGAGTTTTTCGCAGGAAAGGAACAACTCGTTTCTTTCGAGATCGATGATAACCCTTTTGAGCCTTGGGAGTTACCTAAGTCGTTAATCAACGCTTCTTCGCTTCAGAACTTTTCTGCTAACAATGCTAATGTGAAAGGTGAGTTACCTGATTTTTTCGGTGGCGATGCTTTTCCTGTTTTGACCCTTTTGCATTTAGCTTTCAATAAGCTTGAAGGGGTATTGCCCAAGAGTTTTTCTGGTTCAAAGGTTGAGTCTTTGTGGTTGAATGGTCAAAAGAGTGATGTTAAGCTTCATGGGTCTGTTGATGTTTTGCAGAACATGACTTCTTTGACTGAGGTTTGGTTACATTCGAATGGTTTTAATGGTTCTTTACCTGAGTTTGATCAGTTGAAAAGTTTAAAGGTTTTGAGTTTGAGGGATAATTCTTTTACTGGTGTTGTTCCTAGTTCATTGGTTAGTCTTAAATCGCTTAAAGTTGTGAACTTGACTAATAACTTGTTTCAGGGTTCATTGCCTGTTTTTGGTGATGGTGTTGAGGTTGATAATATTAAGGATTCTAATAGTTTTTGTTTGTCTAGTTTTGGTGATTGTGATCCTAGGGTGAATGTTCTTCTTAATATTGTTGGGGCTATGGGTTATCCTTCAAGGTTTGCTGAGAGTTGGAAAGGGAATGACCCTTGTGTTAATTGGATTGGGATTACTTGTAGTGATGGGAATGTTAGTGTTGTTAATTTTCAAAAGATGGGTCTTAGTGGTACGATATCACCCGAGTTTGCTAAGCTTAAGTCATTGCAAAGACTTATTCTTTCTGATAATAATCTCACTGGTTTGATTCCGGATGAGCTTACTACTTTGCCTATGCTTACTCAATTGAATGTTGCTAACAATCAGATTTATGGGAAAGTACCGAGTTTTAGGAGCAATGTGATTGTGAGTACTAGTGGGAATGTTGATATAGGGAAGGATAAAAGTAGTCAAACTTCTCAGGGTTCAGTGTCTTCTAATGGTACCGATGCGAGTGGTGGACACGGTGGGAGTTCGGGAACTGGTGGCAAAAAGTCTTCTTCCCATGTAGGAGTGATTGTGTTTTCTGTGGTCGGGGCTGTTTTCGTGGCCTCTTTGATTGGTTTCTTGATTTTCTGCATGCTTAGGATGAAGCAAAAGAAGTTAAGCAGGGTCCAGAGTCCGAATGCGCTAGTTATTCACCCTCGGCATTCTGGATCGGATAATGAAAGTGTGAAGATAACGGTTGCAGGTTCAAGTGTCAGTGTTGGAGGTGTGAGTGAAGTCCGAACCGTAGCCGGCAATGAGGTGGGAGATGTTCAAATGGTTGAAGCAGGAAACATGGTCATTTCGATACAGGTTCTGAGGAGTGTCACAAGCAATTTCAGCGAGAAAAATATATTGGGACAAGGAGGTTTTGGAACGGTTTACAAAGGTGAACTCCATGACGGTACAAGAATTGCAGTGAAAAGAATGGAGTGTGCTGGGGCAATAACCGGGAAGGGTGCGACGGAATTCAAGTCTGAAATTGCTGTTTTGACAAAGGTTCGTCACCGGCATCTTGTTGCTCTTCTTGGTTACTGCTTGGATGGGAATGAAAAGCTTCTTGTGTATGAGTACATGCCTCAGGGGACCCTGAGTAGGTATCTTTTCAATTGGCCAGATGAAGGACTCGAACCACTTGGGTGGAATAAGAGATTGACCATTGCTTTAGATGTCGCAAGGGGTGTTGAGTACCTTCATAGCTTGGCTCATCAAAGCTTCATACACAGAGACTTGAAACCTTCAAACATTCTCCTTGGAGACGATATGAGGGCAAAGGTCGCGGATTTCGGTCTTGTGCGTCTTGCTCCGGAAGGGAAAGCCTCAATTGAAACAAGAATTGCAGGAACTTTTGGATATTTGGCGCCGGAATATGCAGGTAGATATCTTTTAGTTCTTCATCTTTCTTTTGCCTCACTTGTTCTCTATGTGCTATGACATTTTTTCGTAAGTATTCCCAAATTAATGGCTTGGTTTGAGTTTGAATGTAGCAACCTATTTATGACCAGCTAGGATATATTTAATGATGATACTTACATTTTCATTTAGTTAAGCAAAACCTATCATTACAACTTCATCCTGTTAATAGAAAGTCAAGAATGTAACTTGTGATCCAAATGATGGCCATGTTCAATTTTCAATTTGTAAGAATGGCCACTTGCGTCTTCGGAGGAACTAGCTGGCTTTCCCTTGGATTTAATTTTATCGTGTATTTTGATTGAATGGTTGTGTCATCTGATTTTTTATTTTTATTTTTATTTGTTTGCTTGATAGTACAAAAATTCTGAATGCTTGTGTTTGATCATTTTTTAATTTTCATTGATTTGTCGGCAAATGTCACTATCACTAACATGCAAATGGCCATATGTTTGCAGTTACCGGCCGTGTGACAACTAAAGTTGACGTGTTCAGCTTCGGGGTAATATTGATGGAGCTGATAACCGGAAGAAAAGCTCTCGATGAAAGCCAACCCGAGGACAGCATGCACCTTGTAGCATGGTTCCGCAGAATGTACATAAATAAGGACTCATTCCGAAAGGCCATTGACCCGACAATTGAGATCAACGAGGAAACACTAGCTAGTATTCATACCGTAGCCGAGTTAGCCGGTCACTGCAGTGCAAGGGAGCCATATCAAAGACCTGACATGGGTCATGCTGTTAATGTGCTTTCTTCTCTTGTAGAACTATGGAAACCATCTGATCAGAATTCAGAAGATATATACGGTATCGACCTTGACTTGTCTTTACCACAAGCACTCAAGAAGTGGCAGGCTTATGAAGGTGCAAGTCAAATGGAATCATCGTCTTCTTCGCTTCTGCCAAGCTTGGATAACACACAAACGAGTATACCTACTCGGCCGTATGGATTTGCCGATTCTTTTACGTCGGCAGATGGTAGGTGATCATGCTTGGTTTTGTACATAATTTATAAGGTGGTTCTTTTTGTGTGTATGTCGATTCTAATTGTTTGTCGTTGTTGTATTGACTTTTTTCTATGTGAACTTGTTCATCATTTTTCATGGTGTAGTTTCTTCCATGATTAGTAATCTTATACTCTCTGTAGCACTTGTTAATGAGTTTTGCTGACAAACTGAGAAGTGATTCTCAGCTGAAGATTTGTTTTTCTTCTCTAATTTATGTTTCTTTTCTACCCTTTCTCTTAATTTTGTTACTGTAGCTACTAGTTTGATTAATTCATTTCAATTATATTACATTATGAATCAATCACAAATCATACTTTCTACGACTTTTAATTTAGATTTATCGAAAGTCAATTTTTTTAAATAATTGAATAATTATGATTAAAACGATGGTATACAAAATATTTGTCACTAAGTAAATTAAATCTATATTAATTGAATCAATTGGTTGCAAGCTGTATTACTTTGTAGATGACAAGTGACACATACACTCATGAGTCAACGTAACCATAATATATTTAAAAAAATCTTACAATAATTATTAAATCTAAGTTTATCTTATAAGTTGAAATTAACTTCTGGATTTCAATTTTTTTCACAAGTTATCTTATTTGATTTCTTTGTACATTTATAAGGAAATTTTTATATTTAAACGAAAATAAACTTAATTTTACTACTATTCCTTCTCTTATTATAATTTTCTTGTCATTTTCAAGTATATTAACAAAAATATATAATGTATTTAATGTGTTTATTTTATGTATTAGTATTTATTTTAAAAATATTATTTTATTATGAAAGTTTCCATTTTGACTTTTTATTTTTAAAGAAAATAATATTTTTTTTGAAAAAAGCAGAGAATGAGAAAATTATCTTTAACTAATGTTTATTTTATAATTGTCCGTATTTGAACTACCATTATTAAAGTTATAAAGTTAAATTTTAACCATTAATATAACACATTTGAAGACAAATTTGCAATAGTAATAATGAAAGATATATCTGAAAAAATAATAATAAGTTTTTTATCTAGTAATTTAAAATGATGTTTAGATTTTAGAAAATTTACTTAGGGACGTTAACTTTGATATGTGAAAAATTATTATCCAAACTATAATGAACTCATTGAAAGCGAGGGAGGCTTAAAATATTATTTAAAGGGAAGTTGTTACTACAAGCTGCAAGGTTGCTATCATATCAATGTTGTAAGGAATCTTCAATGCATCGACCATTTTTGGATTAACATGAATATATGAAATGGACAAAATGGACAGGTAAGGAAGTAGTTAAAGAAGGAATCAAATATTATTTGTTGTTGCCTACCTTCTTATGAAAAAAGGAGACAATATGGCAAAATGCATGTGCAAGTTAAGCCAAAAGACGTGCCACCCTTTTCCAACTGGCTTCCATTACTTACTTTATTCTTATCTTTTAAGTTTAAACATTATATTATAAAAAGCTGAATGGATCAATAAATTGAAGATCCTTTCTAACCGCTGGAATATTTAAAAGTTAACACATGGCCAGGTGTCATTATTCTAAATAAAAATAATTATTTTATAATTATTGAAAAATTAGTTAATTATAACCAAATTCTTAGATTTAATGTAAAATATAATTAAAATTTATTAAATTATTTATTTAAATATAAAATATCTAATTATTGATATTAAATGGTTTTTTATTAAAAATATATTAAGAATATTGATATTAAATAAGTTAAAGTCAGTTTTTAATTATAACAGTGACTAAAGAAGATGAATATAATTTTTAATTCAGGTTAACTAGCTTCTATTTTCAGCTAGCGTATATAAATATATTTTTGAGAAATATTATTCATAAAAGAAATATATATTGTATTTTTATTTTTTAAGTTGGTTCATCTTACGATTTTTTGAGTAAGTGGTTAAATTGTTTAAATTTTGGTTATGTGAATAGAAGATGACTTTAATTAATATATATATTTTATATAAATTAATTTTATAATAATATTTAATAAAAATTTATATTTTTTTATCATATTATAAAAATGTACTAAAATGGAATAATATAATGTAATATATGAATTTTATTAGATATTAATATAAAACTATTTTTTTTTTCTCATTAAAAAAAATACACTTTGGAAGGGAACTATTTATCTTGTGGCTTCTTCAAATTTTTCGGCGGAAATTAATCACAGGTTGACAATTAACAAAAGCCTATATTTTCTCTCTTAAAACAAAACGGTACATATTTGAGATGATTTTCTTTATTATATGTTACTTTTTGTTTTTTTTTTTACCTTCAGCAGGTTGCAAGATGGAATGCGGTGAAGGATTTTTTAGGTTGCATTCTGGAGATACACCGCCACCATCTATTTTTATTTATTTTTTTATAATAAATAATTAATTGTTAATTTAATAAATAATTAAAAAACTAAATTATATTAATAAATTCAATCAAAATACATTTAATTTAATAGAAAAAATAGTGGTTGAACATATATGTGAAAACAAATGCTATATTATTTTAACAACTTCATTGTATTTTATTAACAATTCCCTCGTAGTGCATTAAATTCCAAACATGTAGGAGAGAAAATAGGAAAAAAATTAAAGAGTTATTAACAAAATATAATAAAATTACTAATTTATGACGATAAATTAAAAAAAAATTATTAAAATAATATAATATATTATTTGTGTTGACGCATCTTTTGGAGGATATAAAAGAAAAATATCTACATATTTACACTCACCACATTAAACTTTAGCTAGGAGTTGGTATCTGCTTTGATAAGATAAATGATGCATTTTTTATATAATATTTATATATTATTTTGTTACATGGGACAAGATATAATATTTATGTATTTTTTTGTTACATGGGACAGAAAGAAAAAGGAGGAAAAACCAAAAAATTTGCTAAGTAGCCAAAAAAATAATCATTAAGTTATGATTAGGAGTTGAGTTTTGGTCGGTTTTGGAGGAAAATATTTTGTAGAGTTAAATTTATATCTTAATATATATTTAATATTTTAAAAAATTATAAAAATAACATGATAGATGATGATATAATATTCTGGTATTTTTTTGTAGATATGTCAAAATGGGCTATCCGGCCCATTTAGGGTCGGCCATAACGGGTTGCAGGCTTCTTCGGACCAGGCTAAAAAGTCCTGTTTTAATATGGGCTATTAAAATACTATCCGAGCCCGGCCCTAGACGGGCTGCGGGCTGGGCGGGTAACCCGCATATTTTTTTTTAATTTTTTTTAATATATTTTTAATTTTCTTGCAACTCTTTTAATTTAAAAATTTTCTTCACGCCTATTTAAAAACAACTTAGTTCGAAATTTATTCATGCCCATTTAAAAACCACTTAGTTCTACATGCCTATTTAAAAACAACTTATATGATATTCTAGATCATTAAAAATACACAATACTTTGTTGTGTCTTTGTGAATTCTTAAAAAAAATTGGAACCGGCCCAATTTAATTTTTGTTTGTTCGGACCTTTTTTTTAAGACTAATTTTGCTCTTTTTATTTTTTTAAAATTGATTATGCGGGTTGCGGGATACCAGGTACCCATACGGGCTAACCCTAATGGGTAACGGGTTTATTCGGACCGGGCTCAAAAGCCCTGAAGAAATTCGGCCTGAAATTTTTAGGTCCAACCCCTATGTTTTAGCGGGCTGGACAGGTCGGCCCATTCAGAGTAGCCCATTTTAACAGCTCTACTTTTTTGCTTGACTTTAAAATTTATTTAATCTAGAAATAAAAAATAAGTTTTCTACTCCCTTTTTCACCAAAACCTAACTCCAAAAAATTATCCTAAGAAATCAACTAGTCTATATTTTCTAAAAAAAATGTTTTTAGAAGATGAATGAAAAATAATTAAGTTTTCATTAGTTGAAAAATGCATAATACATTTTACTTTATAACAAGACATAATTAGAGTTGTCAATAAAACCCCAAAGTCTAAAGTTCCCTCTCAAAAATCTCCTACTAAGCCTCTAATATTAAACCACCTATTAAAATAATTTTTTTAAAGTCTCGACCCATTATTTCATAATTTTTTGAGGGGGCTTGTATGCCCAATGTTTTGTTAATTAAGATATTTTTTTTGAAAAATTTTCAAAATTTAATTTTCCTGGAAAAATATCAAAAAAAATTCTTTAAAATATCTAAAATATTTTTTTCTCACAAAATTGTGAGCAAAATAAAAAAATCAATTTTTTTTCTCAAATAAAAAAAATTTCGAGAAAAAATTGTAAATATTTTTTTATCGAAAAATTTTGAGAAAAAAATTTTATTTCTCAAAAAGAAGTCAAAAAAAAATTCGAAATTTTTTTTCAGAAAAATTTTGATTTTGTTTTTGAAAAAGTGGACCCATAGGCCCCGCTAAGCCCACAAAATTTTAGAGAATTTTTGCCTTAAGGGATTTTCTCTTTTGGAGTTTTTTAAACTATGAAATTTTTTTCCCCTCCAATATGTGAACTGAGGCCAATAATTAATTAGCTTCTGAAATTGTTAGTTTTACAAATAACTAACAAAACGAACTGGACCTAACTGGCTAATGGGCCTAGAAACCAAAAGAATGAATAAAAACCTAACTGAGTATAGATGGAATCCTCTACTTGGGATCTTGATACTTCAAGTCCTATAAAGTATTTGAGGTCTATAAGGTCTTTTATCTGGAATGAAGAATTGAGAAATTGCTTGTCTACATGTAATTAATTGATGTCATTCATATTAAATGGGAGTCAAGCCCCAAGTATTGTTCAATTCCAACAATTGCTTGTCTACAACTCCTTTTTCATAGCATCATGCCAATGTTTATATTTGGATGCTTGTTCATATGTTCGAGGCTCGTAACAATTGGAAAGAGCCAAAATATATTTAAGATGAGGTAAGGATGAAACATGGTAAAATAAGGCAGAAGATAGAGGTTTTAACACAAGTAGAATTGAGTTTAGGTTTCATGGAAAGAAAATGATTGCAATCATAACCATTAAGATAAAAAAGTTTATTTATGAAACGTACCATAATTGGAAAGGTGAGACATTCACATATTTAATCATAAAATAAAAGGAAAATTATTTTGGTGAAATATTATTTTTCTTGAAACTAGAATCTCCCTAGTTTGCAAATAAAAAAATATATCTTTTTGTTCCAAATTTATATTCGAAAAAGACACATTTTCTAGAACTATGGTCTAATTTATTTCTATGTTAGGTCAAAATGAGTGCAAAATATAGTGAACCAAAAACTTTGAAATTCACATGGTCAGGAAACATTCATACAACAATTTAAAAGGAGAAATGTTATTTGTAGACTTTGATGAAAATATGTTGATTATAGGATTTTTTCTTAAAATATATATATTTTTTTCTTTTTTCAAATTGCTCTACTTTAAATTTTTTTTTCCAATCTGCCCTACTTTTTGGGCCAAATTAAAAGTCACAATGGGGGTGCGACCAGCTGAAGGCCTGCAAATTTTGGGTCAAGTGGGAGGTCGTTGGCTAGGGGTGCGACATCCTACTGGGTTTTTGTTTTGTTTTTGTTTTTGTTTTTTTTTTTTATCGTGGTTTTATATTATTTTAATTAATTAATTAATTATAATAATAATAATACATTAATAACAATAACAATAATAATAATAATAAATTAACAAATAATAATAATTAATAATAATTAATAATAATAATAATACATTAATAATAATAATAACAATAATAATAATAAATTAACAAATAATAATAATAATAATAAAAATAAATAATAATAATAATAATTAATTAATTAATAAATAATAATACATTAATAAATAATAATAATAATACATTAAAACTATAAAAATAATTAATTAATTAATAATAGTAAATTAATGAATAATAATAATAATAACAATTAATAAATAATAATACATTAATAAATAATAATATATTATTATTATTATTATAAATGATGACAATTTAAAATAATTAAAAATAGAAAATTATATTAAAATTTTAAAGAGTCTACGACTTACATTGAAGATAATGATCAGGATGAACCGAAAGAATCTCAACTCGTTCAAAGAGCTAGACGAGTTCGACGACATCCTAGATATGGAATTGGAGGTCATTTAGGTGAACATCAATAATTTAATGTATTTTTTTATTTTGTTTCATTTTATTTGATGTATTTTTTTAATGTATTTTCTATAAAATTTTAATATAATTTTCTATTTTTAATTATTTTTAATTGTCATCATTTATAATAATAATAATAATATATTATTATTATTATTTATTAATGTATTATTATTTATTAATTATTATTATTATTATTTATTAATTTACAGTTATTAATTAATTATTATTATTTATTAATATAATATTATTATTTATTAATTTACTATTATTAATTAATTATTTAATTAACTAATTAATTAATTTTATAGTTTTAATGTGTTATTATTATTATTATTATTTATTAATGTATTATTATTAATTAATTAATTAATTATTATTATTATTATTTATTAATTATTATTATTATTATTTGTTAATTTATTATTATTATTAATGTATTATTATTATTATTGTTATTATTATTAACGTATTATTATTATTATTATAATTATAATTAATTAATTAATGAAAATAATATAAAACCAGAAAACGACAAAAAAAAA
>JBBPBQ010000004.1:43018156-43040472 GCA_037974755.1 Cicer yamashitae
AAAAAAAAAAAAAAAAACCCAGTAGGAGGTCGCACCCCCAGCCAGCGACCTCCCACTGGGTCCAAAATTTGCAGGCCTTCAGCTGGTTGCACCCCCGCTGCGACTTTCAATTTGGCCCAAAAAGTAGGGCAGATTGGGAAATTTGTTTCAAAGTAGGGCAATTTGAAAAAAGGCAAAAGAAAAAGGAATATTTTAGGAATAAATCCTTGATTATATGTACAACATGATGTCTCGAATAAAATAAGAAAACTTTAAGTAGATCTGCATGAAATAAAAGACTTCTAGCCACATTCAAAATATGTCTATGTTTCTTTTCCACAACAAAATTTTATTGGAGAGTTTCATTACAAGATGTTTGCTGCACTATACCAAATTTAGCATAAAAATCACGAAAATCAAACTCAACACCGTTATCATATCGTATACTATGTGGTCTTAACAAACTGATTTTGAAATAAAACAACAATATTTAGCACGAGTTTTCTAGTTTCAGATTTTGATCTCAAAAGGTAAGTCTAAATATGCATAGAATGGTCATCAACAATAGTAAGTAAAATTTATGACCATGAATAGAAGCAACAAATAATAGACTCCACAGTTTATATGTTTGAAATCAAAGTTACCATCAAATTTAGAAAGACTAACAAGAAACTGCAATTTGGAAAGCTTAGCAAAATGACAAAAATCACATACATTGCAAAAATTATATTTTCCATAAGGAAAATGTTTACAAATGTGATTAAGAACATCATTAGATGGACGGCCCAATCTAAAGTCCCACAAATCAAAAGGCACATTATCAATTTTAGTATTTAAAGCAGAAAAATTACAAATGCAATTGTTAATAGACTTAGATATTTGAAAATGATAAAGTCCACCAATTAGATCAACTTTCTCAATCATCTTCAATATATTTATGTCCTTATTTTTGCAAGTGTCATAGAAAAAAAATTAATTCGTAGTTCAAAGAAGAAATGAGCTATAGAACAAAGATAATATTAGTAAACTTGAGAATGATCACAACATTCAATAATTGGAAACCATCGTTAAATCGAACAATTCTTGAGTATTCAACTTGAACACGAGTTCCATTTGGCAAAGTAACATTTAATGGTTTAATATAGTAAAAATTAGTAAAGTATTCATACATGTTACATGATTTGTTGCTCTTGTATCAAGGATCCAAATGTTTGAGTTGATATTACCTTAAATAGAATTTTGTTGTTGTGATGAATCACTGTTATTTGTGTTCACAACATGAGAGGACTAAATTTTTTTGGTGCTACACCAGAGTCATAATTGATTTACTTGCTCGTAAGTGAGATGAACGAGTAAGATTATGACTTCAAAGCTCTTAATTGTTCACCAAAAGTGCTTACAAATGGGACTATATGGTAGTCTCATAGAAGTCAAAATCCAACCCAAGTAGGAACAACAAACAACTAAGAAAGACAACATCCACATGTCAAGAGGGGTTAAATTTTTATCAAGTGTATATCTTGTATTGTATATCATATAAATAATATTCTATAAATATGTATCGATATTGATATTACAATGCAAGAGGAAGAAAATATTGTATTTAGATAAGAATACATCAGATCGATGGACATAGATTTACAATATAGCCTATATCAAACTCAGGTCACACAATTTTTTTTTAAATGAAAGGGTTAAGATTTTTAAAAAAGTTTATTTAACTAAAATAACCGAACTGCAAACTATATAAAATGTCTTTTAAATTTATCATGTCAGACTACTTAATTAAATAAAAATATTTTTTTAATGCAACTATTTATAGGAAGGGGATATTTTTTTGGACACAGAATGAGGATTTTAAATTTATATAATATTGATTCTAGATAGTATAGCTTAAACAAATCTACAAAATTAATTATAGAGATTTAGAATTGGTTTTGAGATTTTTAGATGATGTTTATTAGAATTAATTTTAATTTTAGAAATGATTTTAATTTGAAGTTAGAAATTGTACTTTTTGACTCTTAACATGATTATTACACTCAAATTTATTTTTTAATGCACTTTTACGTAAACGTAATCAAACATACAACATTTAACATTCAGTTCCCTTTAGACTAAAATCAATTTATTTATAATCAAAATTTTTTTTTTTGCCACATTACACTACTAGGCTTGGCCCAACTTAGTCCATATTGATATTTCTATTAGGCCACACATTTTGTAGCTAGCCAGATCCGCATTAATACCAATCAAAGTATATATATATAAATGTAGATTTGAATTAGCAGTAAGTTGATCAAAATGATACTAGCATTGTGATTTTGTTGAAATATTAAAATGTAGTTTTTATTAAAATTGCAGTGTTTAACTGTGATTTTATCAAATTCACGATAATCTCAACAAATACTAAAAATTTGCGTAAATGTGGGTTTAATATAGTCTGATAGGCCAAACGAACAAAATCAAAATGATTGATTTTCTTATGGACATGTAATTAAGGGATCCAACTCAGTTTAAAAGGCGAGTCCATCGAATTAAATTGACATATGTCATCAATACTTAAAAAAGTTAGTCAGTTTCTTCTCTCCCTCTCAATATTCTTAAAAGTCCTCAAATTATGTTGAGATTGATCAATCTAAATGTTTAAAATTATGTTTGAATTGACAGTCTGAACATATTTTTAAAGATTTTTAAGAATATTGAGACAAAAGAAACCATCAAAAAATTAGGTAATTGCTCATTCAATCCTTCCATTTTGCTCACTAGTACAAAAAACACTATCATAATCACGCTTCACATAACATGTGCATTTGTTTCAGATTTTTTCATAAAAAATTATATTTTTTTAAACCAAAAACCATTTTTTATTATTTGAATGGTTTTTAGATTTTATAAAAAATATTTTGTTAAAAAAAATTATTTTTTGGCTAAAGATAGTAGGTTCTCACCTACGATATATGAGAGAGAAAAATTCGCTCCCTGCGGTAGATATAAGAGAGAAACATGTCACAAATTTTAAAAATACGAAACTTAGCTCACGAATGAGAGAAAATAATATAATTACCCTTACTTTTTTGGAAAATCCAAAATTGTCCTTTTTACTAGGATTTTCTTTTCTTCTCCTTATTAATTTCTCCACATAGTATTTTTATTGTTCATATGCCTTTTATTTGAATCATTTTATTTTTATATTAGTCATATGTTTGATACAATTTTTTTTTTTTGCTTTTGTATGTTTATTTATTGCTTTTTAATGAATACTTAAGGCACATTAATCAATTTTAAAATATATCTAAGAAATGATAATTAGAAAAATCATATCTTTTATAGTAATTTTATAGTTTAAAAAATCACTTTTATAAAATTGTATATACACAGATTAAAAATCATTTCTTAAAAAAATCATTTTTATAATAGTAAACAAACGAAAATAAAAAAATCATTTTTTAAAAAATTTCTACAAAATAATCTCTAAATTTTTTTAGACTAAAAATTATTTTTATTTAAATTCAAACAAATATAGTCGATTTTTCTTATTATAATTTTAAATATACAATATGAAATCTGACAAATTACCGCATTTATTTTGGAGAACAGCATCAGCCGAAAAGTTATGACTCATTACGTTATGAGAACTTGGCCCAGTCCAAATTAAAAACCCAAAAGCAGTACAAGAACAAATTAACAAACACACGAGAGATTGGATAAGCATGGGACCACATCTAGGCAGGTACGTCTCCCAGTTGTATTAGAGGTATTGGAGATTATTTGGAGAATAGACAATTTAAAAGTCGATTTTCTATAGGCTATAACACAACTTGTGGCGAGGGGGTCTTCAACATTATGTTTTTAATTCAGTCTTTAATAAAAAAAAAATAATTTTAATAATTAAAAAAATTAATTTTTAGTCTTTATAAAATTTAAAATTTTATTTTTAATTCTTGTAAAAGTATTTTTAATTTTTTAGTCTTTAAATTTTTTTATTTACTTTTAGTCTATATTTTAAAAAAAAAAATTGTAAATAAATGATACTTTATGTCCCTAAAAAATTTCTTATAAAAACAAAGTAGGAACTAAAATGGAATAAACTTTTTTAGAAATTAAACTTAAAAGATCTAAAATTTATAGGGGTTAAAAATATATTTAACAAAAAAAAATCGTTCATGTTTTATTATATTATAAAAACAATTTTAGGCCATTCATTGGTGATGCCATCTACAATTGATATTGAAAGCATAAGGTCATCACCAGTTGTGACATAAAAAGAAAACATACACAAAAACTACCGGAGATCACTTCCATCCATGAAAGTGACATATGGTGTTACGGTAGTCTCAAAAAAAGAGAAATGATTTAAATTTCTCTAAGTTTTTCTTTTGGTGGTCATTTTAATCTTTAACTTCAACTTTGACTCATTTCTCTATTAATTATATTGAGTTGTCATTAATTTTGACACTCCATACGCTAATTTGACATGGGATACCCTCTAAATTCTCTCTCTAATGTGACAATATCATTTAAGTCCATAAATGTCACCACTTACTAACATTGATGTTCATAATTAGTCTTCTATTAAAATGAAGTATTTATAATTTTTCTTTATTTAAACTCTTTTGTTTATAAATATTATCCTTAATTTAAACTTTTTTAATTACAATTGTATCCTTATTTACTTAGTCAAATAAATAATTTAAAAAATATTGTAAAGGGAAAATTATTATTAATAAGTAAAAATTAATGACCATTTTACAAATATCTCATACGAGATTTGAACTCAATTCCTTGAAGATAAATTATATCAATAAGTCTTGAACTTCTTTATTCTGAACTTGATATAATAATTTTATGGACACTCCAACACGTTGATACACTTGATTTTCAGTTTTATATGTAATTGAAACTCACATTGATATACTTGAATTATATACCAACTTAGAACCAACATGTATATAATCTCAAATTTCACACAACGTAGGAAAATGTGATCAAAAGATTCGATTCCACCACACTCAAATGAGCAAGATTGAGCTTCCCCAGATAAAGTTCTAAGACGAACTAAGTTGGTCTTCAATGGAATTCTATTAAGCAATAGTCTTCAAGCAAACAATATCAGTTTATTCCAAACAATATCAGTAAATGTATTCACATGAATATTAAGATTTAATGTCAACACTTTGTAAGTTCCTTTGCCTCATTATTTTACACAGTTCTTGTGCCTTCTAAACCACTTATCTGCAATATTATCCTGCAAAGAAACGTTATCCAAGATAAAAAATACACTCCATAGCTCCTCCTCCTAATAGAAAAAACTCCTCCTCCACCTCCACTCATCCATGTTAACACCAACCCCTTGCTTAAACATGTTGGAATTACTTTGGTGAAATCCTTGATGCATTTAAAAATCAAATGTCGAACTCTAATTCACTAACACAGACACATAAACTAAACGTAGACATTCCATAATCTAACTTCGCCACTTTTGTGGGAAATTCATTTGCTGCATTACTGAATCAAGATAAGCCCACTTTACTAAATCATAAATCAATTCAACACATCTAAAATCAATTTTGGCTGATATATAAATGAAGCCAAATATACACTCACTACTTTTAAAACAAAAAATCACATAATAGTTGAAGAAGCAACGTCAATTTACAAGAAAGGGGGTTTGAATTGTAAATTCACCCTTTTAAAAATTCCTGTTAAAAACTTAAGAAAATAACTCAAGATTGATCTTGGTTGTGAAAACAGAAAACGAAGAACATTCTTGGTTTTAACCAGAAAACGAAGAACATTCTTGGTTAGTTAAAATCAGTAATTCAGTTTATGTATTTAACTTGATAACCAATCAAACTGAAAGTAAATAGATAAGGGAAGAGATACCACACGAGGATATATCCTGGTTCACCCAAATCGGGATACATCCAGTCCTCACAACTGTAAGATTTTCCACTAAGTGTTCAAAACAAAGAACCTTCTTGGTTTTACAGCACCTAGCTCAGATCAATCTTCATCTATTACAAAGTTAAAACCTTTCCACCCAGAAAGGAGTTCAATTAGGTCTCCTATCAACCTTGATAGGATTTCTTACAATCTACCCAAACTATACTAAACTCTTATAGTTCAAGTTTTACAATAATGATGAGATTGTTTTGTTAGAATCTGAGAAGGCTCAACACTTGTTTGAGTTCTGATTCTTTGACAGAAAAATACACGAGAATGATTATAAGAATCGAATAGGAAAAATCATAACTGATTCAATGTATGTGAGTGAGAGAATTTCAAGTATGATTGAAATGAATAAAGAATTTTCTTAGTACTTGAAGCTCTGCATTTTTCTTGAGCATTGGCCTTCCTTTTATAGGTTTTTAGGACATTTAATAATGGTCAAAAGAGTTGTTGGTAGTGCTCTATCAGTTTTGACCAAAACCAATATATATGAATAAAAATATTTTAGCCTTTGAACACTTTATGAAATATGTTTGACTGGGCGTTTTTCTTCGTTCGTGATCAGATTTCTTTTGTGTTTAATGATCATTTATACCTCATATATAGTTGCTGATGACATTGCTTCGATCTGGAGATTTGATTATGTCAAAAACAACTTGGAGAATGGTGATGAACTTCTGCAGAATTCTGGAGATTGATAATCAATCTGGAGTTTTAGTCTTTGAACTTTCTGGAGATTGATGATCAATTTGGAGGTTCAGTCTTGATCATTCTGAATGACTTCCTGATTAATCTGGATGTCTTGTGCAATTCAAGATTGTTTGACTCTCTTGAAAGTCAAGCTGGAGAATGTTCAGACTTGCTTGAACTTGCTTGATTCATGACCTTTTCTCTTTATGATTCGAGTAGTTTTTTTGAATTTGATCATCTCAGTTTGTTCCTTGCCAAGTGCTGATGATATAGATATAAAATTCAGAGGCTAAAATATCTTTTAACTAGTGGAGATTGATTGATTTTGGGAGCTGTGATTAGTGGTGTGCATGGTTCAAAAACCAAACTGAATTGCACCACATTAATAGTGCAGTTCAGTTTTTAAAAACCACTTTAAAAAAAACCAATTATTTTTTGAATCAGTTACAGTTCAGTTCTAAACTAGTTTAAAACCGGTTTATAATTATAAACCAGTTTAATATACTTGAACCGGTTTGAAACCGATTTTTATTAAAACCAATTCGAACCAGTTTTTATTGAATTGTTTAAAATCGGTTTTTTAGTGAATTTTTTAAAAGATTGATTTTAAAATCAGTTTTAAGTGATTTTTTTTAAAAAAAAGTGGTTCTAAAACCAGTTTAATTGTATTATTTGTAACAAAAACATATTTTTAAATGATAAATATCAAAAACACATTTCCCTTGTTTGATAATGAAAACTACAATTAAATTTCAACTCCCAAATGATAAATTTTAAAAATTAGACATAAATCAATCGAACAATAATTAAAGAATTGAAATAGTTTTGCAATGTGGCAGATTTAGTCGAAATAGTGGTTGCAATGTCATTGTCAATGTTGATGCAAGGACAATCATGAACTAGATCAAATTAGTTCAACACATCCAATCAATCACCTAAAGGAACTGGTTGATGTTTTTGATCTTTCGTCTAAACTTAGTTTCTTAAATGGAGACTCATACTCTTCAAGTAGTTCAATCTCAAACAGGACATCTTCAATAGCCACTGCCAATTTCTTATCTTCATCGGCATTGTGATAACAATCTCTTCTCTTGGCATCAAGAACAACATTTCTCCAAACAGAGTCACTGTTAATAAATGGTCTAGTTTTGAACAGATAGTACCTTCACACGCGATGTTGTGCACACTTATTAAATCTTATTGTGAATGATGGAATGAGCTTAATAAATGATTCTATTTTGAGAATTCGTGGAGCTGTGAAATATGTTAGACGTTCTCCTTCGAGGTTTGATAGATTTAAACAATGTATTGATCATGAGTTAAATTATAAAGGTTATGTTGAATTAGATTGTGAGACTCGGTGGAACTCAACATACATAATGATGAATGCTGCTTTGAAACATGAAAAGACCTTTACAGAGTTTGAATTCAAATACCAGAAATATGTTAATGAAGTGAATAAGGAAAAAGGTGTGCCTACACCTGAAGATTGGGAGCATGTTGCTTTAATTCGTTCATTCCTAAAGTTATTTCATGAAGCTACACTACGTGTTTCAAGATCTTCTTATTTAACAAGCAACTTGTATATGTTTGAGGTTTTCGGTGTCAGGATGAAAATTGCTGAAATGTGTAATAATGAAGATGAAAAAGCCAAGTCAATGTCTAAAAAGATGAAGGCGAAATATGAGAAATATTGGGGAGATCCTACTTGCATGAATATGTTGTTGCTGATTGCTATGGTTTTAGACCCTCGACGAAAAGTAAAGCTTGTGATATGGATGGCAAAAAAGATTTACACTAGTAATGACGTCACTTCTTTGAGAGAAAAATGAGATTCATGTTTGAAGTCTATCTATGAGGAGTATTCTGGTAGGGTGGTGTCACCTCTAGGTAATTCTTCTAATTTGTCAGGTGTTGTTAATGAAGTTGGTGATCCTTATGATTGTTCTGAATTCTACAAATCAGACGAGTGCAGTACACCAGAATCTGAACTAGGAGAGTATTTGGATGAACGTTTAGAAAAACCTTGTCCGAATTTTGATTTACTTAGATGGTGGAAGGTGAACTCAAGCCGATTTCCTATATTTGCAAGAATTGCAAGAAATGTGCTGGCTATACCTATATCTACTGTAGCCTTTGAATCTGCTTTCAGTACTGGAGGAAGAGTACTTGATCCTTACCGTAGCTCTTTGACACTGGCAACCGTGGAAGCCCTTATTTGTACCCAGGATTGGCTTGACGAAGCATCTTTATCATTTATTACTAGTGAGGATCTTGAAAATATTGTGCAAATTGAGCAAGGTAAGATACAAAGGTGTATTTAACATTGTGTTATTACTTATTATATTATTACTTGATACACAATGAAATGTCTTTTTTGTTTTGTTTTGCAGAAATACTTTCTTCTCAAGATGCCGCAAGTTGTTCGGCCTTTGTTACACTCGTTAATAATTGATACTTGTTATATTTCTTTCTAATAGACAGAACAAATGTGGCTATGACTAGAGCTAGCTATGAATTATTATGTTCATTTTGTTAAGTTGCTTCCAACTTTCAAGTTGGTTGAAACTGAGTTTGTTTTTCACTTTTTGTAGATAATGTCTTTGAATATTAGGAAATGCATCTACTAGAAGCCATCTTTTGAGATGTTGAATTCCAACATCATTTGAGGAGGCGTTATCCACGGTCACACTAAGCACACGACCTAACTCCCAACCATTCAAGCATTGTTTAACCGTTTTGGCCATTCTTTCTCCCATGTAGTTAGTGACTTGAAGAAAATTTAAAATCTTCTTCTGCAACTTCCAATTGCTATCAATGAAATGAGCTGTGAGACACATGTAATTAAAATCTTGGGTGGATGTCTAAGTGTCGGTGGTGAGACATACTCGATGACAATGTTGTGACAAAATATTCTTCAGCCTTGTTTTTTGTGTGTCCCATTGCTTTAAAATATCATGTGTTAGTGTAGTGCGTGATGGAAATTTAAACCTTCGTTGTAAACCATTAGCAAACTTATGAAAATATGGATGTTCCACTTGTTGAAACGGAATTTCCATGGCTACAAACATGTTCATCAAGTCAATTTGACTTACTTCTTGGTCAAATTTGGGAAAAGAAGGGGATGAACTAACAAGTTCCCTACTTGCCATTGAACATGAAGCTAATTCATGCTCGATATTCGCCACATTTTCTGGATAATTTTCACATCTAGTCAAATGGGCTCGCATCGCGCTTATTCCACTACTGTACTGGATCGTGCGACCACAATAATTGCATATTGTTGATCTTTTTTTGCCTTGTTGTGGGGTAAAATGATTCCATGCTTCCGACCTATTTTTACGCTTAGGCGACAACATAGCGGTGTTTGAAACTGAAGGAGGAGGAATAGAATCAAAACTCCCTTCCATCTCAGAGTCTACAATGTTATCATGACCATCCATGTTGACGTTCTACTGAAAAAATTGACAAGAGATACATGTCAAAAGAGCGTGCAGGTGTAAGGCACAACATTGAAAAGCCAAAGGTTAAATGACTAACTAGAAAGGAGAACAACAATGCAGAACAATCTTTATATGGAAATAATAATAAAATATTGAGTTTAAAGTCCTTAATCTTTTGATTTTCAGCATAGATGAGATAAATTGTACAAATTTAGAGATATATAATATATTGTCTTATAACATCCCAACCCATAATACTACACATTGCATGAAACAAGAAAAGCAGTCAGTAAAATTTCATATCAACCATACTATATTACAGTATATGACCTGCTTGCTCTTGCAGATATAACACTTACAACAATTCCTGATTATGCCTTTTTCTTTTTACCCTCTATAGTCATGTCTTTCTATCTGGTGTATCCAAAAGTCAGGAAATCTACCAGAGTTATACAGCCTACCAAAATATCAGTTTTATTTGAAAGAATATGCAGAAAATTTATTTTTAGAAAATTTATTTGCTAGTCATTGATGTGGAAGAACTCTATAATTTAAGTATGCATCTAGTACTTCTATATACTCAACATGAGATTCCCTAACTTACAAATATACTCAACATTTTCGTCAAAATAAAATATAGTGAACACTTACCAATACAAGAAACACTAGCTTTGATTTTCGACAATTATATATTCATCCCTTTTGATAATTATATATATAGATAGAAAATATTCATTGAAATATGATTCTTCTAAAAATGATCTTTCTACACATTACAAAAAGAAAGTTTTTATTTTGAAAAGGATAGAATATATTAAATTACTAATTTATCCAAGTACATTTAAGTTGTACAAAGATATGAGTCAAGAACATCAATTAATTACACATACCACAATTAAACAGATATCCAAGGCATACAAATAAGAACATTGGTTTAAAATGATAGTATTGACTGTAAACTAGCAGCAAGGATTATTAACAACAGACTCCACATGTGATAGCGAAAATATAGAATTGATTGTAAATCAGCAGTCCTACTCCATCTAGCAATAGTGAGTTTCATAAATTTAGCACAAAAGAATACAAGGCTGTTGATATTAATTTAAGCTCTGGTACTAATAAAAACAAAATCAGCAAAATGAACCAATACAAATATTCTTTGGCCTCAAATACATACTTCAAATTTGGAACATTCAGGTCATTGATAGTGAATTGAAGTTTGTAAAATTACAAACATTATAAGTTTATAACAAAATAGTATAATAACTAAAATTCTTTTCATGAGTAAACTTTTGATGCAATCTTCAAAAGCCATCGATTACACAATCACCTATCACTGATACATCCTCTACACCTTCACTTACTGTTCCCACTTGAAATTAACACAAAATGGAAGGAAATCAGTGAACTAATATTTCATAATCCATATTAAGTGATAATTCACAAAAACACCAAATCCAATAAGCAAAAGTTAAAAAAAGGGCTCAAAATTCAAACCAAGTAAAAGAAACTCTTTCGTCAGGAACGCACAAATGAAATGCTGCATATTAGAACAATAGCATAGATAATACAATCCTTGAAAACAACATCAACATCACTCTTCACCACCAATACTGTTTGTAACTTCAAGTCAAACATCAATTTGAAAGCAATATCGTGTTTGACCCAATGGTACACAAAGAATCAAAATGGCTTCAAATGAACAAAAAGGGTCACTAAAAAATGAAATAAAACAATGAAAGACAACTATCAATTCATAACTTTACAAATACAGAGAAAAATTCAGCAAACATGAATACAAAGTTTAAGCAATTATCAAATCATAACTTTAAAAATACAGAGATAAACAAAGTCACATATCGAAAATACACAGATGCATAATTGTTGTACACAAAATCTGAAAAACGAAAAAAGCAAAATGCATAAAAATCTAAAAACGAAAATGAAAATGCAGCAAAATACACAGATGTAGAAAACCTGAAAACGAAAGTGAAAACCTGAATTTGAAAGCAAAATCGAAATGTTGTATACCTGAAAACCTGAATATTGCTAGTGGTAATGCAGAAAGGATGGAAGACAGAGACGGAGGATAGCACAAAGAAAGAAGGGCGAAAAGAAAAGTGTCGCGGGAAGAGAAGAGAGTATACAAATTGAACAAAATTGATTTGGGGCTAGGGTTTAACCATTTTGAATTTTGGGGTTAGGGTTTATTTTTTTGATGTGTTCCGTGAAAAAATAATTTTATGATATTGAATACAAAAAAGTTTGAAAGTGGTTAAAACTGATTTTTTTAAAAAAGTTTAGTTAACTGGACTTTTTAAATATATGGTGCAGTTCATAAACCATTTAATTGGTTTGGGCTTTTCTGGTGCAGTGCAATTCAGTTTATGAATGCAGTCAAATTAACTACATTTTTTGCACACCCCAAGCTGTGATGATCATTCTTGAAACTGGAGAACATTCTCCGTTTTCCAAATTTTGTTAAGAATGCTCTCCATTCTTGTCTGTTCAGTTTCTTGCCTTTTTATTCTAATTTCTTTGCTTTGTTTAAATCTTATCTTTAAATTAATACACTCAAAAGCACAAGTTAAATTAACATAACATTTAGAATCATAATTAATATTCTTAATTAACTTTTTGTTTGTTTTCATTAAAACATTAAATTGAGATTTTGTCTCAACAATAGTGTCAAAGTTAATGTTTCCAACTCTTTCCAAAATGAAAATAAAGTATACTACTCACTCCATTTCACAATGAGCAATTCGTTTAAAAAAATTGTCTCAAAATAAATGATTTTTTAAATTTTAAATGTAGTAGTTTTTTTTTTAATTGTATTATCTAATTAATACTACTTGCAATCTGTAAGGTCTAACTTAACTGACAAATACTGATATTGTTAGGTTAGATACCATGCCCCGAGTACAAACCAAGAACCTCATAATTGTATGTGAGTTTCTATACCATTTTATTTATATAAAAAAAAAATACTACTTGCATTACTTCAAAGTCACTTTATTCTAATTTGTATTTATGTAATAATGAATAAACCAATTAATAAAAATATGATTATCTATCTCTATATCATTTATACATTTTTCTTAACATATATCGTCAAATAATTCATTCATAATGGGATGAAGGAAGTAATATTGATCACTAGTTCAACAAGTAATTAGTCATTTTGATTTCTAAATGTGTTAAATGTTGTCACTAAGTTCATTCATTCGAACTTGTAAATACATTATCAAATATATCTTTTATTAGTAATTTTATCAATTAAATTGACCAACAAAAACATTAAAAAATTAAACTACTAATTAAAGATACATTTAAGAACTAAAAAAATTAATAAAAAATTTATTTAATATTTTATTTACAAGTTGAATATATTGTACCAAAATATCCGTTTATCCTAGTTTAAGTGTTGTACGTCGTAATGCGAGTTGATAGGAAACAGGAAGTAGACACCGACCACGTGTTCCTACGCGCCTGGTAGAAATACGCACGCATGAGGTTGGCACGCGCATTAGAATATGCCAAGATGCAACTCAACAGTGCAATGCAACTACTACAAAACAAAACAAAACCCACACAACAAGGTCGTATTGCAAATTGAAACCAAACCAGTACAGCACACCACCGACCATCTGACTCAGTCCTCGTCAGCTCCTATCCCACGCCATTCAACCCTTCAAGTGTCTCACTAGTACAACTACTACTTCCCCTTCAAAATTAAACTAATTAATTAATTCATTTATTCTTCAATGTCATACTCTTTTTCCCCTTATTTCAAAATTATACCTTCATCCGCTACCGAGTTTTTTTCTCTTTCGGACTCTTTCAACGTTCAACGTTCAACCACGCATGCATCCCACCCACACGCTAACAAATAGTAATAATAGTAGTAAAACAATAAACAAAAGCCAAATTCTACGTATTATACACCATTCATAGGGGTTTTTAAAAATTATTTAAAATTTTAATGAAGATCAATAATATTTTTTTCTACTATTTCATCAAAATAAATTTAAAAAAATACATTTGTTTTCTTTTATTTTTATTCATCTAATATCAATTAAATCATTAACTCAATCATAAAAATAAAAAAATAATTTACACTCTTTAAATTATCAGTTAATATTTCAATTGATTTTTAAATATTAACTTGGTCCAAAAGAGCTTTTGCTAAATGAAAACTTAGACTTAAAGCTTTGATTCAAACCCCTTTATTCATTTCTATTCCATTTTTACGCCTTGTTTGAAACATTCTCAATAAACTATTCCTTTCTTAATTAGTTAGTCTTACTTAGCTCCCTTTGACCCCGTGTGTCAAACAAGTACCTCTCCCTCAACCTCCATCTCCATTATTCCTATATATAAACAAATCCCCACAACTTCTTTTCCTTCATTACAATCACAACAAATCATCCTTCAATACAAACACAAACAACAACAACAACAACAACATCAAAAACAAAAACAAAAACAAAAAATGGTTCTATCATGGACCAAAGGTAGTAGAGTTTTCCGTCGTGCTCGAAAGGGAAAAGACATACTAAATTCAAGCAACGATTTACAAGTTGAGATAGCAATCCCAACTCATTTCCGTTGCCCCATAACACTAGACATAATGAAAGATCCCGTTACACTCTCCACCGGCATAACCTACGACAGAGACAGCATCGAAAAATGGATCGAATCAGGTAACAACACGTGTCCCGTCACAAAAACAGAGTTATTATTAACAACCAACTTCGACAACATCGTACCTAATCACTCCCTTCGTAGAATGATTCAAGATTGGTGCGTCCAACACCGTTCTTACGGCGTCGAACGAATCCCAACTCCTCGTATCCCCGTTACACCGTACGAGGTTACCGACACGTGTACGAGGATACTGTCTGCGGTGCAACAAAACGACGAACAAAAGTGTTTTGAATTGGTGAAAAAAATAAAGGGTTGGGGAAAAGAGAGTGAGAGGAATAAAAAGTGTATAGTTTCAAATGGTGCTCCAATTGTTCTAGCTAATGTTTTTGATTCTTTCTCACGTTGTTCATTTGAGAAGATTAATGTTGTTCTTTTGGAAGAGGTTTTGGGGATGCTGACGTGGATGCGTCCTGTTTCTGAACAGAGTAGATTAATTTTGGGATCTTTGAATTCTTTGAGTTGCATGGTTTGGTTCTTGAATGATAAAAATCAAGTTTCAACTAGACAAAATGCTTCTTTGTTGATTAAAGAAATGCATGTTGAGTCATTGATGAAAATTGAAGGGATTGTTGAAACTTTAGTGAACATGGTTAAGGTTCCTATTGGGAGTGTTTCTACAAAAGCATGTTTGTCAACAATTTTTCACTTGGTTTTCTCATCCAAGAGTAAAAAAGTGGTTTTGGAGAGGTTTGTTGAATTGGGTTTGGTTTCAATTTTATTGGAGATTATTGTTGATGCTGAAAAAGGGGTATGTGAGAAAGCTTTGGGGGTGTTGGATTGTCTTTGTGATAGTAAAAATGGGGTGGGAATAGCAAAGTCAAATGCTTTGACTTTGCCTTTAGTGATTAAGAAGCTTTTGAGAGTGTCTGAATTGAGTTCAAGTTTTGTTGTTTCTATTGTTTACAAGATTTGTTGTGATAATAAGGGTGAGGAAGAAGGTGTTTTGATTGAGGCAATTCAAGTTGGGATGTTTCAGAAATTGCTTGTTTTATTGCAAGTTGGTTGTGGTGAGAGTACAAAGGAGAAAGCTACTGAGTTGTTGAAATTGTTGAATGGTTATAGGAGCAAAGCTGAGTGTGTTGATTCATCATCATTGGATTTCATGCACCTTAAGAAGCCATTTTGATTCATCCATGTGGATGACATTTAATTATTTCCCTTTTTTGTTTTGTGTATAGTTTTGTTGTAAACAGAATATACTCTTGTACAAAGATACATAGTCACACATAGAAAGGACACAAGTTGTATCTCTAACATTCAATTGAAGTTTTGAAATTCATCTTTTTTTTTTTTTTGGAAATTTAGATTTGAGACATACAGATCGAGATGCTTAAAGTTTAATTTTCCCTTTTTTATGCTTATTATTCACAAGTTCAAATTAAATTTCAGTATACAATGTACTTACTTTCTATTGATTTTTAATCTTATGAGAAGTCTACCAAGTTCAATCATAAATAAATATTTAATTAGTGAATTTTTGGACAATATGATTCAGATTTGATCTCACTCATGCAACATCAACATAAAATGTGTCTTTATTAGAGTACTATTTTTGATACATTTTGTGGTACTCTATCAACAATTTAATTGAATGATTTTTTTTTTATTCTCAATTTTTTTTTATTTTAAAACAAACTTTTTTTGCAAATATCAACAAATCAGCGATTTTGAGGTAAAGAGTGTCACATATTGTAGTTCGTTTGGTTTTTGATGTCTTTGATGATGACAAATGATTCATAAGACTAAGACTTCTACCAAAGTGTAAGTGCATATGTCAAACGTAACTGTGATTTGACAAACTAAATTTCTCAATTCTATTAGCCGCTAGGTTCCACTAGACATGCCAAATTTGGTTTTGAACTCAAATTTGTCAAGTTGATCCCACTAGACATGCCAAATTTGGTTTTGAACTCAAATTTGTCAAGTTGATCGGCTTAAAACTCTCAACAATAATTCAATTTAAATTAAACAATATGCTAAAAAATAAATTGAATTTTTTCCCTTGACCGTTAGTTTCTTAACTATTGTAAATACCATCAAATCTGAAGATGAGAACTTGTGAGTACTAAACACCTAAGGAAAACGTTAATAAAGATAATACGAAGACAATATACAAATAAATATATATATTTTTTGATCGATTGATGTGTCCTTACAATATAGATTAAGGACTACACCAACAGAAAGTAGTTAGCTAGGGGATAACCACCTAACTAACTAGATAATAAACATAACTAATTACAATTATTAACATGTAATATTTCTCACAAGCTGGAGAGTAATCCCAACTTGGAAATGAAACTATAGAAAGGTAAGGGTCTAATGGCTTAGTAAAAATAGATGAAAGAGATTTTGCTTAAGTTTCTACAAACAAGATGACAATCTAATTGTTTGATCCTTTTATGGTATGATGAAGATTAATCATATTTAATCTCATAATTTGTTGATGACATTGTACGATATTTAGCTTCAGATGACGAACAAGAGATGATAGGTTGTTACTCTGACTGTTATTACTCACATATAGCCATGTAGGTCCGGCACAAAGTACAGGCCACCAAGACCTTGCCTAGAGTTTCAGTTTTTTCTTCTTTTTATTAGTAACTGAGAACGATAGTTTAACCCAAAAAATAGAAATAATTAAAAGAAAATATAAAACTTGAAATGATAGTATATAAAACTATAACAGATATATAGTATTTTTAATATAGCTAATCTATTAAAATTCCACTTAATCATAACTAAATATAACTATCTTAAATCATATCTAATTAAATCTAACATGTAACACTCCTTGCAAGTTGAAAGTGTATTATAACATTTTCAACTTGGAAAGAAGAGTACAATACCAGAAAAAATAAAATACAATATTACTAATGAAAGAAAATTACAATAAAAAAATATATGTTGTAATCACATCCGCTAAACAAGAAAGTTGATGTAGAAAGTGGTAGCGACCGAGGTGAATAACTCTCGTTGAAGTCTTCTACTTACTTTGAGCTAACTTGAAAATCTTTTGATATTTCCAAAACACTCACTTCAATATAAGATCAAAAATATCAATCATGGATGTTCAAATGCTAAATTTGGCTAACAAGCTTAACCACCTTAAGATGGAAGCAATAAGAGAAATGACTAACTCTCATAGGATAGAAGATCAAAGATAATGATAATTGTTTTACTACTATAGAAACACAAAAAATTTAAAATATTTAACTAAGCATATGGAGAAAGATAAATTGTTTAACTATCATAGGATAATAACTAAAAATCAAAGAAGCACACCACCAAATTTTGGAGTGCATGATAACCTTGAACAAATATTTGGTATCTTACACTATTTGAAAAGCATAAACATCTTGTGAGTATCCAAATGAGATTTAATTAGCCAACAAAGTATAAACAACTTGTGAGTACCCAAATGAAATTTAATTAGCCAACACAAAAAATCTCCAGTCTTGGAAGTGACACAACAAACCATTTAAATTCCTTTTTAAACTTGATTTTCAAATATTGTAATTATGAAAAACATCATCACTTCCGGAAGGTTTCTCTTTTGACATTGTGAAAGATGTAGAAGAGGCTATTGAAATTAATTTCCTCCATAAAAGAATGAAAAAGAAATGGAAAGAAAGAGGGTGATTGGAGATTGAGATTTTTTCGAGCAATAATTAAGATCATCTCTCCAAAGAGGATTTTATTCTGATATCATGTTGAAAATCGTGGTTGAACTCAAGAAAGAGAAATAATTAAAAGAAAATATAGAACTTGACACATGATAGTATGTAAAATTATAATACAATTAGAGTATGATGCACTTTTATATAATAATCTTAATGTAACTAACCTAATAAAATTTTACCTAATTATGTTTCTTGCTCCAAAGTTCAAGTTGGAAGATAAATATATTCATAATTTACTCCATTGAGAAAATATGACTACCGCCAATTCCATGAAAACTCCTATGACTACTACTACAAAGTTATTTGTCACATGTTCTGCAATGACAATCCTAATCCTAGTCTTTATCGATCCATTGTTTGTGGACTAAAATATATATGTTACTAAAACCAGGCATACACTATATGATTAGAGAAAAGATTCAAAACAAGGGCTCATTGTTCATCACATTTTCTCATCTAACCAAACAACATATGTTCTCTCAAAGCCTTCTACCACTGATATGTTCTTACAATGCAGACACAAACTCAAAGTTCATGATTATTCACCCATAAGTTTGCAAAAGAGAACAATAGTCAAAGTCATTTAGTTAGTCAAAATAAGAGTTAGTTATCTTTTATGTTTGTTAAACAATTAGCTAATTGTTTTTCTTTAGTTTTCTCATCTTGTTCATAAACTCTCACTCATTTGTAATAAAAAACAAAATAAGTACCAAGAATTATTCAACTACTTTGATTCTCTTTAGCTACCACCAAAACAAGACCAACGGCTACATATAAAACAAAACCAAAATTGATGCACATCAAACACTACAAACAAAACAAAGACAACCTAAGCTCCACTTTTAAAATGATAAGTAAACTATACATAATTGATTTTAATTGGTTACAAATAATTTACTCACAACTTTCTAAAGACAACCTAAATTTCACCTTTTAATACTTTCCACCAATGATTAATCACTATCTCATTATGTAATTGTCGCTAACCAAACTTTTCATTGACACCACAAAAAATCAAATCTAGATGTACTAACTCCAAAGAAACCTATTTAGTCATGATAAATAATTAAAAATACAAATTTGATCTTTAAAAACTCTTTTTGATAAGAGTTTGATATTTAAAAGTTTCAAATGTAAATCAAATTAATTCTTAAAACTGAATGAAGAGATAGCTTCTTGCAACTTGCTTATAGAAGTCAATGATCATATGCATCATGCATGTGGGTTCTTGCATGTCCTGTATGCAATTTGCAATCCTACAATATAATAACATGCTATCAGATTTCACATTTGATACTCATATAATGCATAAACAACACTTCCTAATTTCCTTCAAAGCTTTAAAAAAATCCACCATGAGCTCAAACCTACCTCCACAAGGCCAAATCAAACAACATAACAAAAAGAAAATCTGGGTCTAACTGTTGACTTTCTACAAAACCCGTTGATCTTAAAGTCACAACATTAAACTATCACTTAAAACTCTCCAAGTCAAAACTCCATCACTTAGTGCTAAGCACACAATATAAATCTATCAAAGGAATCCTTAACACTTGACAATATAAAAATGGTCAAAATATGCACATAAAAATGGATACCTTCAAAGCTAAGTAACCACAATGAAACTCAAAAATCAATCAATAACAAACCAATAAACACATTCCCATTTCATAATATGGCTTCTAATAGTAACCATAATCCAAAATCAAAAACCTTAACCACCAATTTATTCTTCAGTTCTCTCCTTTTATTCACAAACCTAATAACACTCTTTCTTTCCTCCACTTACTATTCCTCCACCTGTACACCAAATTTCACAACAACCACCACAACCGCCATCGAAGCCGACGATGGTAACCTCCCACTGGAATTCTTTGCCTCCACGTCACCACAAAAACTCCCGCTTGGTTTCAATCGTAATTTCAACTCCGACACTGTTAATCCTCCCTTTGGAAGCGCCTGCACTCTCTTTCCCGATGATCTCCGCATCTTCATGTCATACGACGTGAACGGATCTTGTCCAGACGACGAGCTTCTCTCTCAGAGACTCCTCCTAAAAGGATGTGAACCTCTCCCTCGCCGTCGTTGCCGTCCAGCGGCGCCACCAAATTTCCCGCCGCCAATCCCTCTCCCTTCGAGCCTCTGGTCCACACCGTCCAATTCCTCTGTCGTGTGGACCGCTTACACGTGCAAATCCTACACGTGTCTCATCGATCGCTCGCGCACGCAGAAAGGCTTCGACGATTGCAAAGACTGTTTTGAGCTCAACGGCCGTGAGAAGCATCGTTGGACAAACCCTAAATCGAACGGTCTAGATTTCAGCATCGACGATGTTTTAAAAACCCGAAAACCCGGTTCGATACGGATCGGGTTAGACATAGGTGGAGGAGTTGCAACATTCGCAATTAGAATGAAAGAAAGAAATATTACAATCTTAACGACGTCGTTAAATTTAAACGGTCCATTTAATAGTTTCATAGCTTCAAGAGGGGTTGTGCCTCTGTACATGAGTATCTCTCAGAGGTTTCCGTTTTTTGATAACACGTTGGATATTGTTCATTCCATGCATGTTTTGAGTAATTGGATACCCGAAACATTGCTTCATTTTTTGTTGTTTGATGTTTATAGGGTTTTGAGGCCTGGTGGGTTGTTTTGGTTGGACCATTTTTTTTGTGTTGGGGATCAATTGGAGATGGTTTATGGGCCCATGATTGAGAGTGTTGGGTTCAAGAAAGTGAAGTGGGTCACTGGGAAGAAGCTTGATAAGGGACCCCAATTTCAAGAAATGTATCTCTCTGCTTTGTTGGAGAAGCCATTCAAGGATTCTTGGTGAATTGCAAGGTTTCAGGAAATGTATCTCTATGCATTTCATCATGAGTTATTTTTGCTGACTTGTTTTGATAATTTTATTTTACTTTATTATTATTTTTTTATAAAAAAAATTGGTGAATTGGGTCATAGGATTCACCAAGGTTAGAGAATAACTCAAAGCTCATAAAATGTTGACAAATGTATTTGTAAGATAAATTATCCACCAACTAAGTCTCATTTGATTGTGGAAGTTGAATTATTTTTTGTAGGATATGAGTTAAATCTAGATGTATCCCAAAAAATTTATTTAGTCACGAAAAATAAAAATACCAATTTGATGTTAAAATCTCTTTTTTTTTTTAATAAAAATATAATCTTTAAAAATTTCAAAATGTAAATCAAAATAATTCTTAAATAAAGATTAAAATGTCTTTTAAAAAAAATTGTTTGGGATTTTTAGGAAATTATTACTTCTTGCAGCTTCCTTATAGAAGTCAATGATCATATGCATCTACATTATGCATGTGTGATCTTGCCGGGTCTTAAGCGGGTTTTTCCCCCTTCCTTCGGAATGCATGTCTTGTATGCAATTTGCAATCCTACAATATAATAAAAATGCTATCAAATTTCACATTCCAATATTCATACTGCAGAAGCAACACCTCCTAATATTCTTCAAATGTTAAAAAAAAAAAAATCCACCGTCCTCAAACCTTCCCCCACAAGGCCAAAACAAACAACATATTCTCTTACTCTCATCCGTATAAAATAAAAAAATAATAGATTGAAATGATATACATAATATTAATAAGATGATATAATTCAAAAATAGAATGTAAAATTGTATTTGAAATTAAAAACAATAGGTTGTTTAGATAAATTATTTTTATAAATGTGACATTTTAAATTAGAACGAAGTTAGTCTAGTAAAATGAAATTTATAATGGTCTAAAACATAGATGCGACCATGGAGAATTAAATTTAAACCGTTGATAAACTATATATATATATATATATATATATATATATATATATATATTCTTATTTTCTT
>JBBPBQ010000004.1:43040663-43054694 GCA_037974755.1 Cicer yamashitae
TTTGTAAGATTTTTGTTTTTTTTTTTTAATTTGAAGTTGCAGTTTCAATTTTCAAATACTGATTTATGTTTTGTTTAAAATTATAATATTTTAATATTCACTAAACTAAAAATGTTTTTTCATACTCTATTTTAGAACAAAACTGATTGATCACAAAGTGATGGTTAAAATGGTCTAAAACTTATATGTCACCGTAGTAGAATGAAATTTAAACCGCCGGATATACTATTATATATATTCTTATTTTCTTACAAAAATATTTTTATTTTGTTCCAAATTGGAATATTTTGGTGTTTAGTTTTAAAATGTATTGGATTTTTAAAAAACAATATTAAAAAAAAGTCAATTAAAAAAAGAAAATATTAAAATATTCATTAAACTAAAAATGTTATTTCATAATCTATTAGACAGATTTGTATATTTCAATAGATTAATACAGTATACGATTTCAAAGTGTAGTCAAAATAAAAGATTGTATAATCTAACCGTTTTCTCTACTTCTATTTTCTTCTCCTCTTTTTTTATCAGTTTGTTATTGTGTTTTACTAAAGTAAGGTGAATTAAGGCTAATTTTTTGTCCGAAGTCACCCCCTTTTAATTGTTTTTTGTTATCTTTTATTTAAATAAGTAAATTTTTACACATATTTAATTTTTCATTTATATTTTTGGTTTTATCGTCTTTGTGAGGCACTATATTTATTTGTCGTTTTGATACGACATTTCGTTTTTCGGTCTTGGTGCGACGCTATTTAGTTTAGATTGACATATCAATTTCGTTCAATTGTAAATTCAATCATTGATTTTAGCATTATCAACATTACAACTTCAGATGAATGAGTATTTCAAACACCTAAATGTTGTTATTTTTATAAATTGTCACATTTGTCGACATTTTGCGGTTTTACGCTATTATCTTGAATGTTATAAGTTTATTTGCAAATTTATCATTTTCGATTTTAACAATTTTGAATTGTAATTCTCAATTAATTTAATTTATATCAATTTGAATGGATAAATATTATTTTTTTAATAAATAAAAAAAAACAGGCACATTTGTATAATTAATGATTTAAAAAAAAAATTGGAAAACCTGACAAACTTGCACTGGCGTGTATTTAATAATCTCCCTTGCATGGTCCAATATAAGATTTGGACCAGCCTAATCGTCACCCCAAGATTAAATATCATAACTCATAACCTTTAGGGGTATTTTTCTCTTAGCAACCCTAATGTCTTGAAATATACAAAATACACAATTTGGAAGTTTTGAGAAGATTTAGGGTAAAAAAGAAGTTTTTTAACCTTTAAATCAAAATTAAGGTAGACAAAACAGGTCGGTATCTCTTGTTCTGCCATCAATCCGTTTAAAAAAGACAGAGTAAGATAAATCAATTTAGATGGTTGGATTGAATTCTCTAACCCGCCTCAACTTGTGCTGGTTTGGCGAGTTGGCCACCAATTTTTTTTTTTTAATTCACGTATTATAAAAAAAATATTACATCAACCTAGTAACTATAATGTAAAAAATGGATAATATTAATTTTAAAGTTAAATAAGTTTTTGGTCCTTATTAAAAAATTCTCAATTTTTTAATACTTAAAAAATTTTATCATTCACTTTTAGTCTCTATTTTAAAAAAATTATAAAAAAATTGATACTTTTAGTCCCTAAAAAATTCCTATAAAATCAAAATATCAAAATATGCATATAAAGTTTTTAGGAACTAAACTTCAAATATTATATTTTTATAGAGACTAAAACATATTTAACTCTTAACTTTATTATTGACATGGGCATTATAACAAGATAGCAAGAACACAAAACAATAATCTACCCACTGTTTAAAAATGGTCTATACCCTAATTAAGTCTCAAATTACTTTATGTTTAAACCAACAAATATAACTAATAAAGTAAAAATCAAACCAAAAACAAATCAAAAGAAAGTGTCTCAAGTTACAATTAATGCTACATTAAATGCAAGAATATATGAAATTAGAATTATAACCCCATTTATTAGTTATATTTGCTAATTTAAACAAAAGGTCATTTGAGTCTAGAACACAAATCTCCTTTTAAAAAACTATGACATAAAACCTTTATAATATGTAAATAAATAAAAGATAATTTTTTGGCGGATAATCTTTTGGCCTGCCAACTCACCATAGGGAGGGATAGGGTGGAGGTCTCAACTCAATCATGGTCCATCTTGCCTCTTTTTTAGATAGATTGATAGTAAAGTGATCAACGGAGTAGATGTATGATACTTTACAATATTGTTGACAAATAGTCAAAAATAAAGTAAAAAACAAACCAAAAACAAATAAAAAAAATCAACACGAGTTGAGTCTAACAAAATAAATAAACCCTGATAAATGTCAAATCTCACATCTACATTTAGTGTGTGATACACTTTGAATATAATTTTTTGTGATAGACAAAATTTACGAGGAAAAAAAGTAAAAAAAAGCAAATCAAAAGAAAGTGTGTCAAGTTACATTAAATGCAAGAATGAAATTACAATTATAAGGCCGTTTATCAGCTTTATTTGCTGGTTGAAATAGAAGGTCATTTACCCTTTTTAAATGGTACGTAGACTTATGGATCATAAAGTCAGAAGAACATTAAACTATCATCACTGACAATCCTCTAATTCAAAACACCTCGAATCTACCTCTATTTAGTACTATGAACACAATATTATAATATAAAAAGAAATCCTTAACACTTGACAAGTATGAATGCTTAAAATCTGCACATAAAAATAGATACCTTCAAAGCTAAGTGATCACGTTGAAACTCAAAATCAATCAATAACATTCCCATTTCATAACATGGCCTCTAATAGTAACCATAATCCAAAATCAAAAACCATAACCGCCAATTTAATCTTCATTTCCCTCCTTTTTTTCACAAACTTCATAACACTATTTGTTTCCTCCACCTATTATTCATCGACGTGTACACCAAATTTCACAACAATCGCCACCGCCGAAGACGATAGCGACAACCTTCCACCGGAATTTCTTGCCTCCACGTCACCACAAAAACTCCCACTCGGCCCCAACCGTAATTTCAACTCCGACACCATTAACCTTCCCGCCGCTAGCGCCTGCACTCTATTTCCCGCTGATCTTCGTCGCTTCATGTCATACGACGTGAATGGATCTTGTCCGGACGACGAACTTCTCTCTCAGAAACTCCTCCTAAACGGCTGCGAACCTCTCCCTCGCCGCCGTTGTCGTCCAGCAGCGCCACCAAACTTCCCACCGCCGATCCCTCTTCCTTCCAGCCTCTGGTCCACACCGTCTGATTCCTCTGTTGTGTGGACCGCTTACACGTGCAAATCCTACACGTGTCTAATCAATCGCTCGCGCACGCAAAAAGGCTTCGACGATTGCAAAGACTGTTTTAACCTCAACGGCCGCGAGAAGAATCGTTGGATAAACCCTAAATCCCACGGTATAGATTTCAGCATCGACGATGTTTTAAAAACCCGAAAACCCGGTTCGATACGGATCGGGTTAGACATAGGTGGAGGAGTTGCAACATTCGCAATTAGAATGAAAGAAAGAAATATTACAATCTTAACGACGTCGTTAAATTTAAACGGTCCATTTAATAGTTTCATAGCTTCAAGAGGGGTTGTGCCTCTGTACATGAGTATCTCTCAGAGGTTTCCGTTTTTTGATAACACGTTGGATATTGTTCATTCCATGCATGTTTTGAGTAATTGGATACCCGAAACATTGCTTCATTTTTTGTTGTTTGATATTTATAGGGTTTTGAGGCCTGGTGGGTTGTTTTGGTTAGACCGGTTTTTTTGTGTTGGTGATCAATTGGAGATGGTTTATGGACCCATGATTGAGAGTGTTGGGTTCAAGAAAGTGAAGTGGGTCACTGCCAAGAAGCTTGATAAGGGACCCCAATTTCGGGAAATGTATCTCTCTGCTTTGTTGGAGAAACCATTGAAGGATTCTTGGTGAATTTCAAGGTTTCAAGAAAATTAAACCAAACGAGGTGGTTCAACCAGCTTGAACTGTGAATCGGTATTGTTTACAGGTTTAATTAATTGTGTAATCTGATTGTCATTTCGTCTTGATGAGTCGTTGAATCATGGCTGGAATGTTTCACCAATCTAATGCCTGATTCAATTTTTAAAATATTGGCGAATAATTTTTGACACGTTTGAATTTTATCTGCAAAATTACTTTTTCTCCAATAAACATGGTCTATTGCCATTTTTGAATTTTGTGTACTTTTATGATGCATATGCATTTCACAATGAGTTATTTTTGCTCACAATTTTATTTGGGTTAAATATGATTTACTTTAAATTTAATTATATTTTTAGTCATTTATTTAATATTTATTTTGATCGTTGATTTTTTTATTTAATTATTTTGATTTTTTATCGGTAAAAAATGATGTATTTTAGTCATTTTTATGATAACTTTTTTAAACAATTGTATAAATTATTCTCATGATTTATTGAGATCATGGATAAATTATAAAGTTATATTAAGTGTACAATCTTACAGATGAGGTGAAAATATAATAAACTTTAATAAATATCATTTGTTAGACTAAAATACGATTTATAAAAAATAAATGAACAAAATGAATAAAAATAAAAATAAAAATAAAGAACTAACACAAATATTAAATAAAAGATAAAAAAAAATCATATTTAAACATGTACTTTATTATTATTTTTTTAGTGACTTCTAGTGTGAAAGTTTTAACAAGTTCTTCACGAGCAATATAAGATTTATAACCTTAGATGAAAAAAACTTACTTGTATTCATTAGACAATACCATACCAAATTAGACCCCACATAAAATATCTCTCATCACAAATGGCTTCATCCCATCACCTCCTTGTTGTGCAAGGTAAATTAACTCAGGTGACTAACAACAACATTAAATTTTTGTAAAAAGAAACAACATTCAATTTCAATATGTGCCAAAGATAGAATTGAGAAAGAGAGGTTTTTTTTTGTTTAGGATATGAACAAAGACAATAGATGAAAAAAGGAGCGATCAATTAAAGAAGAAAATGTAAAAACTCATAAATTCATTATATATTCATAATCAACCTTTACCATGATAACCCAACCCCACAACCAACTATTAATAAGAAAAAAAGTACAATTTTGTTAGTTACACTAATTTTATTTTGTCTTAATTGCAGCAGTTATGGTCCCTCTATTTTAGCTGAATCACGAAAGTAGTCCCCCCATTTATTTCTCCTCAGTTTTAGTCCTCCAAACAGAATTTTAGTCAAAAACTTGATGAAATGTCATTTTTTTAAGCCACACCATATCATTTATGATCATATATTTCAGGTACAATTGTTGCACCACAAGATCTTGAGGCATTGTGTTGTTTAAATAAGCGCAAAAAGATGACACTTCATCAAATTTTTGACCAAAATTATGTTTGGGGGACTAAAACCGGGGAGAAATAAAATGGGGGACTATTTTCGTGATTCAGCTAAAATAAGGGACAAAAACTGCAATTAAGCCTTTTATTTTTAATTATAAAAAAAATTACTTTTTGTAGGTGAATTGAATTCAATATGTATGTTTTTAATCAAATTTATGTAAATTGCACGAATTAAATTCAGGTAAACTATTTGTGTAATTGAAAATAAAAAAGATGCAAATAGCAAAATTGAAATAATTAAGGAAATAGAAGCTCTTCCATAAGGTTTTTTTTCTTCTCATTAATACACTATAACACCTTCCTTTTGCAACCACCTTCTTTGTTGGAACATATTGTGTGAATTTAAAAATATGTTGAAGTCCCACATTGGAAAGAATTTTTTTTGTAAATTCAAGTGGATAAAAACATGTTTTTTAAAATTCAAGTCCCACATTGGAAAGAAATTTTTTTGAAGTCCCACATTGGAAAACTCTCATATTTTGAGTAGTTTTCAACTCTTAATATGCTAAACTCCCACATTGGTTAGAAATCATATGTAAGTTTGTTTCCATCACTTTATAATGAGTTTCAAACTATTGTGAAAAGCACACCAAAGTTGGATGCATTTCCCAACTTTCTCTTTTCTCTCTCTTTTATTCTGCTTGCCTAATTTTTGAGCCACTTCTCCCCTTTCTTTTTGTCCCTTCGATTTTTAGAGCGGTTGTTATGTTGTAGCTCCTTCGATTTTTAGAGCGGTTGTTATGCCGTAGTCCATTTGTTTTTAGAGCGGTTGTTATGCCGTAGTCCCTTCGTTTTTAGAGCGGTTGTTATGCCGTCCTTTTGTTTTTAGAGCGGTTTTTATGTCGTAGTTTCTTCGCTTTTAGAGTGGTTGTTATGTTGTAGTTCCATTGATTTCTAGTGGTTCTATGTCCTAATACCACTATGAGCGGTTTTTTGTGCCGTAGTCCTTTTGATTTATGAGTGGTCATAGTACCATATTGCGAGTGGCTTTAACCGTCATATTGAGAGTGGCTTTAACCGCCATATTGAGGGTGTAATTCTAGAACGGTTTTCTACAGTGCAATCGAACTCCGATACAGTGAATCTGGGCTGTTTTATCCTGGGGACTTCGTGGTTGATAGTCTGCCTTGCACAATTTGGGCAGTGCGCGAAACGTCTTAAAGAGAGCGACCTAGTCCGCGACTCAACCCAGTAATATCTTTGGTGGCATAAATTGTGTTTTTTAAACAGTTTTCTGAAACTCAAAAACAAAAATTTTAAGACGTTTCTTTCTGCCATGTCAACCGAAGAAATTACTGGATTTGGTTTTATTGCCTCTGATTTCAGTAAATTGTTTCAGCTTGAAGCAAACAGAAAAGAATAAGAAAGTTGGAGAATTAACCAATGGGAGAATAATGATAAGAATTATATTCTTAATAGACTTGATGATGATCTGTATAACCACTACAGTTCCAGCAATACTGCTAGAGATGCTCTGAATATGTATGTTGTAAGCTGCTACTCAGAGTATCATATGATTGATGACATATCCGCGGAGGCTAAAGATAACTCATGAAATCATCTATTAAGGTACGTCACTCACAACATATTTAAATTAAATGTTGAAATTTAATATGTCTCATTTTGTTTGAATATTGAAATCAATAAAATGTCTCGTTCTGCTTACATGTTGTATGATTTTAATTTTTGACATGCTAGACTATGTGATGTGAACACTTTTCATTTCAAACTTAAGTAACTTAGGTTTAATTTCAAAGTTATCTGTGAATGATTTTGAAAAATATGATTTTTGTAGTTAAGCTAAAACACAAAAAGAGTTCACATAAATTTGTAGTTAGAGAATATGAGTCTTTAGATTTATTACACTTTGATATATGTGAACTTGATGGGACGTTAACAAGAAATGAAAAATAAAAGTGAAACGCTTGTCATGTTAAGAATCTTTGTAATTGAAATTGAAAATCAATTTAGTAGAAAGATTAAGAGGTTCTAAGTATGATTCTTGTTTGTTTAATGAATTTTATAAATTGTCTGGAATTATACTTGGAACAGCTGCACCATAATTTCTTGAAGTGAATGGTAAAGTTGAAAAAGAGCAGAACTCATTTGAACTAGTTGTTGCTAGTATGCTTAACTCTAGTGCTGCATCTCATTGGTGTGTGAAAAATATATTGCTTATTTGTTATGTTTTGAATAGAGTTTCTAAATCTAAAAACAAAATATATCCTTATGAGATAATGAAGAAAAGACAATCAAACCTGTCTTATTTTCAAACTTGGGGATATCTGGCTTATGTCAGAATTCCCGATTCCAAGCGAATTAAACTCGCCACTAGAGCCTATGAATGTGTATTCATTGGGTATGTAGTAAAGAACAAAGCGTATAGGTTTTATGACCTAAATGCGAAAGTGATCATAGAGTCAAATGATGTTGACTTCTATGAAAATAAATTCCCTTTCAAATCGAGAAATAGTGGGGGCAACGAACCTAGTCAAACTTCTATGACAAGAAGCACTGAAAGCAACACACAAGGTGAAACCGAAACTCGAAGGAGTAAGAGAGTAAGAGTTGCTAAAGATTATGGACCTGAATATATGGTCTATAATTTAGAAGAGAATCCTGCAAATCTTATAGAAGCTTTGTCATCTTTGGATGCAGATTTATTGCACGAAGCAATAAATGATGAAATGGATTCTCCAGAGTCTAACATGACCTGATATTTTGTAGACTTGCCTCATGGTTGCAAATCAACAGGTTGTAAATGAATATTGAAAAAGTAACTAAAATCCGATGGAACTATTGATAAATACAAGGCACACCTTGTAGCCAAATGTTTTAGACAAAGAGAAAATATAGATTTCATCGACACTTTTTCACTAGTCACTAGAATAACATCCATTAGGGTGCTCATATCACTTGCGGCTATTCATAACCTGGTGATACACCAGATGTTAAAACAGTTTTTTTAAATGGTGACCTGGAAGAAGAAATTTATATGGAACAACCTTAAGATTTTGTAATTCATGGACAAGAAGACAAGGTCTGTAAGTTAGATAAGTCTTTGTATGGTCTTAAAGCAGCTCCTAAGAAATGGCATGAAAAGTTTGATAACTTGATTATATCGAATGAGTTTAAAGTGAATGAAAGTGACAAATGTATTTACTACAAATCTGAAAATGGCATTTGCACTATCATATGTCTCTATGTAGACGACTTACTCATATTTGGATCAAACATTCATGCTGTAAATATTGTGAAATCATCATTGTGTAACAACTTTGATATGAAAGACCTCGGAGAAACGAATGTAATCCTTGAAATCAAGATTACTAGGTAAAAAAAAAATGGAATTTCTTTGGATTAGTCTCACTATGTTTAAACAATCCTAAAGAAATATAAATGCTTTGACTGTAAACTTGCTTGCACACCATTTGATTCAAGTGTGAAACTTTTCAAGAACACTGGTGAAGGTATTAGACAAACTGAATATGCGAGCATCATTGGCAGCCTCAGGTATGCCACTGACTGTACTAGACCAGACATTGCCTACGTCGTGGGACTATTGTGCAGGTTTACCAGTAGACCTAGTATGAAGCATTGACACGCTAACGAAAGAGTCATGAGATACCTAAAAAGGACCATGAGTCTCAGATTATATTATCAAAGATTTCCTGCCGTACTTGAAGGATACAATGATGCTGGTTGGAACTCCTTATCAGATGACTCCAAAGCAACCAGTGGTTATATTTTCAGTATAGCCGGTGGTGTTGTATCTTGGAAATCGAAGAACGGACGATATTGGCTCAATCCACTATCAAGTCTGAAATGATAGCACTAGCTATTACTAGTGAAGAAGCAAGCTGGTTGAGATGCTTGCTAGTTGAGATCCCTTTACGGGAAAAACTTATGACAGATGTGTTGATCCACTACGATAGTATTGCGGCTATTGCGAAGATTGAGAATCGTTATTACAACGATAAGAGACGACAAATTCGTCGTAAGCACAACGCTGTTAGAGAGTTACTTTCTAAATGAGTTGTTATAGTGGATCATGTACGCACTGATGAAAATTTAGCAGATCCTTTGACGAAATGATTAGCTAGCGAGAAAGTCCTAAATACATCCAAAAGGATGAGACTAATGCCTATAGAGTCACTCATGATGGTAACCTCTCCTAAAAGACTGGGGATCCCAAGAATTAGGTTCAATGGGTAATAACAAGTTGTGAAGTGATATGAGATGAACATGCTATTATAAATCAGAGAAGCATGATTCCTGAAGCGATAATAGGTTGAGGTAATAGAAACTCTTAATGAGATCTATACTCTATGTGGAGTGGAGTACCTAGCTACAGGAGTTCTCTTGATAGACTCACCTATGTGAATGTGGAAGTGGGGCCGCTTCCTATGGAATTTTGAGGCAGAATTCTTATAGCGTTCACTATAGTGGGATAGACATGCAGGGCCATTAATGCATTGGCTTTTGAGAATACACCCTATGAAAAGGTTGTGTGTGGGTTTGATGTTAGAGATAGAGTTCAAGACTACGAGTCACTCTTGTTGAATCTGAATCTTACTTACTATGCAAAGGTTCAAGTCAAGAGACACCTTTGTTTATGCACAATCTTATAGAAGCGTTTGACGCTATTTCAGAAACAGTTTTTTAAATTCAAGTGGGGGATTGTTGGAACATATTGTGTGAATTTAAATATATGTTGAAGTCCCACATTGGAAAGAATTTTTTTTTGTAAATTCAAGTGGAAAAAAACATGTTTTTTAAAATTCAAGTCCCACATTGGAAAGAAATTTTTTTGAAGTCCCACATTGGAAAACTCTCATATTTTGAGTAGTTTTCAACTCTTAATATGCTAAAGTCTCACATTGATTAGAAATCATATGTGAGTTTGTTTCCATCACTATATAATGAGTTTCAAACTATTGTGAAAAGCACACCAAAGTTGGATGCATTTCCCAACTTTCTCTTTTCTCTCTCTTTTATTCTGCTCGCCTAATTTTCGAGCCACTTCTCCCCTTTCTTTCTGTCCCTTCGATTTTTAGAGCAGTTGTTATGCCGTAGTCCATTTGTTTTTAGAGCGGTTGTTATGCCGCAGTCCCTTCGTTTTTAGAGTGGTTTTTATGCCGTAGTCCCTTTGCTTTTAGAGTGGTTGTTATGCCGTAGTTCCATTGATTTCTATTGATTCTATGTCATAATACCACTATGAGCGGGTTTTTGTACCGTAGTCCTTTTGATTTATGAGTGGTCATAGTACCATATTGCGAGTGACTTTAATCGTCATATTGAGAGTGGCTTTAACCGCCATATTGATGGTGTAATTCTAGAATGGTTTTCTACAGTGCAGTGGAACTTCGATACAGTGAATCTGAGCTGTTTTATTCTGGGGACTTCGTGGTTGATAGTCTGCCTTGCACAATTTGGACAGTGCCGCGAAATGTCTTAAAGAGAGCGACATAGTCCGCGACTCAACCCAGTAATATCTTCGATGGCATAAATTGTGTTTTTTAAACAGTTTTCTGAAACTCAAAAACAACATTCTTTCATGACTCAACAACAATTCGTACAACATTGTCAAGACACTCAACGATTCCCTTTTCAAACAACTTGTAATTTATTGGTTGAACCACTTTAATGTTCTTTAATTAAAGGGGATTTGCTACTAAGGGGTTTTCTTGAGTGTTCTCATTGCCAAGTTGTAATTTATTTGATTTGCAATTTTTATGGTGTTTATTGTCATAAGGGATTTAGAATGGATGAAAACCATGAATCCCCACTGGGTTTGCACATAAATGGGGAGGGAGAGAAGTGAGAGAAAGAAGAAAATATTGTATGGTGTAAAAGGGTTAATCATAAACTTTAATAAAGCAACACAATCCAACGGTTCTAAGTTGTGGTCCATCATATTTGTTAGAATATTTTGGTAGTGTTAGAGTATCCTGTTATTTGTTAGGATCACATTATATTCTTAAGAGTATCTCTTAAGCTTTGTTATTCTATTGGAACCATGTAGTTGTTCGGCTTTCTCTTTGACTTTATTGTCAACAATCTTCACATGGCAGATATGTTGAGTTAGATCCAAAAACTTCTTGAATTGCATTTTTAGAACTTGTAGCATTTTCTAATGGAGATGTTGAAGACACTACTCCATTTGCAGCATCTCCAACAACCATCTTGAACTCTTTCTTCTTCATCTTCTTCTTTTGTGATTTAGAAATCACAACAAAATTCAAAGTCCTTTAATTTTTCCTCTCTATTAAACATTCTCTTTTGTATTATTGGCCACCTAGACATTCGGTGAAATCACAATAATCTCCCAATTACCCTAACCTCTTAACTAACCTTCAACCACTTAGATCAATTTAAAGCATGACTTTACCATTAACCATGTTATTCAAATTACAATTCAAATCATAGAAATATAGGTGTAATATGTAAATTGGATTGAACTTTTCAGGCTTATATGGATCCTGACTCAGGTTTTATTAATGCATATTTTACTTATTAAAAAAAAAAAAAAGTAAAATACCATCCGTTGTCCCTTAACTTAATTTCAGTTAACGTTTTAGTTCTTTATTTTTTTCTTCCGATTTAGTCCTTTATTTTAATTTTAAGTGACAATTTGATCTTTTATGTTTTAAAATGTCAACAATGTTATCATTTTTTTTACAAAAATTCAAAAAATTCATCAAAATTTTCATACAAAACCCATAAAATTAATTATTATCTTTAATATAATGCAAATTTCATCAAATTCATAACTTAAATCTTCAAATAAACTCATATTTTCATCTCCAACAACATCAAATAAAAAATGAAAATATGAGTTTATTTGAAGATTTAAGTTATGAATTTGATGAAATTTGCATTATATTGAAGATGATAATTAATTTTACAGGTTTTGTTTGAAAATTTTGATGAATTTTTGTAAAAAAAAAAAGATAACATTGTTGACATTTTAAAACATAAAAGAGCAAATTGTTATTTAAAATTAAAATAAAAGACTAAATCAGAAAAGAAAAGAAAAAAAAGATAAATGACTAAAACGTTAACTGAAATTAAGGGACCACGGGTGGTATTTAGCCTAAAAAAAATTACGATAAGAGATGAGTAGAAATCTTATACTTTTTTTAATTTTTAATAATAGATATGAGACTTGAAATTGTTAAAGATAAAAGAACAAATTTCACTTGCAAGCATGTAGTAAAAAATCTAGCAATATATTCTTATTATCAAATCAAATATATTTCTAATATGTGTTCAAATAAGCATCACATAATGATAAATCAACATTATTTTTCCTAATAACAAAACTTCAGCTACAGAACATAGACTGGACTAGGTGCAGGTGAACCGGGAGTTTCAGGCTCAGGAGGTGAACTAGGCGATTCACCTTCAGGAGGTGAACCGGGCGAGTATGCTTCGGGAGGTGAACTAGGTGTTTCAGGAGTTTGAGTTTGAGGTGTACTTGGTGTACCAGTACCGGGCCATATGGGCCAACCAGGCCACCAACAATCAGTACTTGCAGTGCCATTTTCTTTAACAACATTCACATCATTTTGCTTTGTAACAACCTCAACTGCAAAATCATGAACAAATCAAATCAAACATGTGTTCCATCATATTTTCCTTGAAAACAATAATTTATTTTATGAATAATGAATACAAACTTCACAAATTTGGTTAATCATAGTTTTATGTAACATATATCCATAGCCAAATGTGTAGATGATGCTTGACATGGTCACATAAATTTTCCTAAGGATGATGAAATAAGACAAAAAGAGTGCCTAATTAAAATTAATCAACTAAAAAGGTTGGATCTTTAATAAAATTTGGTAACCATATTTGGCAAAGTCTAATGACATGTTTATGAGGTTTGACCATGGAATGGAAATTTGTGCCTTTAGTCTATAGGAGCATTGTAAGGAGGAGTTCAAAACAAAATGAAAATTAAAAATATCTTACCCAAGTACCTAGCTTCCCCCATGGAAGAGATCAAAACAACCATGACCAAGAGGCCTTGGATGAGCAAGGCTAGTTTGGAAAACATTTTTTATAAGTAAATTAAAATTTGAATCAACTATAAAATCTGTAAATATCAGTCACAATTTACTCTATATATATAAGAGAGATGGAGGGTGGACGAGCCAATTAAGATAATCATAAACAAATTTGGTCTTATATTATATTTGTAAAAAAATTTAGTCATAAAACAGGATTGGTAAAAGTATAAATTTAATTTTGAGCCTAAAGCATAATTGGCAAGAATACCAAATTAATTCGTCTTAGAAAACTTAATTATTTCAATTTTATACTTTAAATAACGATTTATATAAATATATATTTTTAGGTATTAAAATGAATTTTAAATAATCTATAATGAAAAATACTTTTGTAAAATTTTCTTTTCTGACTGGTTGTTTTAAATTTTCTGTAATAACATTTAAAAAAAAAAAAGCATTGTAAATAACTAATTTAAACAGTTTTTGTCAATAAAAAAATCATGTTATATAGTCCATCTAGACTCGATTAGAAGCAAAAAAAAAAGTGTTATTTTTATTGAAGTTAA
>JBBPBQ010000004.1:43064333-43097923 GCA_037974755.1 Cicer yamashitae
TTTCAAAAACTAATAAAAATTTATAAACGATTCATCTATATCTTATTGCATATATAAAAAATGGTCGAAATCCTCTCTATTTCACTACAGAAATGGAATAGTTTTGTGTGTACAAACTAATAAATATTTAGTATAAATATTTTGACGTAGCATTTTTTTTATATTAAAATTAACTACTAAATTTTTATTTCAAAATAATTTATCTTCTAAAACAATAATAAAAATTTATCAATCTCATTTTTATTTTCCGTGAATTGCACGAATATACAATTAAAAATTATTTTGTGGATTATTCCGTATGCCAATATATAGTAGTATTAACTATTAAAAAAGAAACTTCTTTTCTAAAAAATTAAAACCAACTTATTTCATATTATAAAGTAGAGTGCTTACAGGAAAATATGTAGTAACATGCTTAGCTTTACAAACAGAAGCTATAGCTGAAATTAGGGGGTGCATATAATATCCAGTTTCGAAGAATTAACTATCAGTATAAATACTTTCGGGTGTGTAATTTTTAAAATTTTAATTGATAAATGAAATATAATATTTTATTATATATTAGAAGTTTATGTCGTAAATCTGCGATGTAAACACGTAATTTTTTTTTTTTGCAAACACAACTGTAAGAAGATGACGATTGGATTAAAAAGTTGTATATATTTAGCAGAGACAAAGTTACGGGTATAATATATTGATTTAATTCGTAGGTTTTGAGAAGAAAAAATCTAAACAAAAAAGATAGTTTTGTTTGGTTGAGTTTTTACAATTTTTCTCACAAAATTAAACACAAACTGATGAATAGTATATTGATTTGGTTATATTCAATCAATTTGACAATAATAAAAATTAAAATACTTATTTAAGAAATATAAAATTTTCCTTTTTGGACACTAGATTTTTATACTATTAAAACAATTACGTAAATACTTTTTAAGCTACAATGAGAAAAATAATATGTAAATGATTAAAAAATTCTTAAATATACGACACATATTAAGATAACACTACTGATATGATATAGTCTAATGGTTTTATTCAGATATCGGTGATCAATTTTAAATGAAGTGAAATCATACTCAAATCAATAGAGATTGAGTTTATTTGGTTCGACTCAGATTGAACTCGAACATAGAATAAAAAATCAATTTAATTGATTTCGATTTTTTGTTGTTGAATTTATCAGATCATTAATTGATTTGATTTTTATATCTGTAGACGAAATTCAAAACAATTAAATTAAAAGTTAAGTTGAAAAATATAGTGTATTTTTTTAATTAGTATTTTTTGTAATTATTTTATCGGTTATCGAAACTCCGTTGGCAACCACCGCATTGGTTGCCAAAACTCTGTTGTTGGTCGACAAAGCTCTGGCAACCACGAGCTGACTCAGGTTTTATTAATGAATAATGATATTTTGCTTATTAAAAGAAATCAAATTATGAATTATATGTGAGAGTTTGAGATTATTAAAGATGATAAAAGAACATCTCACTTGCAAACATTGAGTACAATATATTCTAGTTATGAAATCAAATATATTTCTAATGTGTTCAAATAAGTATCACTGATACAATTAACATTATAATTAAGGGATAGAGAAAAAGTGAACAATAATCTTATAATTAGAAATAGAGAGAATAATATTTATGCACCTCAATTATGGTTGGATATTAAAATTTCTTAAGAAGGTAATAGCATTTATTATAAAAAAACAATAATAATAATAATAATTTTTATTATTATATTTAATAAAAATTCAATAATACTTAAATATTATACTACATAATGTATAAATATATAACTTTAGGTGTGATTATTACTAAATAATTTTTACTGACAATTTGTTTTTCTACAATATCTATAATATCATTTAATAAATAAATAACTAGCGAGAATTGGGTAGGAAAGGAGGTAGACTCTACATCGTACATCGTACTGAATCGGAGTGCAAAAATAGCTAAAGAGTAAATTAAATATTAAAATAATAATATATTTCAATCTTTTTATTAAATAATAATAAATATTATAAATACAAATCACTAAAATGTGTAGATTTATTTTAATATTTCATATTAGTATATGATTATTTTTTCTATCGACAAAAATTAGATTAAAATAATAGAAAATAGCAAAAACCAGGGGGATAGATTTAAATAATAGAAAATAATAATATTATATTATTATTCTTGTTGTATTAGACACTATTTGATAACGCCAATAAACTAGCTCATAGCTTGTTAAACTAACTTATAAGTTTATTGGATTAAAAGAGATGTGTTTGTTAAATAAACTTTTCTCATCAACTTATAACTTATTCTGAGACGCTATTTTAAGTAGCATTGGAGCTTATCGGCGGTGAACAAAATTGTACTCAATTTCTTTAATTCCTTGCCAAAATAACTCAAAAATAATTAATTTTCATATTATTCATCTTACAAGAAATTGATTAAGGTATGAATTGCCATATTTATTATTATTTTTTCATCTTCTAATTTATCATTGTAATAAAGTTATAAAATTCATTTTTTATGTCAAATTGTAAACAGTAAATGAATTGCATTGTTTTTACAATGACTATTTATACATATGAAACTTGTTAAACTTTTAGAGAACTCTTCAAATTTATGTTTGTATTGTAATAAAAATATTAAATAATGTAACACAAAAAAGAAATAATTATGTCCTTTTATTGTTAAAAGTTAAATTTATCAAACACTTTAATTTTAATTAATTAGTTTTTCAAATATAAGTCATATGTCATCAGCTATCTACTGTCAGCTAGCTTTTCTACTATTAGTCAGCTATCAGCTAGCTTTTCAACTATCAGCCAACTTTTCAGCTATCAGCTAGCTTATAACTTAATTTTACCAAACAAAGTCTTAATCCAACAACAACAACATGCTTATTGACACTTAAAGCTTTGTTTGGGAAGTTGGAGGGGAGAGGAGGGAAGAGCTTTGGAGAGACAAAAAGATAGAGAATTAGAGATAAACTTTTTACATTATTTGAGAGAGGAATTTTGTAAAGAATGGTAAAAGAATGCATATAATTAATATATTTTTAATTGATAAAGTATTATAACAACATAAAAATAGTTTAAATAATTTATCTAAACTCTCTAAATTGTTCATCCAATACAATTTTTGAGTTCACCTAAAATAGAGAAATTTTATATTAGGAATAAAAACAAATCTTTGAAAACTCTCTCCTCACGAAGCTCACTATTCCTTCCACTTTTTTTTCTTTTTTCAAAACTCTCCATTTTCATCTCCTTTAAACTTGGGAACAAACCCCAAGTTAAAATTTAAAAATTGTATGTTAATGGCGTGCATATTTTCTATTTAGACTAAAAAACTATTTATTGTTATTTTAAATGTACTTTTAATAAAGAAGGATTTTGTAAATTAGGTTTTATATTATTATTATTATTATTATTATTATTATTATTTATTCTTAATTAAAGATTAAGTCCATCTATCTTAAAAGAAAAATTGGTATTGAACTTTTGTATGTAGGTCATTAACACTTTTACACTCTATTAGAACGTACCTAGGCTTCTTTCTCTTTCTCCTTCTCCCTTCTCCTGGTCTCTCTTTTTCAGTAAACCTACATTATTAAAAATTATTTTGTGGTATCATGCGAAATAGCATGGTGATTGGTTACTTTGTCACTTATAAAAATAATATTTATGTATTCAAATTATAGAATATATCAATACAATACAAATATAAATTTGAGTATATTAAAAATATAAATGATGAATCTGTGAACAAGGTTGCAGCATCCAAGTTAATAGCATAATACAGAAACATAACACTATGCATATAGATATGACAAAATTCAAGCGTCTCCAAAATACATATACCTCCGAATCTATAAAATTTACAATGTTAAAATCAATGTCTGAAATTTGTAATTGATCTACTCTGTTAATTTGAATCAAAACGAACAATGCACCAAAACGAGAAAAGTCATCGTACAAAAACGGAAAACTTAGAAATTGAAATCACAACAAACATAAAACAAAAGAAAAACTAATTTTGTGTAAAAATCTCTTAAAAAATGATTTGGAGGGGTAATTGAAGTTAAGAATATGGAATAGAATAAGTTATAGGTGAAGAGTTTGCCACAAGTTATTCTTGGTTCAACAATGATAATTAGCACATCAATTTTGTTAACTGTAACAAAGTCACGTCACCATTCTTCATTTGGTTTGTGTTCCAGTTGCAAGCCGCCATGCAAACATCCTTATAAGAAATCTTAGGACGTTGCACTTCCCTGTTTTGATCAGTTTCATGTGCCCTCTAGTATATATACTCGCCTAAGATAATTTCTTTTGGGCTTTTTACTGCAATATTTTTTAAATATTCCTTTTTAGTTTTTATTATTTACTTATTTAGTTTTATAAAAAAAAAAATTAGGATAAATGAGATAATGCTTCAGACTAAGGTAGGGAAAATTTTAGAGTCCACTAAACATTTACAAATAATTTACATTTACCTCCTTCTAATAGTACTAATTGTAATTGTGATTGAACCCACGTCTTTTAAGTTTTTAATTGGAATAACCTAACAAAAAATTCGTTTTTATTATTATTTTTAAGAGAAAATAATATATGCATAGTGTAAACTAATTTTACACTCACAACAAATTAGAACTAAATTTTATATAGTTAATTTTTTTGTTAAAAAACTATTTTTAATAGTTATTTTAAAAAGTAGTTTTATAATGTGTTTATTTGACAATATGATGAATGATTATTGGATGATTGTAAAGTAATTTTTAATGAAACTCTTTTTTTTAGAAAAAAAGGAAGGTGAACGGTTAGTGTAAATTAGTTCTACACTAACAAATAATAAGAACAGTTGATTTTGTTATCTCACTACAGGATAATAACTATTATAATAAAATATAGGCTAAATACCACTCGTCGTCCCTTAACTTAATTTCAGTTAACGATTTAATCCTTTATATTTTTTTTCCGACTTGGTCCTTTATGTTTTTAAATAATTTCAGCGTTACCCTTTAAGTGGGGTTCTGTTTAGAAAAAATTAAAAAATCCATCATCCGTTTTCAGAAAAAGTTACCCTTTATGTTTTGGAAATATTTTAGAAAAATGTTCAAAGTTTGTTCTAAGTTTGGCAGTAGGATTGATTTGTTAAAACTGAAGCTATGAGGTATTTATACTCCGTAGACATCACTTCAGATCAGTAGCAATCGTTCATAGAAGTTTGATGAACATATGCAATGATCCAGATGAGGGATTTTTTAACTTTTTTTTAACGGAACCCCACTTAAAGGGTAACGCTAAAATTATTTAAAATATAAAGGACCAAATTAGGAAAAAACAAAGATAAAGGACTAAATTGTTAACCGAAATTAAGTTAAGGGACCACGGGTGGTATTTAGCCTAAAATATATAATTACATAATCAATGATTTGTATTTGTTTTCGGTGTAAAACGATTTCCAATCACTAAACTCTTCTTAAGAGTGAATATGTATATTGATTCTTCCAATTAGAAGTGTCAATCAAATTAATCCAAAATTTTACAAATTAACAAATAAATCCATGAAATTGTAAAATAATAATCAAAACGGTCCATATTTAAATTTTTATCCTTTAATATTATGATGTGACACATTGAATATTTGACCCCTCCACCTTGATCTCATATCAATTTCATCACAACATGGACTAATTTTCCTAAAAAATTTAAATTTTTCATGGATTAATTTATCTATAATAAGTCCATGCACAATTACAATTTCTCACAAATTTAGCTATGAGATGACAAAGTTTCAAATTTATCTATGAGATAACAAAGTTTTATCGACAAGTTTCTCCTTGAAAAGATGACATTGACGTGGGATCAATGTGGATAAGTCTCATATTCAATTACTGCCACATCAAAATATCTAAAAACAAAAATTTACATATGTATTTGTCAATTAACAAAATTCGAAGATGAATTTGATCGATCTTTACAATTTAAGATATTAAAGGGGTGTAATGGATTGAGATTTTAAAAGACTATTTTGAGAAAACAGTCTTGAAGAGTTTAAAAGACTTTGTAGGAAAGTATAGATTTTAAAAGACTTTATATAAAATTTTAAAAGATTATTTACAATCAAGATTTTATAGTTAGGATTTTAATGGATTTATAACACAAGAATTTTCAAGATTTTGAAATATTTTATAGATTTATAATATCGAATGACAAAATATAATAAATAAATTATAGAGGTTCGAATAAATAAAAACAAAAATGATACAGTTTTTAAAATCTTTCAACAACAAAATAATTTTAGTTTCATGTCCTCCTAAATAGATTATATATCATACTCAAATTGGAGTATCACACACACCTACATTAAACTCATATTTTTAGAGACTGTAAATAGGAAAAACAAATATGGTTTGGGATGACTATTATAAAAAATTTGTGAACTTGGAATCAACATAAACAAATTAAACAATCAATTGCAGCGATTAAGATGGTCTCCTCCTCCTGAGGATTGTCTAAAACTCAACGTGGACGTTCATCTTTCAAGTGATAGCCGTTGGGCTTAGCATGACAATTAGGGATGAGAAGGGTATCTTAATTTCAAGTGACTGACGATGACGATGTCTTAACGACGAAGGTTCTTACTTTCAGAAATAGACTACTCTTTGCAAGAGAATACTCAAAACTGAGTGAATATTTTAATAGATGTGAGATTGAAATTTGTGACGCACAAAGGAAATGAGGTGGCCCATCGTATAGCTAGAATGACAATGTCAAACCAGTATAATATTCCTAATTGTGTTTGGGTGAAATCCCCTCCCCTCAATATTGTATCTCAACTTGTATTTGATGTTCCTCACAATTAATAAATTGTTTGGTTGTATTGTTAAAAAAAGTGGATAATAAAATTGATGTAATTAAAAAAATTCACGCTTCACTAATTTTTTTACTTATTACATATACATATAACATGATTAAAGTAATGTAAAGTAAATAATCATATTAATACTTATAACATAACCTAACAACTCATTTACTAGCTATAAAAATGTTTGCTTAATAAAAAGTGAAAAAGTTATTTTGATTATATGATATTATCTTTGTAATGATTCTTAAAAATATCATTTTGACATGTGTTAACAGTAAAAACATAACTACATATTCTATAGAAAGGAGGAGAGATGAAAAAAATATAATTTTATTCATGTAATGGAAAGAGAGTAGAGGAAAAATAATAGAGACATGAGACAAAGAGGCATGGGAGACATGAAAATGTAGAGAAGTTGAGAGAGTCATTTGAGTCTAATTTAGACCTTTCGTCATTGAATAGTTGAATTAAGTTGAGTGTTTTTGAAAATTGAAGTGGAGGAGGGGGGAAGAGAGGGGAGGGAGAGAGAGAAAAATTGAGAGTAAATGAAAGAAATAAAAAAAAATGAGAATATATGAAATCGAAAATCCATTTTTAAAAAGAATTCATTGAAATTTAAAAGATTTTGAATATCACAAGACTTTTTGTAAGTTATAAAAAATTTTAATTCAATATCACTAAATTTCTACCCCTAGTTAAAAAATTCAATTAATACCAATTGAATATCTCAAAATTTATTTTTATTAAGTCAAAATTTATTACTTTTCTATCATTTTTTTTAATCCTATAAAATCCTAATTCAATATACCCCTATAATTTGTCTATTCACTTTTTGTTTTAATATTCCTTTTTATTCCGTAAAAAAACATATTCCTTTTAATTATTTTTTATTTTAACTTTTTTGTGTTCTTCCTTTCTACATTGAAACTGAAACACGAGCTATGAACTCAACCGAGAAAACGTAATTCATTTTTCTCTTCCTAATCATTCAAATTTTTCCTTTTCCCTAGCTTCATTCTTCAACCAAGAAATGAACACTGTGCATGGAAAACCCATATCCTTGCTTCTTCCGTACATTGATGTTTCTCAACAAAATTCACTCTTTTGTTTTTCTCATGCTAGGTAAAAATTGCAATTTTAATGTTTGTTGCATCTTTGTTTCAATTCCTATTATGATAATGAATATGTTGGTTAATAGTGATAGATTTGTTAAATGAATGTTCAATTGCAAGAGCAACAACTAAAACATCACCATAAGTATTGTTGTGTGAGTTGAAGTTGGTGCAATCTTCCATGGTTGCTATTTAGGGTAGAATTTGATGTAGCAGTAGCTGATTAAATGATCGACGATTTATAGCCAAAAATGGAAAATTTGTGTGTAGATATTTGGGGTTTTGATGATTAGAGATTGAGAAACCTATTGCATTTATGCTTTAATGATAAAAATTGAAGTTTAGATTGTGTATAGAATTCTATTTTCAATTAATAAGACATTTTTGTTTCATTGGCCTCATTTTTGTTTCAGATTTTGTGGTTACATTCAAATGTATAACTTTAGTATTAGTGTCCTACTATACTTCTAATCTATATCCGAATAAATAAATATTGACGCCAGTGAAATGGCGCTTTCTGGATTTTATAATATCCTTATAAGGAAGGATGAAGGATGGTAATCATGGTCGTAAAAATGAAACGGAACTCTGCTATAGAAAATTTATTTTTGACTATGAGACTAAAAAATGTCAATATGAAAAGGAATTGTGAAGAAACACTTCGGTTTCGTCAATTCAGTCTTTGCTGAAACTATTTTTTTAATCTTTTCAGTACTGAGTATATAAACTTATTCATGATAATAAAGCGAGCCTCATTTCAGAACGGCCGCTTAGGGTTACCTTATCTCCCCTTCTCTTCTGCTTCTTGGCCAATTCAATCAGGAAACCTTTTTCACTGTGAACTATTAAACCTGTTTTTCAATTTTAATTCTGCAAGAAAGGAATGATGAGTTCTTCTTCCTCCAAAAAAATGAATGAGGTAGTTGACACAATATATTTTCCCTGTGCACTTTTTATGTAGCTCTTTAATTTTGTTGCATTTGAATACGAAACAATCTTTCTCTGGCATAAACTGAAAGAATATTGCAATTAAGCATCTCTAATTATATGCTCGTCTCTCACATAGATTACATTCAACCCGATCTTTATCTTTTAGTTTTTTCACACTGTTTTTACTCGTCTTTATATATTTTATATGAAATATGTGTTCTATAAGTTTTTGCCGCTATAATGATCTTTTAAAATATTGAAGCTTTCCACCCTGTTTGCAAAATTGGCTTATTACATCCAATTTTGTTTTGAATCAGGAGAACTAAGCAATGAAAAGACGTAACTTATTTTCATAATAGTCGTGTTTAGCACAGTAAATCCTGTAGCTGCAGTTCCTATCCTATATTAATAGAAGAAACTTGTTGCAATTGGAATAAACATATCATTTCTTGTTGGCGTATAATTTCGATGTAATAGATTACCTTTATTTGTGATTGGCTCATAGGTATTGATTTTTCTATCTTAATGGTGAAAGGAGTTAATGAGGCACCAAAAAGAGACAGTGTATAACATCCTTTTTCAATTTTAGTATGCATATAATTATGCATGACGGCGGGAGAAAATAAAAATTAAGAAAAGCATATATTGAAAGTAAAGTAATTAACAAAGTCAGAAGGATGGACTGTGATTTGATGAACATTTTTTTTTCCTGTAACTTTTAGTAAGAGTTTAGTAACATGGTTTAATTTGTAGGATGAGCAAGAGGCCCAGAGTGAAGTTCACCTGCCAAGGTGGCTTGAGGATTTTTTGAGAACAGAATTCTTTGACTCATGTTCTTCCCATTCGATTCGAAGGAATGAGTTAAATATATACTGTATAAACTGCAATGTCTCTGCTTGTCAATCTTGTGTATCAACAGGATCTTCTCATCAAAATCACATGATGCTGAAAATCTATAGAAATATTTACAAGGAGGTTGTCTCCCTGACTGATATGGAAAAGTATATCGACTGCTCTCAAATCCAGGTATTATATTATCTCTTACCTTGACTTTAAATTTGTGATTAAAAAATTTAAGTGTCACAATCAAAACTTATGCGATTCACTTCAAATTTGTGTGCTTTTTGTGAATTTGTTTGCTAATCATAGTTGCTTAAATTCACACAGAAGTTGTAAGAGATAATTGCAAGTATCTATTGTGCATTTTTTGAAATGCAACAAGAATGCATAGATGGAAATTGATTAAATGCATCATTTGTTGTCCATTTAGTTTTGTTGTTGGCTGATACTCTTTCATAAAATGACTTTACTATCTTAAGATTAAGTGGTTAAATTTATAGTTTTTGATAGTAATATATTTCATTCTGTTGCTTTTTTTGACATTGCAAGTAGTTGACAAATTTCAAATAACTTCTTGTATCAGTAACGTGGTGGTATGTGAAATCTTGACATAGTTATATATATATACATCTAGTCCAACATTGGATGATCAATACATGTTCTGCTAATTGTTTTCTAGTACATCTACCTATATTTTCTTGTGATATGAAACCCAATATTTTACTTTAACTCTCTAAGTGGTGTGCATGTCTCCCAACCCACACACCTAAAAAATTCTTACTTCAATTATTTTTGCCTATAAAAGTAAATAATGGATTTTGATAATTCAGTCTTTTCAATTAATTCTTTTTACGGTGTCTGGATTTGATTCCTTTTTTATTGCAGCCTTTTAAGTGCAACAAGCGTCTGGTTCTTTCTCTGAAACGTCTTCCACGTTGTGGATCGACATTGAATGATGAAGCATCATGCAACCCTTCTAATTCATATCAGTTCTGCTCCATTTCTTGCATGGTGATAACTGCAATTTGATGATCACAGCCATTTATTGTTCACGTTCATTACACTTCTGACATATGGTTGTTATTGTCTTATCTTTTTTATTTGAATTTTCAGGTCAAAGCTATTTCAAGAAAGTCTGATGATTCAGTTCCTTCTGTCATTTCCATCCAGGCTCTTCCTCAGGAAACACCTCCTCAGGAAACACAGGGGGTAACTTCTGAACCCTCTAAGCTAAAAAGGAAATACAGTTATTATTGTCTTATCTTTTTCATATGAACTTTCAGGTGGAAGCTACTTCAAGAAAGTCTGATGATTCAGTTCCTTCCGTCATTTCCATCCAGGCTCTTCCTCAGGAAACACAGAGGGTAACTTCTGAAACCTAAGCTAAAAAGGAAACATAGTTATTATTGTCTTATCTTTTTCATATGAACTTTCAGGTCGAAGCTACTTCAAGAAAGTCTGATGATTCAGTTCCTCCTATCAGTTCCATCCAGGCTCCTCCTCAGGAAACACAGGTGGTAACTTCTGAACCATCTAAGCGAAAAAGGAAACGAAAAGGAATACCACACAGAGCTCCCTTCTTCTAAAAGGCACCTATCCTTCGATAATTTGAATTATCGAATTGAAATAAAATACTTTATAAGGTTCATATAATCAAGACAGTGACTCTATTAGTCACGGTGTTATGAAGTTGAGAAATATTTTGGATTTTGGTCTTTTGTGGCTTGTACTTTCTTATTATCATGTGGTACTATATTATGATTTTTTTATAAGACATTCAATTTTTATTACCCTTAATTGTTGATTTTTCCAGGAGGGGATATGAGGTTACGGTTAGATATTTGAAACAAAAAGCAATTAATATTTTTCTAGATTTTAGGAATTGATAGCATATGGTGGGTTGAGATCCTTTGAGAAATGGAGAGTTCTATTACTATAGTTTTGTGTGTATCACACATTTTTAGAACATGTGATATAAATTATATATTTATTGACTTTATGCACACAAAACTATACTAATTGAGTTTTCCATTTCTCATAAGAAATGGAGAGGATTCCAACTCACTCATGGTTACTCTGCCTTTGCATTTAGATAAACCTAATGTGAATTTTACAAATGACTGACTGGACTTATATTCTTGTGTTACACTTTTGGGGAAATCACTTAATGTCAAAGAGATGATAAAACATGTGCTCGTTGTAATCTTTGGTGCTTCTTAGACTTTTTGTTTGGTAAAGGCAAATCTTGGAACATGTTTTGCTTCTTGTTAGTTGGGATGAAAGCAAATTTAGGGATAATTTTCTTTGCTGTTGTGGATGTTGTAGGGTGATACTTGTATAAACATGTTTTCTTACAATTCTATTTCACTATATTGTTCAAATAATTTAATTGGTGTTTTAGTTGAAGGAGTTTGAATTAGTGGGGGTTGGAATAATTAGGTAAATAATGCATATTGCTTTCTGCTTATACATAATAAAAGGATAGACATCTTGTCTTTTGATAGAATCAGGAGTTGTGGGCGATTATTTTTTATAATAATTCAAACATTTAATGATATAGGAAGCTTATTAGTGGCTTACCAATATAGACCCACCCATTGAGCCTCCTAAGTGATATATAAAGAAGCTACTCGAGGTTAAGGTTGGTGATGACAAAAAAATATCACTGTATATCTCCTTTTGTGCTTAAACCAACACAATCTAATGATTCACTAAGATCCTTTTGAACTCCATCACTATTCAAGAATTAACACTTGCACAAATATGCAAAAGAATTCTCCATAATAAAAACTTAAACACTTGCACATATATGCAGAAATGAATAGAAAGCTACAAACAGTTCAAAAATCTTTGAAAATTCAAGAAACATATAGAGAGAACGTAAGGCTGTTAATATGAGTTGCTTTCGAAGACAGAAATCAGCTGAAAGCATTAAAGCTTAGAGTTTGAGCTGTTTCCTCACAAAAATTACACTACTTTCATTTTCTCATTCAAATCACCAGAACTTAACCTTCTTATAGGTTTGAAAGAGTGACTATCTACACCATCATGCTGTAAATCACATGAGTAATGAGTTATGGTTTAAGATACAAAAGCAAACATCTATTTGTAAATGTGTATTAAGTTATTTTTTCAGACTAGTATGTGATTCAGAGTTGTAACGAGAGTTTGAAGAGGCTTTAAACGAAAGAATACTCGCTGAGAAACCTTCAGAGGTTTAAAAAGAATATTATGATGTAACTTACAGAAAGGTTGTAAATTAATTGACGTTCTTTAATTTAAGAGAATAAATTGTTATTTCATATTTTGAGAGATTAGATTATCCGACTCATAATTTCAAGAACCAAAACATTGACTTCCTCAACTTTTTTCTTTTCTTTCATTTTGGAGTTTTCAGCATATGCTCTATCAGAGACTTGATGAGATATATTGTCCAAAAAATCATGCCTGTTATTAGACTCAAACTCTTTAACCTTTATATACACTAATATTTTGCTTTTCATACATCAACTATCAGATAAAACACTTCACTCTCTTAGGAGCATCCATCTTCCAAATAATTCTCCATTCAGCTGAATCTCCATTAACAATAGAACCTCACAACAGGTTATAAGCACTAGCCACCAAAAAATACAGAAAAAAAGTATTACTACCAAAAAAGAATTAAAAAATGAGCTTTACAACAACATATTGACAAATGTTTAAACCAACCAACAAGGTGTTAGGCAAAATACTATTCAATCAATCAGTCAATCGTTCAGTATCCATATGCATACTCAAGCAAGTGAGTAGGCTCAGGTGAAATCAAAAAATCATCAGCACAATCTATAGCATAGTTGCTAGTTTCAACTCTTGGTGGCACAAGTGAATCACAACAACCAGAACAAACAAACAATGGTGGCACTGTCTCGGAATCATCGATACCACAACAACGTGTATGCTGCCACACTTCACAAATATCACAAGCCACCATTCTCTCTCCATCATCATCTTGAGCTCCACATTCACACCTCACTTTCCAATTATCAGAACCACCTTGATATTTCAATGGTGTGCACAAATCTATACCAATTCCTCTAACACAAAGCTTAACACCTGATTGTATCAATCCAAAAAGCACTTCTTCATCACTCACACCCAACAATTCTTTGATATCAGTTACTATAAGTCTCTCTGCTATGCAATATGTGTCCCTTAATGTAGCCTCAGCAGCTTGCTTCAAGTCTCTAACAGTTGCATGAAGTGGAACAATTACAATTTCACCACAAGATGGCCCTTTTAACTCAGATTTATTCTCAACAAAATTTGGTTTTAAATGACAAATAAATGTCAGAACTTGTTCCATTTCATCTCTTAATTTCCACTCTTTCACAAAGTGTCTGCAGTCAAGTATTGTTTGCACTGCTAATTCCACCGCTTCCGAATCTGGATAACACAATAACACATTCTTGTAGAGAAAAACTACATCACTGTAAACATCATTACCAGGAATCCAAGATGATGTCGACGATGACAACGATGAATCCTTTTGAGGATTATCTTTAACTGTCATTACACCATGTTCAACTTCAGTTGGTGCTTTGAACCCTTTTCCAAGCTCATGAATTGTGTACTCAAGGATCCTTGTTGAAGGGTTAACCATGCGGCGAACGACGTAGTTTTCAACAATCACATTGTTTAATGATTTCAGCACATAATCAAGTAAACCTGTGTCACCAATGTGAAGCCTAGCTGCATCCCTAACATCTTGTCTTGTCATTCCACTAGAACCTGATTTCATAGCTTTGTCTTCTTTTAATGCATCAACAATCACTTGAGCTGCAAACTCTAGTCTCCTTGTTGGCCACCTACTATCCATATTAGCCACTGCAGTGCTGAATTTCTTATACCTTGCTGATTTTTCCTTCATAGAACTTGAAACAGAATGTTTGATTGAATTTCTAGACATAAATGCTGAAGTAGAAGGAGATGAAGATGAAACAGATTTAGCAGAAGAAGTGGAAGAAGAAGTTACTGTTATCTTAGAAACAGGTCCACGAGATTTGACAGTGAGCATGAATCTAAGAAGCTCCCTTATTGTGATGATATGAGTTTCACTCAAATCTCTATAGCAACGAACCATTTGTTTGATATCTTTATGGTACTTTGTCTTACTCAAATCTCTTACTATCTCATCTAGCACTAATGAACCAAGAGTTTCGATTGCTTCATAGTAGTTTTGTTCTGTCACACCAAAGCTTCCACGGCAAAACTTATAGCCCCATCTACCAAACCATGAGTGGCCATAAGCAACTCCATGAAGTAATCGAAGATCCATTGACCTTTTCCTTGATGTATCTTCCACTGCAATTTGCCTACATTAAAAAGAATAATAACCAAACAAACATTGACTTATAATGCAAGTAATGTAACTACTATTAAAAAAGAAAATAACTTAATAAACATTGACTCATGAATGCAAGAAATTCAACCACTATATAACTACTGGAAATTATTGGATTTAATTCATATACATTATCAGGTTAAATCAATCAATCATGACCATCAGATCGTTAAAAATATTTGACTTTATCACCTTGCTCGAAGATTGGTGCAAATTCTGTCCCATAGATCCATGATCTCTCTACCACTTAGAATTTTGGAACCCCCTTCAATGCCATTAAGACAGAGCAAGTGACCATAACCATTGCAATGAATCACACCATGCAATAGATGACTTTGATTATCAAGAGATTCTTCATTTAAAGGTTTATGCCACCCATTGTCCATTGGGATTATGAAATGATACCTTCTCTTTGATACAAAATGACCACTCCAACCTATTATCAATCATAAACCAAATCAAATCACATACTCTTATCAATATCAGCAAAAACCCATTTCAGTTTCTAAATTAATAAAAAAACCAAAAGTCCTAATAACAACATTCACTTAGAACTACTAAGCTATGAAGCACAAATCCTGACGCGGTTACTAAACACGACACTATCACATCGATACCGAGACACGCCTTGGATCGGAAGTTTCGGTGCTACCGAGCTAGAAACCATTTTCATAACAAATCAAGATTCTTGGACCCTTTTCAAAAACAAGTCACCAGTTAAATCTTCATCATAACAGAAAGAAAAAAAAAAAAAAATCCAAATTTGGCATTTGGGGTGCATCATCATCAAAAGAGCTTAATCAAAACCACAAGAATTCATTTTTCAAGAGCCTCAAAAAGACGCAAAATTCAATCACACCTAATTCAGAAAACAAAGCAAAAAATCAGAATTCTTGCAAAACTGAACCGATCCAATTCAGAAAACAAAGCAACAAATCAAAATTCTTGCAAAATTGAACCGACCCATTTCAAGAATCACAAAAAGAACGAACCCCAAGTGTCAAAAATTGGAAATTGAAAACGAACCTACACATCGACAATGATCACAGAAAGGATGAGAAGAGCCATAAACTTCCTCTTCAAGTGTGTAAAAAGGAGCCATTAGATTGGTCTTTTCATGAATGAGAAGAGTGCACCAAATGGGATTACCCATAACCTTGTAATCTTCAAGTTCACCAGCTTCTTGAAGAAAGATTCGAATGTTTTCACGGAAAGGACCCGAAGGTGTAATGGGACAACCTGGGTCTGCGAAAGAGTGTAATCTGAAAATCTTGGGCCATCGTTTTCTCTTCTTGCATGCGTCAATGAGGGAAAAAGACATGGTGGGTTGGTTTTGAATTTGGAAAAGATTTCAGCTTTGATCTTCTTTTCTCTTTGGAGAAGAAATCTTAGTGTCACGTGTGGTTTCCATGCAGAGAGAGATAGATTACAGAGAAAACAGAGAGAGAGAGAGAGAGAGAGAGAAAGGCTCAACTGAAAACAGAAACTGAAACTGAATCGGTTAAATGTTTTAAAGATTATAGTTGAAGATGGTGTTTGCCGCGCTCTGAAAAGTTGAATACCGTTAGGGGTATAAGTGTCATTTCGATGTGATGTTTTGAATTTTTATTAATCACAAGTCTCTTTGTGATTATGTTGGAGTAATTTGAGAATTGGAATAGGGGTCAACGACTAGAGTGAATGGTCAAAATACTATTTCTTCTTTTAAATTGGAGAAAAATGTTTTATAAATGTCATACATCCACACAACTCCTTCACTAAGAAAAAAAAGAAAAAAGAGCTGTCATCAGTTTAAATTGTTAATTGGGATGAGAATAGGTTGAACTAAGTTATGTTTTGTTAGATATGAGTGGTCTATTAAAAAAATTAAAATCTAAGTCTAATTTGTGGTCTGTCATAAGTTTAGCTTTTTTAGGTTTGAGACTGGTCTTGATAGAAGTTTTGTGCGACATCTTAGTCTACTTAAAAACTTATTTCATTTTATCATTTTTAAATAAGTAGTCAAATATATCTTTAAATAGATTAACGAGTTAATATCTCAATGAAATTAAATTCTATTTTGATATTTAACATTACATTTTGAAGAATATGACTTTATACACATCCTACTTCAATTCTATCTTATAATAATACATTTAAATATTTCAAAAACTAAAGAAAGTTAATATGTGTAAGTTACTAAAAGTTGAATATATAACAAAAAGATCAAAATTTAATATCATAATTATAGAAGTAAAAAAATTATTTATATTTATTTAAATAGGCCGCCCTAATAGGTCTAAAAGACTTATATGTTATATATAGTCTAATTTTTTTTAATTGAATAGACTTTTTTAGAAGTTTTAGTCTCGTCTATTTAAAAGAAAAATCTGATTTAATTTAACTCTAACTAGAGCGTAGACACCTAAGACCAACTACCCTTTTTTCATTCCTAATTGCTAATAATATTTACTAATATGACTAAGGGATTGAAATAGAAAATAAAACTTTTTCAAACTAGACCTGTTGCTGCCAAGTCATATTACAATTATGATTTACTTATATTTATTTTTTGTAATTTCTCTATCATTATTTGTTTATGACGTGCACATCTCTTATTTACTTGGCCACCATATTGAATATTTACACCCTAGTAGGAAAGGTTGAGAAGTTAAGATTTGGGTGTTATACTCAATTGATCTCCATCGCAAGGTGATCCTGTGGAAAGATAAAAGATGTGTGTAATGATGTACTTTTTAGGGTAGAGTCCAAAGTAGATGGACCTTATTTTGGTCCGTCCGAAATAATAATTATATTAATAACAACATAATATAAATATTTTTGACACATTTACAATTTTAATTTACTAAATTTAATATAATATATTAAAATAGATACCCAAACCATTCATTTTACACTTAATTACATTTGTTATGAATTATAATTGTATCATGAATAACATTATATTTGTTGTTTTTGACTCATATAACTCAACAAAAAAGATCAGCTACAAGAATCATGTGAGTTGGAGATGAACAGGTGGAGGATACAAATTAGGTTTTAACCAAATATTTTGGATTTGTCACAAATTTGTAAATTGTTATTCCATTACGACAAGTCAAGTTTACGAGGAAACAATTATTTCCTCCATCTCATTTTAAATATTTCATTTGCCATTTTATTTTCTCTCAAATTATTTGTTATTTTACAATACTAATACAACATTAATTATTTTTTCCACTAATACTCTTATTTATTATATTTCAACTCATCAAATTTTTCCGCTAACTGCAATTAATAAAAACATTTGAGTAAATGAAACATTTTATCATTGAAATCAAATCAACTAATAATTTTTTAAGGAATTGTACACACCTCAAATGAGATATTTAAAATGAGACGGAGTAAATACTTATCTTGTAGAGTGATGTTGCTTTTCACACTAATACAATGAAAACAAAGTTTCTGCCGGGTTCCAAAATTATTCTATTCTTAATGCACATATTTTCATAATCGAATTTAATTAACGTTTTTTTTAAGCTGCACTTATGTTATACATTTGTTTTAGTTCAAACTTTTTCCTTTAAGATAACCTATTATCGTAGAAAGAAAAGTAATTACTATTATCAATTCAAATCATTCAACCATTTTTTAATTTCTTTAGTTTCATTGTGAATTTTATATATGCTAATGTCACTTTTAATATTTTTTGAAGTTATTCTTTTGAGACTTATAAATGATTAATTCTAAAGGAAACATATAAATTATATATATAATATAATTTCTAATGCTTACTAATTTTTTAAAAATAAATCTCAAGAAACCCGCGCACACATATTGAAATCTAGTTTGTATATAAAAGTGAAATGTGTGACACTCATGAATACTTAGATGAGATGGTAAAAGTTTTTTTCAACTTAATTATAAGTCTTGGATTTAAATTCAAATATGAGAATACAATAATATTAAGAAATTTTGTAGATACAAGTTATTTGGAGTGTGATACAAACACGATACAATGAGAGCATTACATTTTTAAAACTTTTTTTTACATATTTTTGACACAATTTTTATAGATTAAAACTAACTATAGACGTTAACGAGTTCACACATTTTTACTACGAACTCTACCACATTCTATTTTGTTTCTTCTCTGTACTCTCTTCCACAAATTTTTATTATGCACTCTTGCACATTCTATTAATCTCCCAAATTAGTCCTCCAAAACTTAAAGTTTTAAACTACTAAAGCTTTTTGTGAAAAAAAATAAAACCACTAAAGCTCTTCTGTCTCAAAGCCAAAAAGTATAAGCTTTATGCCCAAATCTAAAACTGCAACTATAGACTCTTCAGTAAAAATGTAGGATAAAAATTAAAAAACTTCAAAAGTATGCTAAGTTTGAAAGCTTTGTAATAAAGAAACTAAACTTGGTGAAAAGGTACTAGAGAGGAAGAGAGTAGGAAGGAGTGAATGTTAAAAAAAAAATAGCCATAAGAGGAAGAGGCTAAGTGTTAAAAGTCTTGCATATGGAATGAGTGGAGGGGATGAGACTTGCAAGTGAGAGAAAAACAAAATAGATTGTGGTAAAGTGTATAATAAAAATCATATATACACGTAATAACAAGAAATATTGAAAATATGGAGGTAAATTATGGTGGCTTTGTTGAACTTTTCCACTAATATATAGTGTATTCCAACAACTTTAGAAAATTTCAGTCCCATGTTGTCAATATTGAAATTCCAATATTCTTTCTAGCTCCTTAGAAATTAACATTATTATTATGATTGTGACGGGAGTGTGAGGAGTTTTCAACAACTCAGTCATCACTAAGAAATTTCTTGCTAGTTGCCACATGAGATCTCTTTAATTAAGGAGAAAATTCAATTCAACACAACTTTTTAAATATCATTAACCTATATTTTATATAATCATTACATAGTTTTTTATTCCAAAATTTTGACTTATAACCGTACAAAAATATTATTATTATTTTATGAAAAAATGGACAATTATAGGGTTTAATGACCATACACTTCGGTGTAAATATTTTTACATTGAAGACAAATATAAGCTATTGATTTGAGCGGTTATTTAATGATAAAAATTATAATTATGTAGTAAACAATGAAATCAACACTTACCAATTAAGTGTAAAATTAGTTTAGACCGACGGTACGTTAAATGTTACGATAAAACTTAACAACCAAGTTAAAGAATGTAATATGTCTTCTTTCTATACTATATTATGAGATGAATGCAAAAAATTTGTTATACTCATTCGCTATAACAATTGACTCATTAGCAACAAAAAAAAAATGTTTCAAAATAATTAAAACTATTAATTTGTAAAATATTAATTATATTTTTCGAATTTTACCTTCTAATTAATACTACATACATCACTCTCAATTCAATATTTTTTAATTTGCAATTATAATAATAGTAAATACATCAAGACTTAATCTATAAGGTCTAACTCAAGTGACAAATATTCTTACAGTTGTGTGTAAATTTATTTATCATTTCATCTAATTTATATATAAATAAGGATAACTTAACAAAAATATTATTTTCTCTATTTTATTTATTCACTTTTTAAAATTGAGTGCATGAATGTGGAAAAAGAAGCTTATGTCTTAATCTTATTGCTTCAATTATTTGTGTTGGACATCACCCGGCAATGGACTAAGGTCAATTCTATGACATGATGCAATCACTAGGAATCTTCCTTTGTGCTACCTTGCTTAGCAAGTTATAGACTTTTCAAAAATCATGGAAACAACTGTCCAAGTTATAAATTCCCACTATAAATTTAGTACTCTTCCATTGATTAATTATATCATCAAAAATCTTAAGCTATACACTTTGATAACTACAATTTCAACCATGAATATGATCAAACTAGGAGTACTTGTTTGCTCAAGTTTGCCTTTGTTGAGTTGCTTTCTGGAGCCCATAGCTCAATTTTTTGTTGATTCTCAATCAAAATTCAATTCAGCATCCAAGGAAAATATGTTGAACGTGAAGAAAGAAGATGCATCAACCACCGCTAATGTTGCAGCCCAAAAGCACTTTAGACAAATTCAATACATATGCTAAAGGGGTCTTATTGGATTAGCGTTTTTTTGGGTAGTATTAATATTTAGGAATCATGTCTAATTTTTTTAAATGATTTTGTTAGTTTTTCTTAAAAAAATTGGTGGGAATAATATTCTCTAGTCTAAGCTAAAACTCTTAGGATATTTCTAGATTTGTGGTATAGGGTGGAATGGATTAGATTGAGATGAAAGAGTTAATTAGATTTTAAAAAATTGATGTTATATCATTGCATTTTATTTCATTCCACTATATACCACCAATTGAAACATACCATAAGTTTTTTAACCTCAATTGATTGTTATTGATATGTGGTTGTTGCAATATATTAGTAAGTTGACTATAGTCAATCATAGTTTTCAAAGACTCCTATTTGATGACGGTTTTGTAATTTAACCTTTAATAAATTACAAAAGAATGTGACAAACACTAATAAATACCAGTAAGAGATGCATCATCTTGTTGAACAAATAGAATGTTTAGAGTTATACTTATTGAGATATTTTGTTAAGTAACTACTGACTGAATGAAACTGTTGTGAGAGTAACTCTCATAAACAAACTGAAATAACTAAAGCCATGAAAGATAAGAAAAACCTCACGCTCATGTGTCAAAGCGTGGACTTGATAACTAATTATATTTTATTTTTAGTATACTATTAAATACTATTATCTTCGAAAAGTTACATAGGCACCTACTTTTTATACACCCGCACTACTTGTAGTTTTTTTTTTTTTCACAAGCACTACACCCAGTAATCATGCATAAAAACATATTTAATTTAGTTGATTACATAATTAATTCAAATTGCAGTCAAATTTGTAATTAATTCAACTACATAATTAACCACAATTTTCATCGTGATCTAAATTAACCATCTACTCAACTTGATTAATCACATTTTTAACGTAATTAATCAAGTGTCATAGATGTACGAAATACTAGGTATCTATGAAAGATTTTTGTATTATATTTGTCTAAAAATAAATCTCTTTCCAACGCCATGCTCTTAGATAAGACAAGATCACCACCGAGGTCTAACACATTGATTGGCACGCATGATGCGCAAGTGTTATAAATTTTGAGTTACCAAGTTTCATTCCTATTCATAAAAAAAAAAAGAAAAAAAAACAAGATCTAAATTTAAATAAAAAGGATTTTACTTTCCTAAAGGTTTCTGAATGTTTTATAATGGATTTTATTCTTCTAGGGAGAGTGCCCTATTAGTATCGATAATTTTATATGCTTCCTTGAAAGCACATGCTCATCATAAGCAATTATTTTATCTTAACTGCATAGGACAATTACCATAAGGCTAATAAGATAAAATATTACGCTTTTAACTAGATTACAGCACATTACAAGGAGGCACATTATTATATGGATGTAAAAGAGCCATAATATGATTGCCTAATGTGTTTCATGGACTAAATATAGCTTCTGATCATCCTTAATCATGCTCACATCAATAATTTTACCAGCATCTTCTGATAAAATACAAGAATCACTAGAAAATCCTATCTGTTCTGCTGCTGTTTTGATTAGCTCTTCAATGGTGTGTGGAACCCATAATACTATTCCATTACTTCTATGCTCTTTTGGATCCCACGGGTGGAAAGGGAACACTGTGCACTTTTTAGGATGTACTTTATCTGAAGAAGAAAAATGATGGATGAATTTAAGATTAAAGTATACAGCAATACATGCACACTTAGGAATTCAAGATTTGAATTTACTCCTAAGATTTGAATTTAAGGTTTTGAGTTTACAGAAATACATGCACACTTCTTAGGAATAAATTCTCTTTTTTGCTACATAACCCATTCTATTGCACTTCCTACCACCTCTATAGAATAAAAGAAGGCTATCTCGATATATCAGTACCTGTAATTTCTTGGGAACAAGGGAATTCTGACAATTGAGCAGATTTTGCATCTTCTAGTAGCTTTATCAGATTTTTATTTCCACTCATCCGGGCTTCATCAAGTGGGGTATTTCCCCATCTGTTTTGTAGTGAAATGAAAATTAACAAGTTTTGGTTCCGCTTAATGTATGTAACAATGAAAAGGAAAGAAACAACAAACCCATACTTATCTTATTCTACATAAATAGTTCAGCTAAGTGTTTTCAGTTTTCAAATCAGAAATATGGGGAAGGAAAAAGAGAAACGTTCATATTTCATCTAGAATGGACAATTCTGGTGGGAGCAATAGTGATGTCTTTAAATACAATAAGAACTCGCAACACAATATTGTTAATACCGTGTTGAAGTTCTGTTATGGAATTGCATGTCCAGAATATGGTAGTAAAGCAAAGCTTCCAAATTATAATTATATGGATTATGGGCATGAATTCTAGAAAACAGCAGCATCGGGCATCAGGATTATAGTTGTTTCAGTAGACACATGTGCGCACACAAACACACAAATGAGTACATGTAGTCAGATCCAACATCAAAATGCAAATCCTAGCGCACTAGTGAATTAGGCCAGCCTTAAATAAGCATGTCTTTTTGTTTTTCAAGTGAAAGCAAGTATGAAAAGGTTCCCTACTTGAAAACACTAGTCATGTTAGTCTGCATAAAAGAAGAACCAATGAATGGTACCTGTCTTTGGTAAAAACACTAGCTCCGGCTTCTAATAGCAACTTTGCCATGAAGATTAAACCTTCAGATGCAGCAACATGTAGAGGCGTTCGATAGTCGTAATCTTTCAAGTTAGGATCCACTCCATTAGATAAAAGCCTTTTAAGATAATCCGAATCTCCTCTTGCAACTGCTGTGCATAAAAAACTACCACCATTTTCTATCCTCATCGAGGCCCCTTCTCTAACAAGTAAAGAAGCAACCCGATCATGGCCATTCTTAACTGCTTCAAGTAGCGGTGTGTTCCCGAAGTTATCTAAAAAATTACCACATGAGTGATGTTTGAATTACCTAAAATTTAAGTTTGATCCTCAAGGAATATCTCTAAGTTACACAATTACCTTTGACGTTGATGTCTACACCTTTATGAAGAAGGAGAATTACGATATCTTCATATCCTCTGCATGCTGCAAGATGCTGTTGGAAAAACAAAAAAGGTTCATATCAGGCAAGCATTTTTATAACAGCACTTGGAAGAAAAATAGTTAACTGACCACCACATCATAGATAAAGAGAAAGAAATTGATTGATAACAAGACATCATAATAAGAAGTTTCAAGCTCCTAACCAAAGGTGATCTTCCATCATAATCTGTCTTGTTGGGATCAGCTCCAGCTCGAATCATGCTTTTTAGCTGATACATATCCCCATCAAAAGCTGCTCTATTGACCTTCAAAGCAAGTTCAGATTCTAGCTTTCCGATATGAAATGAGATGTCTGACTCCAATTGCTTACCTCGAATAGACTCTTTTCCCTATAAAATACGAGGTATTTATATGTCTCATGATCAAATACTCCATTAAAGGGAAGATGATGTCAAACATAATATATACGACATGATTACCACTAGAAGGTTGTCTAATACTTTCTTCCCATCATAAAAGTATATATCAAGGATGTTTGTAAATGCTTGTTTATCAAGCCGCAGGACCCTACACAGTTCACAAACGCGAACAGTATGTGGCTGAGGAATGTTGCAAAGAATAGATATTTCTCCAAATGAACTGTTGGGCTGTAGAAGTGAAACAGTTTCTTCAGACCCATCTTCAGCTATGCCTACTTCCTCCTGCATTGAAACAGTTCTGGGCATTTCATAAACATAACTTGAGATTTGTCTTCTGTGGAAAATTTTCAATGAAGTAGTCCTAAAATTCATACTAAAGTTGTTTTCTCTTTGATGACCGACTGAATATATGATGAAGCACATTCATATGATTCTCAGAGCCGCTATTCTCATATATACTTTTTTAAGGTAATACAATGTAAAGTAAAAAAAATTAGCATCATCCAACATGTCTCGGGCATAAAATGGTATGAATATCAGCACATATAATTCCAATTACTCAGAAGCTATGACTAAAAATATCAGAAACCTGGAAGGTGAGAAAAGATAGAAATTGCAGAAGTGTTTGTGAAATTATAAAATCATACCATCACACCATCACAGACAAAATATAGTTGATCTACAACATTTCCTTGTTCCATTATAACTTCCCCTGGAAGAAAGAACTCCTCATGGAGCCTAGTAACCTGAAAGTAAAGGAACACAAATTATTATCACTTCACACTCCTCATGCAGGAAATGATAATGGACGGTTCAAAAACTCATTAAACAAAGGTGTCGCAATCTAATTCATTCTGCAGAAGAGGCCCATACTAGCAACTTTTTTTATCAATACAAAGTTCAACCTTCAAAGTAAAAGTAGAGATATCAGTAAATAAGCAAACATATGGAGAAAAGAAACAGGCCTATGCCCATTGCTGTTCTTAGTCCCTTGGGTGCACGCAGAGGAACAAGGCAATGCTCGAGTCTAAACACAACTTTGACTAGTGTATTGTTTGATGGACAATGAACATAATGAATAAAAAAACATGAAATTTATTTCAATATCTTTTGAAATCATCTCTTTCCCTTCCTTTTTGTGGTAGTATGTTTGCTAGTACTGTCGGACTAGGAAATAATATTGAAGTCTAAATAACAAAAAGTTTCTTGTCATAGAAAAAAGGGCTAGAAAGTGTTGGTCTCCTCAGTTTTAGTTGTAACTTGTAGATAAAATCTAAACAGCAAAAGAGAGCTTTATAAACCAAAAATACAGATAATACTATTGCCATTTCATTTTGATATGCTAGGCAATGGGGAAAATATTACTTACAATTTGATTGATGAATTCTGAAGAGCAACCTCTAAAGAGAGAAACTTTTTCAATGTATGGCAAATACAATGATTGGGATATCTGCAAAAGGTAATTAGTCTGTTACACAAAAACCTACAAAAGCAGAAGAACAACAAACCAGATGCTATCATGGAAAATGTGGACAGAAGATGGCCTCACTCCCACAGAAAATTTGTCGGGACAGGGTGGAGTCAAAGAAAATAAACAGAAAAATATGTTACCAAAGAACAAAAATGAATATACTTAAACATAAGATTCGTCAGAAAAGTGAATCTGGCCAATAATATGATGTCATTGGGATCCTTACCAATAATCAATTTCCTTAAATCCCAACAACCAAAAATGAAAATTTGAATGATCACAGTTCAGATTATCATGATTCATAAGTGAATTTCAAGAAAAATATACTATATAATGTATAAATCCATTATAGCCTAAAAGTGAAATCTATTACAATTCCTAATTGAATAGTGAATATCAAGAAAATACACTTCTATAAAAAAATAAAAAATAAAAATACACAGTATAACGTGTCAATCCTTTAGAACCTGAAATATCATCTTACCTACATCGAGAAAAGATGTATGGAGATGTTTCCACTAAGCATCAGTAGGAGCTTAATGCGCTGAGAAATCATTTTCGACAGTATTCAACTGAAATTTCTTTTATATATTCAGATATTACCAAATTTCATAGTTACAAATAGTATCATTTATTGCATATTTAACATGCACTTTCCTCACAAATTAGTTACCCATAGTAAATGAATTCATCACAAATTTGACATCTATAATCTATACAGAGATAAAACATAGGGAAATTCCACAAACAAAACCAACAAAACTTGATTCCAGTAAACAAATTTCAAAAAAATATCAACAGGCATTGGTAGCAGGTGGCAAATCAAGATGTTGTAGAAAATGAAACAAATAGGAACAACTAAAATGATGATTTTCATAAATAAATAACCATAAATGATGTTCAAAGCCCTATTCTTTCTCTTATTACCTTAGATCGAATAGAAATGGGAATGTCCTGAATGACAGAAGCATCAGTGTAGCTGCTCTCGAACTGCAAGCGCACATGGCCCTTTATTTGTTCACGGATTTCCCTACCAAGTTTATTTCTATTCATATATTTCATTAGATCTGTCATCCTGTCCCTAAACTTTTCCGTCTTTGATCCCTTGACTATCAAAGCTGTCATGTTACCAATCAAATAAGCACCAAGAACCATGTCAAATGAAACATAAATCATTATGAATATCATCTCCCTCAAATTTACTGCATGTATGTCTCCATAGCCTGTGGAAGAAAAGAAAGTTGAAAACACGATTCATTCAGAATGACTTTCCAAGAGAGATAAGATATACTATACACAATTTTGGACAAAATATAAAATTATTGAGAATCAATGCAAATAATACATGGATCTAATATGATCAATGAATATCCAGAAACCCGTAGAAGAGGTTCTGGTAACTGTCAGTTCATTCATTTAACCTTGAAAAACTTCAGCAAACACAGACAAGGTAACAGCTGAGTCAGATATGAACTAAGGTTGATATTTCAAGTTTGTGTTGATATGGCTCACCAAGCCAGTAATTTCAGTACAACTGGTTCTGTTGAGATTTGGTCTGTGAGAAAACAGTGGCTGAGTTTCTGCTGCTTTATCATTCAAAGTACCTAAACTTGAGCAACAATGACATGCACCAATGACCAACAACAGAAATCAAGACTTGTGCTACCAAGTGGAGTTGGTCACAGGCTCCAAGTCTAACACCAACCAAATGTTCACCAAATCTTTTTAATTTAGAGTGAGATCTTTTTAAATGGTTTTTCCTACAATATTCTTCAGACTACCTCTAAACTTCTATATGGAATTTCTTTCGTCTTCGTCCAATCAAAAAGAGTAGAGGAAGAATCGTTGATCCAACATAAAGATATGTCTAATTTATACAATTGGCTACCAATTACTAGCACACCCCTCATCTTTTATCTAGGTTTATGACCAGCTATGCAAATACTGGAAGCAGACACCACTACATAAGTTAGGTGAAGATAACTAATGCCAGTAGCCATTGTGAAAAAAAATGAAAGAAACAAAATTCTGCTGTGAATTAAAGAAGAAAAAAAACCTACCAACAGTAGCCATTGTAACAATAGCAAAATACAATGATGTCGTGTAGCGCTTCCAAAGATCAATTTCTCTAAAATTTGAATAACTATAGTCACCTAGTTTCAAACTTCCTATCCATGTGTAACCCTCTTGGGATTCAGGTAGTGTAGTAGCCAAATAGTAGAAAATGCAGGCTGCTGTGTGAGTGCAGTAGAGTTCAACTACTAAAAGTTTCACAATCCGAGCAATAATGTAATTCACACGTATGTCTTTCTCCAAATTCCTGAAAAAGTGCACAACTCTCTGCGCCCTATATAATCTGATCCACAAAAGGTACCTAACTTCCTCTCTCCGTCCACAAGCCTGTTCATAAAAGGTTATCTTAGTGGTTAGAGCAAGATCCATGAACTGAAAACTTTCAATAATAAAGAACTTGCAACAAAACTAGAATTGTTCACAAAAGCCTGTAACATGTTAGAATAACAAGTTCCGTTCTTCGTCTGCACAGGCCATGTCTCAAAAGCACAGCCAACAATAATCTTGACTTGTGTTTAGCTACATAAATTGCACAGAAACTTACACAAGTTCAAAATTCTAGTTTTTAATAACAAAGTACTAATATATACATTCTTATGTCCCTAAACTTGTTAACCAACGAGGCATTCTAATAATGTAATTGACTAGCATGATGGTTAGACACAAAACATAAATACAACAAAAGTAATAATAACACATGTGCCATTGCTATGCCTATGAGGGCTTAAACTCTATTTGTGACTATAGGGCATAAATGAAATGCCCAAAAAGTTCTATAACCCCAACATAAAAATGATATTTGTGTTCCAATTCCAAGTATTGAGGCACACTATCAAGATACTGAGGAATTTATGCCTTTTCCCTGATTAGTCAACTAATAGTTGGCAAGATATTAAAATTATTTAATCAAATCAAATCCCAATAAAACCTCCATGACTCAATTGAAAGTTATAGACAAAGTAAAATGAGTATAAAGGTTCTTCTAGTTCTAACAGTCGACATTTTATTGCAAACTGAAAAATATGCTAAAAGCCTAGAAATACTGTGAAACGTGAACAGGCATTATATAAACATTTTTCAAACAATGTTGTGAATTCTAATAAATAAATTATAGAGGTCAAAATAATTCATCAGGTAATCAATCTAAGTACTCAGTAAATTTAGGTTTATCTGCAAGAAATAAAACCTTGTAGATGAGGTCCCAGGGCAAACATCCTAAAAGATCAATGACAAAGCTAGATTTTAGATACCTGCAGAAAAGTCATAAATCAATTATATGTAAGCCATAAATCAATTAAAACAATCCAATATGCTGATCTCTGTCCCATTTCAGCACATATCAAATATTCTCAAGCTTTCACCAAGACTAAAATCATGCTCATACACAATTGGATCCTCAGCAGCCCCTCTATCTCTTCAACGAAATCTCATCCATTGCATTAATCTAACAATCGAATATTTTGGATAGAGGGGTCGGAGAAGATCCAAGTCAACAGTTGTACATGTCCAATGGTCCCACTGCCACTGCCATTGCACTGTATGTGCAACGACTATAGGGGACCATTGTCCACAATAAAAAGCATTAAGATCATGGCAATATTAAGAGGTGGAAATTTACTTTAGAGCAATAGGAGTACGCTTGTAGACCATGCGGTAGGTCTGACTGTCTCTATAAGCTACAAAGAACTGCAAAACAATGTCTACAAGAAAAGCTATTTGTCCTATAATGTCCAGTATAAAAAGATTCTCTGGCAGACCACGAAAGAATGCAAACTCCATTGGGGTGAAGAAAGATGAGTATATTGCCCATAGTAATATGAATTTGATCCATGCCCGATACCACCTGCATTTCTCATCAATATCAGCAGCATAAAACAATTTAATTTTTCATTATTGGAGTCAAAGCATTTATCAAAGTAGTTGCCCAAGGTGCCCTCAAATTCCGACAATATACCGGAACCTCCCTTCCCGGAGCTTAAATGTGAGTGCAATACACTACTAAGCGGTAGTGTATTTTGCATATTGTTAGAAAAAATGGGGTGGGATGAACAATTACCATTTATCAATACTTGAGGCTTAAGCGAGAGGGTAAACCCATCATATCAAATATCAAACATAAAGTAGATAGTGGTGTTTGAAACCATGAAGCAAGCAAGTAAGCTATTTGCCTATTTCTTCTACGATTGCATCCATCTGTTCTATTTTTACGAAATACATTTCTATTTTCTTTAGCAAGGCATAATGCAACATTAATCTTATGATGAATACATTTCCCGGTCGAATGTTGTTAATCAAATGTTGTTCGAAAATTAAGATGAATTCATTTGATGTTATGGGTTAACTCTCAATAAATTTTGCTTATAAAAAAAACTTAAATATGCAATTACTCTTTACAAAATATAATAAATTTAATTTTAGTCATCACAAAATAAAAAAAATAAAAATTTGTTGAAGTCTCTTCAAAATTCAAACATTTTTGCAATTAATCTATGCAAAATGCAAGAAATTTAACTGTAGTCCCTACAAAATATAAGAAATTTGGTTTAAGTCTACAAAAAGTTCACGTTGTACCTTTTCTTCTTCAAATTAAATCAGCTACTAGTGGAACAAAACCAATCAATGGAAACTTATTTCAACAAGTATGCACCCCACATTAAAAGAAAATGAAACATACATTAACTTGTTCAAATAAGTTTCATTAAAAACCAAAAGTGGCACCTAAAAGTTGCATCACTACAAATTCGATGTCTAGGTCCATATATTTGTTATTTTTATATTTAGTTTTTTACATTTGAAATATCTATATTTCATTCATACAGAATTAAAATATTCTAAATTTTTGTGGAATTTTTTTATAATATTCTAAACATACTTACAAAAAAATGATTCAAAAATTTTCAAGTTGAAGAAGAATTAAGCATATTCTGTTTCAACAAAGACTAAAACTATTTGTTAAATAACTTTTATGGAGTAAAAGTTGTATTTTTTTACGATAACTAAATTTGAAAGGTTCAAATTTTATATAGACTAAATATATATTTAACCCTACAAAATTTTAATAGAACTATATTATTGTGAATAAACAATGGTTTGTTTAGGTGCAAAAATATGATTCTATTTCTATTTTGTAATGGTGCAACTTATCAGAGCCGGTTTTGGTTTGTAATGAAACTTATTTCAACTACTTAATGTATGGTGAATTTTTTCTTAATGTGTGGTATAAAACATATATTTCCATTGATTAGTTTGATCTCACTATTAGTTGATTTGATTTTAAAAAATACAGCTACAACATGAACTTTTTGTAGGGACTAAAACCAATTTCTTACAGTTTGCAAGCACTAAAATATAATCTTTTATTCGACAAAGACTAAAATTAAATTTCTTGCATTTTCCAAAAACTAATTATACATTTAAATATTAAACAATTAATTATTCAATCATTAAAAAACCAACGTTGTGAGGCATTAAAGACTAAAACAAAAATATTTGCATTTTACAAAATGACTTAAATGAAAGTTTTTATTTTCCAATAACTAAAATCAAGTCTTTTACATTTTACAGAAATTAATATATATTTAAACCTAAAAAAAGATGATATGCTGTGCATTATAATAATGTGTTTTTAAAATTAAATTCATTTTTTTTAATAAGGAGAAGATTGGAATTTGGGCCTTCTTTACTTTCTATCGTCCTTGCCTAACCCTCAAATATTCTCGAAGGTGAGTACTCCAAATTCCTCAACATTTCATTTTCTTTTTCTTTTCCTATAGCATTGTGAATGTATCACATTTATCATATTATGTTTCTATTCCTTTATCCCCAAAATGTTAATTTTTTGTATGAACGTCTAAAGATCATTTTTCTATTCTCAAATGGACCGATAAAACTTTTCAAAATTGTATTCTTTTTAGATAAATTTTTGGTGAATGTTTATTTGTCCTTCTAATTTTACCTCCCTACTCCTAAATATACTATCAAAAATTAGAATCTGAAAATATATTTTAAATCATCGAAAACTAATAAAAAGTTGAAAAATTAAAAGTTTGAATCAGGTTCACCCACCAATCAAATATAGAACCTCTTTTTTTTAGTCAAAATATATAGAACCTCTTGTCACTACTCACTATATCCAATTGGCATATTGTACAAACATTGACATATTTGAAAAAAAACATATACATTCGACAAAAAAACATGTAGATCAAGACATAATCTTATGGCAGAATTAAAATTCTATAAGTTTCATGTCATGATTAACAAGTGTGTAAATGTCAAACTGGCAGATGACTATTGTCTTATACCAATCAAATATAGAACCTCTTGTTTTAGTCAAAATATATAGAACCTCCTGTCACTACTCACTATCCAATTGGCATATTGTACAAACATTTACATATTTGAGATTCGACAAAAAAAACATGTATGATCATGACAAATCTGAGACATAATCTTATGGCATAATTAAAATTCTATAAGTGTCATGTCATGACTAACAAGTGTGTAAATGTCCAAATGGCAGATGACTAGTGTCTTCTACAATTATGTTACTTTTTTATAACTAATAACAAGCTTGTTTAGTTGGAATAACAATGAGAGTTTTTTATATAAACGTTGAGATAAAATTCACCAAATTAAATTTTATCAAAAAAATAACTAAAATATACTATTGATGAGTTTTGGTTTTAATTAAAGCCAAATACTAAAGGAGTATTCAGTTTCGATCTGTCTAGAACATTAATCTGACTTTAGTGTACTCCCAAATGATCAAGATTTTTTTCTCTGAAACACGCCGATGATTATCTTATTTATGCATTTTTCAAAAAACAAACTAAAAATACCCATCAAATTTTGATCAACACATAAATTGGAATGCAATTAAACTTTATAAGAATGGAGTACTGTACATAGAGTGTAGCAAGAAATATGAGTAGTTTATAAAAAAAAAAAAAAAAAATTAGATTAAATTTTAATTTAAGCCATTTTGACATTATTGGTATTAGTATTGTGTACAAAGGAGTTCCTTCAAATTAAAATAAAAGAAGTTATTAAGGCTAATTACAAAAGTTTAATAATCATAAAAATAAATAGAGCCTTTGTTTAGGAGAAAATAAATAGTTTTACTATATTAGGGTCCGCTTATTTGTATTTTATGTTTTATTTTAACTTAAACTAAAAAGCATTCAATAAAACAAGATTTAGTTTGTTTTTCACCATTTTCTTTTACAATTTTGAAAAACAAATTCAATATTTTCAAAACAAAACTGAAAATGTCACAGTATTATTTCTTAAGAATATTATTCTATGCAATGAGTATTTCATCTTCTCTATGGCACAATAGAGTCTTTCATCTTGTAATTAGCAATTTAGATTAATTCAATTTTTCTAAAATAAAAATT
>JBBPBQ010000004.1:43098355-43119210 GCA_037974755.1 Cicer yamashitae
AATATCGTGTCCATATTCTCCAATAAAAACATCATTTTTATTTTTTTTTTCTCTATACTATATTTTTGTAGTATTTTGGACCATTAAGGGAATAATTGAATTCTACTCAATATCAAACTATATTTATAGTCTAAAAACAATATTTATCTGAATTTTATTTACTTTTGTAGATGGATTTCACTTTAATAACATAGATATGGTCTTTCATGTATTATACGATTTTTTTTTATCTATATCTTCTTTTAAAAAAGAAAATTTTAATATATTTCACTTTAAAATTAATATACAAATTTTTTTAATATATTTCACTTTAAAATTAATATACAAATTTTTTTAATATATCCTTCGCTATATTAATTTTAAAATAGAGTATACAGAAAAGTAATAATTTAAAAAGAGAATTTAAGTAAAAAAATTCCGCATTGTGCAATTATTTTACATGGAGGGTAAGTTTCAATTAAATTTTATATATATAATATATTCTGTGTCATGTGATTTCCCTTACTTGACCTGACATTATAAATATTAAAATCTAATTAAAAATTAAATAACATCATTACTAAGATATTCCTAATAAGCCTATGATTAGGAGTGATGGACAACAACGCAATCAATCTAGCGATCAAATCACATGTATTGCGCAGACGGCCAAAGAAAAACAGCACATGCCACGTATAGAAGTTTTGTGACGCCCCTTCATTCAAAATTGCCGCCATTTCAATCCACGAACTACCAAAACAACTTCCCAACCAAAAAACATACCAACACTAACCATGACCCTACCATACACTCCCCCCTAATTAAACTAATTAACTAACACTATTTCAATTTCATCTCACTCAATAATTAGCAATTATTATCACTTATTTTAGTTAATTAACTAATAAATTAAAAATAAATTGAAAAATAATAAAACAAATTGCAAGAGACAAGAAGTTAACCAGCATAATAAACCATCATTTTAGTTCTGAAAATATAAAATAATATTATTTTAATCTCTATAAAAACTTAAATTAATTATTAAATTATTAAAATTTTATTTAATTTAATTTCTAATATTATAATAATTTTGTATTATTTTAATAGTAACTTGGATCTCTGGTAAATTTTCATGATAACAAAGTAACAAACTATATCTTTCATTTACTAATATTTTATTCAATGAATAGTTTTTTCATTTTATTTTAATCAGAGACCAAAATAAGATTGGTTTTATATTTCTAGGACTAATATAATGATTTATCTTTAAATAAAGTAACTAACCGGTTATTTGGATGAATAACAAATTCATGAAAAAGAGCTTGACGACTGAACCTTCTCCAACCAATGGTTAGCCCCAACTCTATCTCTATCAAATTAAACCTGCTTCCTCTTGATGATTTCAATCGATCCCTAAGATCCTGAACCCGATACTCTCTTTCATCCGCAGAAGATGAAGGTGTAGAACTAGAAGATGATGATGATGATGATGATGATGCTCTCGAACACGACATCGTTTTCTTAATCTCGTTTTTCTCTTCTTCTTCATTTTCCTCTTCCTTTGTCCTCTCCGTCATCTCGATCATTTCAACCTAAATCGAAATTTTCACTATTCCTAAACGGTTAATCGGTTTCTATTTCTGAATCTGAATCGATCAATTGTAAATTTATAACAATTTACGTCGTGTATGTAATAATGTGTATGAAGAGATTGAAAATTTGAAAGGTGATTAGATAAGAGCCAGGAAAATTGGAAAGAAAAAGGGAAAGAGATTGAAATTGAAGAGAAGGATGTGGAAATGGAAAAAAAGTCACGAGAAGGATTTGAAAAAATGGTCACGCGAGATGTGTGAAAAATATTATAATATAAGGTAGGGTTCTTGTTTGTTTTATGTGATGATTGAGGCTGGGTTTATGATGTGATTATGAAAAGGATAGAAGATGGCGAAATTGATGGAGAGAAAATGAATGAATGAAAGAAAGAAAGAAACCGCACTTGGGTTTCCTCTCTCTGCTGACAGATACCGGCGGGGTTCCCTTTTTATACCTATTATGGGGCCAATTTTTTATTTAGACAATGTTTAGGATTTTTTTTCCATATTATTCGAGAGATTTAAATTTGAATGTTATTTAAATTAGAAAAATATATATATCAACTATATACTTAAATTGAGATTATTTTGGACATTATCCTTATTTTTGACAAGATAGTCATTTTTAAATATCTTTTAATCTTTAAATATCACAATTTATTTTCACTTCAAACCAAAATCAAAAGTTTATCATTGTATCGCTATTTCACTTACGAGGACGTCTTTTTATTAATTTTTCCTCATGTTTGCTTTTATTTTATTTTTCTTCATATTAAATCTCAGTTTTATTTGATAAATGTGTTGTTTCCAATTTTTCCTGTGAATTGAAGTTTTTATCCACCGAAGACAATTTTTCTCAATCTTTCATTTTCTACAATGCCATAAAATGAGTTTGATTACAATGTTGCATGTGTATATAGCTTTCATTTTTAACCAAAACTGAGATTTTCAGTAACCAAAAAAAGGGTAAGAAATTTCCTTCAATCTTCCATTTTTTTCTTCAAGTTATTCCGTTGAAGGTTTCATTTTTACTAATCTTCAATCTTTACATGACTTCCATTTTTATAGGTTCCATCTTTACATGACTTTCGTTTTTAACGATTCCATCTATACAAAGCTTCCTTTTTTTTACAAAGCATTCATCTTTATAAAGCTTTCATTTTTACAAAGCATTCATCTTTACAAAAATTCCATTTTCAAAATTTTCATTTATAAACACATACCTTTCATTTGTAACTTGCTTCCAAAAATTAGATTTTTTGTTACAAAAATAATTAAAAAACATTTTTTTAAATATATAAAAAAATTAAATTATTAAAAAAATATTTGTTCTAAAACAAAATCCAGTTTTTAGATTAATATAAATATTTTTTAAAATAATTAAAATAATATTTTATAATAAATAAATATAATATATCAAATTTTATTAAAGAAATGTGATCCACTAAATTTTAGAAAAAGGTTGAATGGATTGATCCCAATCTAGTAAGAATTTTTTGTTTAGTGTATGGATTTAATGGATGATGAATAATTTGACAAAACTGTCACACTCGGTCTCTAAATTAAAAAAAGATTCACCGGATTTTCTTTAAAATTTCTAGCCAAATATTGACCATTTATTTAATATTTTAACTCAATTTGTATTTTTTTTATCCTCTTATTTTAACTTAAATGTGACTTTAATTCATTTAACAATATTATATTTCACAACTTTCAAAAATTTTATTCAAGAAATCAATTTCAAAACCAAATTTTCAAATTAGCATTTCATTGAGTAAATATAAACACTATAAGTTGAAATCTCATCTATGGTAAAATAATTATTAATATCACGTTATTAATTATAACTTTTCTTTTCTCTAATTTTTTGTAAATAAAAATTTGATTATGATTCCGAGTACTTTATATGTTGACTAAGTTTAACAGTCTCATCTGTATTTTTTAGTGTTTGCTGATATCACAGCTAAAATGTACGGTTTAAAATGTGGTGAAACCGAGCAATCGGGTAATGGCTGATAAACATGTGCGCGTATATGTATATAACATAATCAACGATTTACTACACCTATCAACTTCCAGGTATAAAATATTTTATTCTACAAAAGACCAATTAGGCAATTACTAATGTCCTAAATCCTAATGTATGTAGTTAACATTTTCAACCAAATTATAAAACTTGTTGTCCTTATTAATCACGAGTTGTCATAGTGATAGAATAAATTGTGCTGTATTTTTTTTTTTCATTGTTGACTCGTTTATTTTAATTTTGAGAACAACTAATCATCTATTGATACGTTTATGTCACGGAATGAAATATCATGATTAAATTTTCAATCACAACTTACATAGCGAAAAATTCAATTAATTCCATTAAAATTAAAGTTTAGAAAAGCTAGCTAGAGTTTTCATTTGACGCTAGCGACTGATAAACACTTGTCCATAGATGTTTGACCGCGATATATTCATGATTGACATTTTCAACCGATCGACATATATAAATTGCTTGCGCTCATTGTAGTTGATAGTTACTCAATATATTAGGTCAATTGGGTTATTAAAATCCAATTTTTTAAATAAAAAATAATTTTAAAAATATTAAAAATATATTTTTTAGTCGAACATATAAATTTGTATTATTAATCACTTTAAATATTTCATTTAATCACTAAAATATATTTCGTTAATCATCTTATAAACATATATCTCATTAATCACTAAAATTCATAGCATTAATTATTTTAGAATATTTTTTAAATATTAAATTGTAGCACTTTAAATTAGTGAATGTCTTGCATTTTAATAGTTAATGAGATATATATTAAATAAGTGACTAACGATTTATATTTAAGTCATTAATGGTTTAAACTTGTATATGTGTTACAAAAATATGTCTGAATAATAAATAAAAAATTGAAAAAAATTTAAAAAGTTAAGCTTTAGAATAATTTTTCTAAAGTCTTGATAATATTTTTGATACTCAGATTTGTTAGTTGAGTTTCTGTCTACTACTCCGAGATGTAAGTTCCCTAATTGATGTATTATGATGCATTGCGGGATTGAGAGGAGAGCACTATCCGTTAGATGAAGTCACCCCTAAGGAAAAAGCCACCATAAGGAGGAGAGAGCTATCAATGAGATGAAGCCACCTCTTGGTCCTAAAAAATTTATGTTTTTACTTGTTTGATTTTATATGATTTTTAAGGTTACTCATTTTGATTTCACTTATTTATGAATTGAACTTTCAATATTTCTGCCTGAACGGTTAAATTATGAGTTTAATGATTTTATCATGTGTATACTTTATTTGATAAGTATCTATATTTTAGGTAGTATTATTTAGCATAATTGTCACAAGATTGTAAAACAATTTTTCGTGTATTTTTGTGTTTCCCTTCTAATTGGTGGTGGTTATTGTCTCCTCACTAAGTCTTTGTGACTTACCCTTTCTTATTATTCATTTCTTTTTCAGATTCACAAGCAGCTGAGGAGCAAGCTCTTGGTAGGTTCAAGTCTCAATCATTTTTTTTTGTAGGCCTATTTGATCAAGGCCCCTTTTGTAAAGTTTGTTGAGTCGTGATGTATTTTACAGCTATTTTGAGTCTAGAAAGTCTTTTTGGAAATGTATTAATTATTTAGATTGTGCTATTTGAAATACGACTGAGTCAAACGTTTAAAACATGAATTTTATGAATTTGGTAACGTTGAATTTATAGAGGATACTCTGTCGAAATCTCGAGAAAAATTATATATTTTATTTGAAAGGATAATTAAGAACTATTTAATTGCTTAATTATTAAGTTAGTTGATAGGTTTGTCAGGCTAGGAGTATAGCTTGTGCGCCGATCACAACGTTCAGTTTTCGGGTCGTGACAAAGTTGGTATCAGAGCCCGGTTATAGGTCCTAATAGTTGCAAACATAGGGTGATAATAGATTCTTGTTAGTAAATTGTGTACCCGACACAACTTACTTGCAAAGGGCTATTAGCACTTTATGAGGGTCTAGTTTGTTGTCTAAATTAGTGTTTAAATTCATATCAATATCTTTCCACATTTCCTTGTCGTCTCTTGTTCAATTTTTGATCAATGTTATTTGATTAGGTGAGAATGTCACCCAAGACTAGGAATCCTACTAGAAGGGAAACTGCTGATGAGTCAATTGCCCAAGCCCAAGGTGCTCGTCAGCGAGGTCGTGTTTCAATTCATGCTCGAAAATCGGCGTAGAGCTAATGTTGGCGGACGTGGCTTGGATGCTAATGTTGAGGTGCCTAGGAGGAGGCGTAGAAATCCAACCATGGAAGAGCTTGCCACTGGTCTACAGGGATTACAACAGGTTGTGCAACAATTTGTTAGGGTTGTTGTCGGACAACAATGTGAGGGTGATCAAAGACATGAAAATCTCGACGGTAACCAAGAGGTTAGACAAGTTGAGCAACAAACGACTGCTACAACTAGAGGGATTGAGGTTACTTTACCAGACTTCATGAAGCTTAAACCCCCTACTTTTTCTGGGTCTAGTGCGACTGGGGACCCACAACCATTCATTGATAGTCTAGAGAGGCTTTGGAGAGCATTGAGTTGTTTTGAGGTGAGAGCGGTTGAATTGACACCATTTAAGCTAATAGGTGTGGCACGTGATTGGTTTGATATAGTGTCACATGGTAGACAAGTGGGGTCACCTCCGTTAGCATGGATAGAGTTCTCTTAGTTGTTCATGGCTCGTTTTCTTCCATAAAGTGTTAGAGATGGATTAGATCATGAGTTTGAGCAATTGGAGCAAACATATGGTATGACAGTTTCAGAGTATAGTGCTCGTTTTACACAACTCTCTAGACACGTTCCTTATCATATCATTGAGGAAATGCATGTCAAGAGGATTATCAAAGGATTGGGGGATTACTTATTTAGATTTGTTGTTGGGTCGAATTGTTCTATTTTTGCTGAGGTTTTGAGTTTGGCACATCAGATTGAGCAATGACAGAAGGAAAAAGGAGGTAACAGACAAGATTCATGAAAGAAACAAATGGTTGAAGAATCTAACAGTAACTATCTGAATCGTGGTGGTGGATCTATGTTTGGTTATCAGGGGCAACAAAGTCTCATGTCTCAAAGAGGTGGTTATAACGGGCAGTCTTCTGGGACAGTGCAGAGTCGTAGATTAGATTCTGGAGCAGCGTCACCATCCACTTTCCCTTAGAGACATTCTGGTGTTTCAGTTACACGATATTCTATTTGTGGTAGGTTTCACTATGGAAATTGTTCAAGAGATGGTAAGGTGTGCTATCAATGTGGCCAAGTAGGTCACATTAAGAGGGATTGTCTTGTAGATACGACACATTCATCCTCTAGTTATGTATCAACACCAACAACTTTGGCATCTTCTTAGGCTCATTCTGCATCCATGCGACAAAGTGGGAATTCTTCTATCAAAGGTTCAGGGACATCTCATCAGAGAGGTAGAAGATTTGGTGATAGAGGTCAAACACCAATAGGAAGAGGTCAGGCTCGAGTGTTTGCTTTGACTCGTCAAGATGGTCAGACATCCAATGCAGTAGTTACAGGTATACTTTCTATTTGTTCTAGATATGCTCATGTTTTGTTTGATCCTGGAGCTACACATTCTTTTGTATCCTTGTGGTTTGCTACTCAACTTGGTAAATGTTCATCTTTTCTAGAAGAGGCTTTAGTTGTGGCTACACCTATTGGAGGAAATTTTCTTGCTAAGTCAATGTATCGTTCTTGTGATATAACTATTGAGGGCAAGGTGTTTCCAATAGATTTAGTAGTTATTGACTTGATAAATTTTGATGTGATTTTGGGTATGGATTGGTTGGCTTTTCATCATGCCACTTTGGATTGTCATAACAAAGTGGTGAAATTTGAGATATCAGGGCAATCAGTCTTCTCGTTTCGAGGAGAACGTTGTTGGGTACCACATAACCAAATCTCAACCTTGAGAGCTACCAAGTTAATGAGAAGAGGTTGTCAAAGGTACTTAGCCGTGGTAAGGGATACACAAGTGACCCAGAAGAAATTGGAAAAAATTCCAATAACATGTGAATTTCTAGATGTTTTTTCTGAAGAACTTCATGGGTTGCCACTTCATAGAGAGATTGAGTTCTCTATAGACTTGGTTCCTAACACTCATCCTATATCCATACCTCCTTATCGTATGGCCCCAACAGAACTTAAGGAGTTCCTTCTCTCAGAGACACTCTGAATTTGTTAGCAGCTAGATACCGAACAACTCCTGGCTCGAGGAAAAGAACCAATTTGCGAGCACAATCCAATATTACATAATGATACGACATCCAATCCATGCCGAGAATGATCTCAAGTGAATGTAGCGGTAAACAAATCAAATTAATCAAGAAATCTCTATTTTGAATAGTTACTTGACATTGTAAACATGCAGTATTTACGATCAAAGTCTTAGCAGGTTTAGAAACAACCAAATCAAAAGGCAGAGAAGACATAGATAGCTTCAAATGATTCACACAATCCATAGCAATGAAGGAATGGGTTGCCCCCGAATCAAAAAGTGCAGTTAGAGTGTTACTTGCAATCTCGCAGTCTCGTTGGATGAAATTGCTAGATTGATTTCCAGCTTCAGCACCCATGCAATAAACGCGTCCTTTAGCAATAGGACAAGTAGCCCTATTTGCACTCACTATTGGCTCCACCTTCGAAGCCTTGCAATCCCTTGTAAAGTGCCCTAGCTTCTGGCAATTGTAACAAGGAAGACTCTTAGAGGTACAAGCATTAGCATAATGTCACTCTTCCCCACATCGAAAACATCGAATCACTTGTCCCAATTGTCTTCCAAAGTTTTGGTTCCCTGGGCGATTCTGACCCCTGTTGTTGTTCTGTGGTCGGTTATAGGGCTTAACAACTTGCTTTCCTTTGTTGTTCTGATTGTTCACCCGAATGACCCCCCTGAACTAAAGTTCTCTCCTCAGTTGGCCCTCTTGGTCTTCATGTCCTCAACTTCTCTACATTTCTCCACTAAGACTTGGAAACGTTGAATTCCCAATGGCAGGACAGAGTCTTGAATCTCATACTTCAGTCCATTTTGGAAACGGCGACACATAAATTGTTCATCAACCTTTTCATGGAAGAACCTAAAATGCCTTGACAATGACTCAAACTTAGCAGCATACTCACTCACCGTCATGTTTCCCTGATACAATTTAAGAAAATCATCACCCAACTTAGTCTTGGTACTCATTGGGAAGTATTTGTCTAAAAACTTCCTCTTGAACGACTCCCAGTTCACCTCCTCATGAGTTGATCCCATCAGAAGCCTTGTACTTCTCCACCAATATTCAACATCCTCTAGTAGCAGATACGTAGCATAGTTGACCTTCACCCCTACCTGGCTATTAATCATTTCGAAGATCTTTTCCACTTCATGAATCCACTAGTCGGCTTTTTCTGGACTCTCATCACCCTTGAACTTTGGAGGATTGTGACGACGGAGATCTTCCAATCCCCTTGACTCAGAAGCACAAATCTCTCTTTCCCTCTTCTCTAGATCCCGTAAAGTCTTTGCAGCTGTCTGTGCAGCAACAGAAGCAGCCATGTTATTCATTGCTTCAGCCATTTGGTCATCCCTGTTGACATTGACTCTTGCAGCGTTGTTCCTTCTTGGAGGCATTGTTTCCTACAAAACCACCATCAAGTAGAAATCTTAACACCACTTAAAAGAATTCCAAACGTTAACTTTCGACTACATCAGCACCCAACAACTACACAAGATCTCACAACTCTAACAAATTACCCTGACGTGGGATCAGATAAATGACTCCCAACCTACAGATCGACCTACAATCTAACAAAAGCTCTGATACCACAATGTAACACCCCAATTTTTAACAGCGTAAGTGCATTTTTTTTAAACAATTTAATAAAATAATACGTCGTAACACAAAACGACAAGAGTCATAAATAATTACATCATATATACAAACCAACTAAAATAGTTTTTGGGATAATAATCCAAAGTATACAAATAGAAAATACACCGGGGTTACGAAACCTATTAGACATCGCTCATACCTTTGGAGTATTCTCGGCAGACACCTGCACATAACTACTCCTCCAAGAATGTTATCCCCCATGGTCGTGTCAAAAAAATGGAACATGGACCCACCAAACAAAAGTCAACTGTCTATGTTATAGATACAGTCTCCCCAAAACTAAATAAGTACAATCACCAAAAGAAAGACACTAAGGCCCTATACAACAAAAAACTAATCTGATCATCCACTAACAACTACAATAACAAGGGTGACCTCCACACACTGCACAAGTTCCTTCTGACGCAGTATCTCTCCTCAAAGTAACTTCATCCTCTTTATCATTCATAGAAGGATCAGTCTTCTCAGAGGTCAGATCCACCCATGAGGTAGGTGGCTTCGGCAACGCAGAAATCTCAAAGCAGCTCACTACCTCATAGATATTCGGTAGAGGATCATTCACCGAAAGTGGGAGCTCTGACTCGACTCATATATGTAGCCCTGCTTGAGATGGGGTCATATGCCCAAGCAGTCGGTGAGTGCCAGTCAAGGAAGTCTAACGACGTATCTGTCTTCAGGGTAATAGTCGGTAGAACAGATTTGAGTATCATCTGAGGGCAAAGCCCAATTTCCACAATAATGTAACGGGTCACCAATCGAAATTAACAATTAACAATTATGGCATAAAGACAAGCAATAACACTTAGCAATTACGACATGATAACAAAAAATAACAGAGCACGTATATACAAATGTCATATTATAAAAAACATGACTCGTGTGCCAAGCACCCTAATGCAATGCTTATATGCTAGTGTACATGATTCTGGAATTTCCAAACCCTCCTCAAGGGGTGTAAATCATAAATGTACCGCATCTCACATACCAATACTTATTACCGAGGTGCCACTTATCACAGATCAGCACGATTTACCAGAGTGCAGTCTATCAGAGACCTACACGACTAAAATCCTCGTAAGGATAAGATGAACCAATCAACTCATGGAACCATCTCGTGGCCCATCGCAATCACCACTAAACACCGTGGCCCATCACGGTCACCACTAACGATGAAATGCATAAGCATACTCTGACTCTTGCACAACTATCACTAAGTAAATGTAGCTATTAAAAGAATCCCCTTTTAATACTCATTAGACACTAATAATTTTTTCATACTTTTCACAGAGCATACTCAAGACATATTCTCATCAATAAAATTCATAACATGTTGCAACCCATATTATCATTCATGAATGCATAATCACGTCAATATTAATCATCACATATTCACACATATAAGGTCCCTATGTGCAAACTAAAAATTTGGAAGGAACCCTTACCTCAATTATAGCTTTTTCAACAACTATCGCTACCACAATCAAACACAACGAAAATCTCGTTCGTGCCAACACCTTCAATCAAATAGTGTTTGACTTAGACAAATTATCAAATAGTGTTTGACTTAGACAAATTAGTCCCTGAGACTATAACTATCTTACAAACCTTTTCTTACTCCTAATCCCCTTAGAGTATATTTACTAAAAGAATTTGAAACGAGTAAGGACTAATAGTATTATTATCCACAACACACACTTTCAACATATAAAACATATTTTTAGAAATTAACAATCTTTAAATTTCTCATAGAATTCACTAACAATCATTCGAAACGTCTTAAATTATTGTTCTCAAAATTTTTCAAAAAACCACAAATTTTCTCAAAATTGTCATAACTCATTTTTTTGTTTTGTTTCAAATAACTACAAATTTGATCTACTACATTTTTAAAGACTAAATGTTCAATCAAAGTATTTACTTCATAACAACATAACCACACAAAAAAAATATCAATAAATATTTTTATAGTTTCAAAGTTCTAACTCTTTGAAATAGTTTCATTCCTTTCAAAATATATTAAATATTTTATTTTTCTTTTCTTATCAACAAAGCTTGTATTTTAATTCATAAAACTTGGAATCTTTAAAAAAAAAAGAAATTATAACTTAAGACTTTAACCTTTACTTAATAAACTTGAAACTTTAATTAAAATCATGCAAACTTTTCTAAAAATTGAAAGTATACATATAAAAACTTGAAACCACAATTCACTAATTTTCCATAAAACACAAGTTCAAAGATTTGACAACCACATGTATACATTCTTGATCCTCAATCATAACAACTATTTTTGGAAAGACATAAACTAAGAAAAATTATTTTTCTTTAATCACCACAACAACATTAATATTTCAGAGTTTTCCCCACCGCTAACTCGGTGTCAACGGCCTCGATTCCTTTTCGAGACTCAATGAGCTAACTACATAAACATAAAGATTCATAAAAATTTGTTCACCACCAAAATTCATCCAACTATATCATAATTCCAAAATTAAATGTCTTTCACACACAAAACTTTCAAAACCAAGTGACACATTATTTATTTAAAACTAAATAAAAACAAATATTTTCCAAACCACACATACACATACTCGACAATTCAAATCTTCTTATCTTTCAAGTTATATCACTCAACCATTAGAGCACAAAAATTTGAGTTACTTAAGTATTCTAAACTTCTTCCTTAAACTCAGTCTAAGAGTAATTAAAAGAGTAACATTTTTAACTCTAAACATATTAATTTCACAATCTAACTCTTTGCTGAAACTCATTAACTTAGTTAAAATTTGAACTTTTTTCACAACATTAACAACTCTAAATTTTCTTGTAAAATTTTAACTTTAGTTCAAACTCATTTATTTGAAAACGACTCACTACATAACTCAAACACATCAAAAATCAATTTTTTTTTTAACCATTACTAACAACATCAATAACAAGGATTAATTTTTTTTTTATATAAAATAACATATACACTCAACACCAACACCTCCCTAATTTCACATTAAACCAAAGTAATCAAACAAAACCAACAAAACATTATCTCCCCTTGGTTTGAGAAGGAAAATATTATCATTTCATTTCATTTTTCTCAACAACAACATCAAGCATCACATGATTGGTTAAGAACTCAAAAATTTCACTCATCCCCCCACACATATAAAAGTTTACGAATTTAGGAAAAAGGGGAGGGAAGTAAGTGTCTTACCTCAAATAAACTAGTTCACAAGCACCACATTTGATCAAGGTGTAAAAATGGATTTATTTTTCTTAAGCAAGCACCCACACTTTTTGTTTTTGCTTTTAAGAGAGAAGGAAAAATAAAAGATGGAGAAAATGAACTAAGAGGGAGGATCGTCTGATGGCTTCTAAAAAGAGGTTGGTTTTCTTTCTTTTTTTTTTTTTCTTAACTTACAAAAAAAATTTATTAAATAAAATATTTAGGTACTTCACAAAAATCATCATTGCACATCTAATCACTCTTACACACATCACATCACTCACTTCTAAATCTAATTTAATAAAAACATTTACTCTCGTCGCAACTCAATTGATATATAAATTTATCAGTAACATGTGACATCTTAAAATTTTTGTCGATAATAAATTCTCTGTAACTTAATTAAATTACTCTCTCATAAATAATTTTAATCAGGTCTCCAAATATATATATATATATATATATATATATATATATATATATATATATTAAACATATTACTAACTCTAAAAAAATATATTTTTGGTACTTAATTCATAAAATAAAAATTGAGCTAATAGCCTAAACAATTCAACACAAAATACACTAAAATTGCATAAATTAGAGTTTAGAAAATTCAGGGTCTTACAAAGACAAAGAAGATGGATGGAACTCTTGCAAGGTTATGATTGCACAATCTTATTCCATCCAAGGAAGGAAAATGTTGTTACAGAGGCTTTGAGTAGGAAATCCATGGGTAGTCTCGCTCATATAGTAGAAGTAAAGAGGTCAATAGTTAAATAATTTCAAGAAATTGTTGAAAGTGAAATTCATCTTGAACTTGATCATTCGAGGTTATTTTTAGGCCATGTACAAATTCGTCCAACCATAGTTGATGATATCAAGGAAGCTCAAAGTCAAGACTCATACTTGGTGAATATGGTAAATAATGTTCATAATGGTAAAATTTCATATTTTTCAGTTGATTCTGATGGTGTTCTGAGGTTGAAGTCTCGATTATGTCTTCCAAATGTTGGTGGCTTAAGGAGGAAAATTTTAGAGGAGGCTCATCATTCTTCTTATACTATTCACCTAGGTTCTAATAAGATGTATCAAGACTTAAGAGAATTGTATTGGTGGGAAATGATGAAGAGAGACGTAGCAGATTTTGTCTCTAAGTGCTTAGTGTGTAAGCAAGTAAAGGTTGAACATCAAAAGCCTGCAGGATTACTTTAACCTGTTGAAACACCTGAATAGAAGTAGGAAGGCATCGCTATAGATTTTTTCACAGGATTACCACGAACCCAAAAGGGCTATGACTCGGAGTGGTTGATTATAGATCGGTTGACCAAATTTGCACATTTCTTGTCTGTGAAGACTACTTATACTACATCTCAATATGCTAAACTTTATTTAGATGAAATTATCTCTTTGCATGGTGTATCGATGTCTATTGTTTTTTATCGTGGGGCTCAATTTACTGCTCAATTTTGGAAGTCATTCCAAACTTCATTAGGAACTCGTTTGAAGATTAGCACGACTTTTCATCCTCAAATAGATGGCAAGTATGAAAGGACTATACAAGTATTAGAAGATATGCTTCATGCTTGTGTTTTGGATATTGGGCATCAACATTTGCCCTTGATGGAATTTGCATACAATAATAATTATCAATCTAGTATTCAGATGGCTCGGTTTGAGGCTTTGTACGGAAGACGATGTAGGTCTCCGATAGGATGGTTTGAAGTTGGAGAAGCTAAACTAGGTGGTCCAGAGTTGATTCAAGATGCCATTGAAAATGTTAAATTGATTCGAGATTGCTTAGTGAAAACTCAGAGTAGACAAAAATCTTATTCTGATAAGAGGCGTCGTTCCTTGGAGTTTTTAATGGGAGAACATGTATTCCTACATGTTTCACCAATGAAAGGGGTTTTGCGGTTTGGTAAAAAGAGAAAACTAAGTCCAAGGTTCATTGGACCATTTGAAGTTTTAGAGAGGGTCAGACCGGTAGCGTATCGTTTGGCACTTCCACCGGATCTCTCGGGAGTTCATCTGGTCTTTCATATTTCGATTCTTCGGAAGTATCTTCATGACCCTTTGCATATAATTAATCATGAAGATGTGCAGTTAGATGAGAGTCTATCATACGTTGAGCATCTGATAGCTATATTAGATCGCCAAGTGAGACATTTACGCTCAAAGGATATTGTTTCAATAAAAATTCTTTGGCGTGGTCCATCCGTTGAAGAAACTACTTGGGAACCCGAAGAAGTCATACGTGCAAAGTACACGCACTTATTCTGAAACTCAAGGTCAGTAGTAGAAAAAAAATCGAATAAATTCGAGAAAAATTTTTATAAGGGAGGAGATTAAAAAGCTCCGTTTCATTTATAAAAAAAATTAATAATAAATAAATAAATAAATAAATAAATAAATAAACAAACCAAACCAACTCCACTCCACCTTCATTTTCCACTTCACCTTTTTCCTTCTTCTTCTCTCGGCAACAACATCAACCTTCCCCCATTTTTTTTTTCTTTTTTTTCTCCTTGCTTCTTCTCACCTCACAACATATATTTGCACACATAAACCCTCAACCCTTAAAAATAAATTTAACATCTCCAAAAGCATAACTTCTCATACTCTTACAAATGCTCTTGGTTAGGATTCTGAGGTTAGAGTTAGTGATTTAAGGAAGGAAAAGAGTATCCATCCTTTGAAATGTGTTTATTGAAACTCTTTGAGGTAAATACACAACTCTAATGCTAAGAATGAATCTATAGAAAAATGTAGTTTTGTTTAAAAAAATTTATTTTGGTGCTCAGAGTAGATTTAAAGGATTTTTATGGTTTCTTAGAGTTAGCTAAACTTTAGAATAATTTTTCTAAAGTCTTGAGAATATTTTTTATACTAAGATTTTTTACCTGAGGTCCTTTCTGCTACTTTGGGATGTAAGTTTCCTAATTGATGCGTTAGGATGCGTTGCAGGATTGAGAGGAAAAGACTATTCGTTAGATGAGCCACCCCTAAGGGAAATGCCACCCTTAGGAGGAGAGGGCTATCAATGAGTTGAAGCCACCTCTTGGTCCTAAAAAATTTATGTTTTTACTCGTTTGATTTTATATGATTTTTAAGGTTTCTCATTTTCATTTCACTTTTTTATGAATTGGATTTTCAATATTTCTACTTGAATGGTTAAATTATAAGTTTAATGATTTTATCATGTGTATACTTTATTTAAGAAGTATCTATATTTCAAGTAGTATTGTTTAGCATAATTGTCACAAGATTGTAAAACAATTATTCGTGTCTTTTTGTGTTTCCCTTCTTGTTGGTGGTGATTATTGTCTCCTCACTAAGTCTTTGTGACTTACCCCTTCATGTTGTTCATTTTTTTTCTTCAGATTCACAGGCTGCTGAGTAGCAAGCTGTTAGTAGATTCAAGTCTCAATCATTTTTTTTGTAGGCCTATTTGATCGAGGCCCCTTTTGTAAAATTTGTTGAATCGAGATATATTTTGCAGTTATTTTGAGTATAGAAAGTCTTTTAGGAAATATATTAAATATTGAGATTGTGCTCTTTGAAATACGACTGAGTTAAACGTTTAAAACATGAATTTGGAAACGTTGAAGTTACAGAAGATACTCTGTCAAAATCTCGAGAAAAATTATATATTTCATTTGAAATGGTTATTAAGAACTATTTAATTGCTTGATTATTAAATTAGTTGATAGGCTTGCTAGACTAGGAGTATAGCTTGTGCGCCGATTACGACGTTCAGTTTTCGGATCGTGACAGAAGCACCTCTGGCGTACGGTGGAATGCACGGCACACTGCTGAATGCATAAAATTGCGACTTTATTAATTTTTAGGGATCTTTTGAGGAGGAGCAACTTGTGTCCTAACATAGAAAACTTGGAGGAAACTAATTCTAACATAATTGAAATAGTTTTTTGAAAAATCATTCACGAATATTCTTATAATTCTTCTTTAATATCTATCCTTTGTTCAATTGTCATAAGTAACTAAATCTTTCGATTAAGGATGAGTAAAGTTTGATGAAATTATTATTAAGAACAAATTTATACATTTGGAATTTCTTTTATTGATGAAAAATAGTTACTTTTGGAGTTTCTTTTATTGATGATATATATTTAAATTTAAATTTAAATTTGGAAAACAATTGTGTTGCTAAGGCAAATTTGTATAGAAAAATATTCTACAGAAATTAATAGTTATTATAATTGGTAATTATTTGTAGAATTCTCTTAAGCATATCTTATGTAAATTTAGTCTTCTCCCAACCGACCTTGTGTGTTTTGAGTATGCTTTGCCTTAATTTTTTTTTAAATAGTTAGAACATTATGAAATAGATTATACTGAGATCGTTGTTTTAAACTGACGCACAATCTTCTTATTCTAAATTTATATTATTATAAATAAAAAAAAAAAGATATCGATAGTGTTGAGACAAAATCTCTCTCAAATGATTTTAATGATAACAAAATTACTTAAGAGATTATGATTGTGATTAAGGATTAATATGTGCTCTTGAGTGAATTTATAGTAGAAAACAGATTATTAATCATAAAGACTAAAAGGATGATCATATGACTCAAAACCATCATATTTGCAAGCTCGGGGATGAGTTGAACCTATGAGAGGATGGCCTTGTAAAAGCATAATATACATCCAGCAAAGTAACCATGATGTTTAATCAGGTTAAGATGTCAAAATTGTAACCAAGAATGACCCAAAAAAGCATATTATCTAAAGAGGTCAGAAAACACATTTGGACTAGTACGAGGATAGGCTGTTCTAGGTAGAGGACAGCTAGTACTAGGTAAAAGGTTGAACAATTTGTCACATCAATTCTTCAAAAGTTGAATTCAACCTAGTATTACACGAATTTAGACGGCTGTAGCTCACATAGTCAAAGAAATAGCCTTTTCATGTCTTGGAGAAAGAAAAAGAAAAAGGCTACAAATGATCAAGTACCTAGGAGGTTTGAACCTCAAGGCTGAGGATGGACTGGAACTGTTCAAGACAACTGGATGACAGTTTTGTAATTTCAGCTCAAAGACCATTAGACTCTTTGATGAAACCTCCCCAACGGTCATGAAGTGTTTAACACATGGAAGAGCTGTACAAGAACTCTATAAAAGGCAGCAAGCTCTTCATAATAAAAACACAACAATATTGCAGAAAAAGATCAAGAATCTTAAGTTTATCATAAGCAATATTCATCCTCTATATACTTTCTACAATCATACACTAGATCTTTGAAATATCTTTTTAGAAAGTGTTTAAGTAAAGAGAAAGAAATCATACTCATATAACTCTGTAATTTTCAAGTAAGTTGTACTTGAAAATATTTGAAACTTGATTGTAAGCTTGGTGAAGCTTGAAAATACACAAAGTGTAATCATCCTCGGTGAGAGGTTGATCTGATTGATTTTTAGTGAAATCTCACAAGAGTGTGAGGACTGGACGTAGCCATCTTTGGGTGAACCAGTATAAAAGTTGTGTGTCTATCTCTTTATACTCTTCTTGCATTTATTCTGTTCTTGATTAAAAGTTTGAATTTCCATCCTCCAGTTCGCATCATCTCAGAGAGGACAGAAATTCAAAAATTCTTTAAAATATTTTTAAACGCCAAAATCTCTATTCAACCCCTTCTAGTGATAATTAGCTCCATCAGATGGATAATTAATTGAGATATTATTGTTGTATCTGTTAACTATATGTGCGTTAAAATGTGTAAAAAATATGTACTTCATTATATGAAAATAAAGTTAGTTAATTAAAAATACAAAAACAATTGCATATGTATCTTTAATAATCATATGCACTCTCCTAATATAAAATTCATCTTATTTGATATTATATATATATATATATATATTTGCTAACTTGATTTTATCATATGTGTATGTGCATCGAGAAATTAAGACCACATATCTATAATTCAAGGACCACACTTGTCCTATATGCGATGATAAACTTTAATCTTCTTTTGCTTATTTTTTTTTATTTATGAATCCTCTTTTGCTTACTTAGCTAGTAGTATTTTTTAGCATTAAATTAAATTAGGTCATAACTCACATATATGTTTGTATGAAAATGGAAAGATGCAACGATATCCATTAATGTTATACACCTTTGGATACCGATTAATTACGTGTAAAAATATAATTAATTTAATTAAATAAATACTCAATTTAAATTACAAAAAAATATTATTAATTTAATTATATAATTAATTATATTTTTTAATGTGGTATAAAACAATTAACTATTCAATTAAATTAATTATATTTTTATATGCAACTAACTAAATGTCACGTGTATACAAATAAGTAAGTGCACATGAAATATTATTGAAATGGAAAAGGTGTGTACACTTTAAAAGGTTTTGGAACCACTTGTGAACAACACAACAAATAACACAACCTTAATTATTGTTGTTGGGAAAGAAATTTAGGTAAATCATCCATCACTAGGATATTTAAGTTTAATTAATAGCCGTGGGATATTTAAGTTTAAGTATATGACCTCCACTATGTCCCCTCATGACGGCACATCCACATTACAGAGACACACTATATTCGACCTGAACTTCCGGTATTCGGTTTTTACGTATTCACCTACTTAGATATCAACAATTATTTAATTAAAATTAGATGGTTCAGATTTAAAATTAATATTTTAAAATATAAAATAAAACTAAAAATTTATGATAATTGCATCGTATGATCAAAAGATCGACCGACCAATGGTGTCTAACTGTGTGAATGGATCAAATTATCGATACTAATCCAATTTCCACTATATTAGTGCATTTGCCACGTAATTTTTACTTATAATTTAATTATTTGTCCTAACTTTCTGCTTATAAAAAATCCCCAAAGGAGTATCTATTTTGACGTTTATAAGAAGTGAATCATGATTAATTAATGTATATGAACTTTATGCAGATATAGCTTTTGGAATCACTCCCAACATTCCTTGACTCTTGATAACGCCATTGCTCCTTTATTTCGTGATTTTCAAATGTTATTAGTTATGTGTTTTTTATCGGCATAATTCATCATTGATTTTTTTAAAATAAATGTAAGTAAATTGATTGATAAATTAATTTTTTTGAATTTAAATTTAAAATATGATTTTTATAACTCATTTAACGTCTTTTAGTTCACCAACTGAATTATCTACTCAGAATCATTGTTAATTTATTAATTAATAAATCTGAATCGTGTGCTTCCAATCATATTTATTTATTATTAATCTGATTAATTATATAAATAACCAAAAACTCAAACCTAATAAAAACTTTGTCCATTCCCAAAACCCAATTAAAATAACGCTATCTTTTCATTCGGATTTGGCTAAACTGAAATTATCATAATTTTGTAGTAGGAATTCAAAAGATATTTAACACGTAATTCAATTCAAATGTCATAAACCATATCCATAAGTGCAATGTGTAGTTTAAAAAGGTGAAATTTTACCCTCTCTCTCACACTAGGTGATCTATTTTCCAATTCGCAAAGATTCAAAAAACATGTATAAATTAAAAACAAAGAATAACATTTTTATTAAATGACTCTTATCAACTATTAGTGTATATTTACCATCACTTTAATTCAAAGTGGAAGATTATAAATTGAGAAAAATATATGTAGTATTAATTATTAATTATAAGATACAATTAAAAAAATAATTAATAATTAATATATATTACATTGAAAATTAAAAAATTTATTCATTTTCTGACTTTTTTTTATGCAAATAGTAGTAGTTTAATGAAGATATTATTTCACAATCCAATGAATCAAAGTTGAAATCCTTATTGATAATAACTATATATATATTTTTAATGTTCAACGATGTCTCAAACATGGTTGATTTTAATGGAGAAAATTTGTGAGAGACTCAAAACAAGAAAATTTTAAAATTATATTTCTTACAATAAACAAAAATAACTCATTGAAACTATTATACATATATTTTTATTTTGAGGTTATTTTATCAATCTAAATTTTGTTTTCATAATGTACAGTTTATTATATAGAGTTCATCTTGGTTTACATGAAAATATAATATTCAATTTTTTAAGTTATTTAATTATATCAGAGTAATTTATATATATATATATATATATATATA
>JBBPBQ010000004.1:43119385-43181696 GCA_037974755.1 Cicer yamashitae
ATATATATATTTGTACGAAATTGGTCATTCAAGTTATAAAACATGTCCACCATAACCCACTAATTAAACATAGTTCAAATGAGCTATTAAAAAGAACTTAATATCAAATAAGTCTTTAAATAATCTAATCTAATAGACCATATTTAAAATAATCTATCAAGCAAGATAAAGCAACCTACAAAAAAATGGAGCATGAACAGATATTTCATTAATTTTTAATTATTTTATTTACTTCATCCAAGGAACATAAAAGAAATAAATGGAGTAAATAGAGGGTAACGGTTTTCATTAAGCAATTCAAAGTATGATGTATAAAATTAGAAGGAAAAAAATCATATGTTAGACTTTGGTTATTGGAATCGTAGAAGCAATTCCAAGCATGAAATAATAGAAAAATTCTAACACATTGTACGTAGACTTTGGTGTTATAGAAATCGAGGAAGCAATCATGGAAGAATAAAAGAAATGTAAGAGCATATATATTTTAGAAAAATTATTGGTGTACACTCATATACCCTTTAAATATTTTAAGAGAGATATAAGTACTAAGAATGATATGATATATGTAATATGTTAATAGTGTGATATGAAAAAAAAAATAAATAGAAAATGAGATGTTTAATGAGTATAGAAAACTTAAGAGTATATAAATTTCATTTTAAACTTTGATTATAGAAATCACTATGTCTTGTGCAAGTTATTAGTACGCAATATGTGTGAGATAGTATAGTAATTTTGGATATTGAGTTTGGTTTTCTTATAATACTTCACTCGTCTTATAAAAAATGTCACTTTTATTCATTGCACATATATTATGAAATAATAATAATAAATTAAAATAAATAGAATAATAATTTCACTAAATTATTTTTATTAATAATTAATGTATTTTTTCCTATCATAAATATAAAATAGAATACAATATTAAAAAAATAATATATATAATATTAACTAGATAATACAATAAAAAATAATTAATCAATCTTACATTAAAAATTAAAAAATAATCTTTATTTTGAAAGATTTTTTTTGTTAAAGCATTGCCTATGACATGGAGTGAGTAATAAAAAAACTTCAATTATAGAAATGGAGGTTGCTTTTGCTTAGTCATCCTAAAGAACCAAAAAGTGTCTAGTATTTTATACTCGATTGGTCTAGTGTGTGTGTATATATATATCTTTAAGAACCACAAAGTGTTTAGTATATACAATGACGAGGAGTTTAAGAGAACTAAATCAATAATAGATTAAATGTTTTAGGATTATAAAATACTTTGACACTGTATTTTTTTTCAAAATTTTAAGATTTGTTTAGTTTAGAAGAGATAACTTTGGAGAAGTCTATATTTTGATACATATTTAAAAAAACAACATGATATTATGATAAATAATAATATAATATTATATTGTTCTTTTAATTTTTTAAAAATGTCAAATATATATTAAAATATAGACTTAACCTTACAATAAATCACCTCTCTTATATATTATAATTTTTTTACACACATTTAATATTTTATTTTATTTTTACATCATCCACATATCAAATCTATTGTATTATTATAAACATCTTTCTATATATATATAGTTCCCAATTGAAATTGAATATTAAGAAATTGGTAATGTTTGAGTGAGTATCTGTGACTGTAATCAAAAGCAACTTAATTAGTGTTGGCAGACAATAAACACAGCACATATCTTTGATTTGATGAAGTTATATACATTTATACTATTCTGGTCAATTACCATATGAGAAATTAAGAATAATAATAAAATAGCATAAACCTTAGCCTATTCGTCTTAGTCAGCAATGTTTAGCCACTCAAAAAATATCAATTAAATAAACTGTACACGAAACAGTGGATGACTTAGAATTGACACATCACTGCACCAAAGATAAACACAAGTAGCAGTACCATATAAAGTCATTAAGACAGCTTTTAACGGACTATGATTATGAATCAATTTTTTAAAAATATAATAATTATAAGGGGAAATTACATTTCATTTCATTAATATCATCTTAAATGACATTAATACTCCTTTAATTTTGAAAAAAATACTCACTTCTCTTATACTTAATAAAAAAATTGTACATAACATTTATTTTGTCACTTTTTCTTTATCTGTTATTTATCAAAAAGACACTAGAATACACACTCCGATTGTGTTACTAAGAATATAAATATACCTTTCAAAATTGTAAATATGAGATGTATAGTCGTACCTTTACAAATTAAAGCGAAAACTCTAATTATTTCATATAGTTAATGACATGAATAGATGAAAGTGTGACAAAAAAATGTTTGATGCAGTTTTTTTAGTAAGTATAAGAAAGGTGAATGTTTTTTTAAAACTAAAGAGGGTGTTAGTGTTATTTAAGGTAACCTCTTGGGAGGTAAATGCAATTTCCCTAATTATAAACATTATCTTTTAAAAGTAAATAAGTAAATGTTAATGATCAGATCATTTTTATTTTATCTTGAAATAAATATTTAAATAATATTGATTTGATAATAATAAATATAAATAATATATATTTTATATTAAATCAACATCAATTAATTCAGATTTTATTCATAAAAATAAAATAATTACAAATTATTATTTTTAAAAAAATATCATCAATTATTATTAAAGTTTTTGAATATTAATTTATAATAGACCCCTTTTACATATAAAATGGTCCGAGTAGAATTCACCTATAAAGTAACAAAGTGTACAAAAACCTTAGAAAGAGAAAAGGAGAAATCTTTAATTCACTTATTGAGTATTGCTATATAAAGCAAGTGGATTAAAATAAACATGTATAGTATCAGAGGAGTCTAAAGTGTGCGCGAGAGACATAGCATTGCTTTAAAGTTTTAAGGGCGTAATATTTTATTTTATTATACATATCCACAGACGTAAGACTCATTTTTTAAACTAAGATATTTAATGAAAAATTATTTTATTGTATTAAAATAATTTTAAATAATAAACCAAATTATTTTATTTTATAGTATAGTATAGTATCTTTTTTAAAATTTTGCAAAAAAATCTTGAAACTTATTTAAAATATGGTAATTTTTATGATCCTAAAAGTAAAATTATATTTAAAAAATTAAAAGATATTAAAGAGGTTTTAACAATTTAATCAAAATCAAATTTTTGATAGAATTTTATTAAAATATTTTATTATTTTCTAAATGCATGCATATTTTATAGAATAATATTAACGATTTATGTTATTGTTGCATTTGTGAGAGGAGTTTTTTGAAATTGAAATTTTTAGATCATATTTTTTATTTATATTGTCGCAAAACAGATTAATTAGTCTTTTCTTCATTTCAATTGAAAATAATTTTTTTTATAAACAAATTACTAATAATTTTACAACAAAAAAATACAAGAAGGATGCTATTCAAATATTAATGTCGATGAGTGTAGTTGTTTGTGTTGGATGTTACTGCTACATGTCCAAGTTGATAGATATATGGAAAACTAATTTTGATATAATTTTATTTTGGTTTGGTATGAATTTGTGTTTATGTAATTTTTAACATTTTGTTACGTTGAATGCAACCTATATTTAATAATATATAAATATATGTATATATAGACCACCAAATTCATAACTCAAACAAAATCCCTAAAATCTCAAATAGAACTCTATATATTATTATCTCATAAAATCCAAGTTGAAATATGCATATGAAACTTTGTTTGATTGATGAATTAAGAGAGGTAAAACAAATTTTGAACAAAAGATTTAGCGTTTGAACTCTAAAAACTAATATAACACCCGACCTCAAGCATGTATGTCAAACATCATCATTTTAAACTCCATAAGAACAAGATCTAGAAGTACAAGGTTATATATAAAAAAAAGTGTGTATAAGGACCATATTAAATTAGAGAAATTTTACAATAAAATTGTTAAATATTGACCACACAATTATATAAATTAAAAATTAAAACAAAAGCAGTTATATAATATAACTATCGAGCATATCATCCGACCTCCATTGTAAAGTAACATATTTTATTGTCATCGTAAAACTATACATTATACATTATACATGAATAAAATAGCAAGAGGACTGCTATTGACACATAATTTTATCTGTTTTTTCATATAATTATTCACAAAAAATAAAAAAATAATAAAAAATGATGTTTAGAACTTTTTACCCAAACTTTTAATTTTTTTATTTCATTTCAAAAAATATATAATTTTTATTTGTTTTTTCTTATAATTTTTGCTTGCTAATAAAAAGAAATATATATATTAGACTTTTTATTTATTACATTTTTAGAACCGAAAATAACATGATAATAAAAAATAAAGAATTCAAATCTTTTTTGTGTTTTATTAAAGGAAAACGAAATTAAAATTAAAATAAACAAATAATTAAGATTTGTCAAGATTGATACAAAATTAAATTTGACGGCAAGCGAGCAATTTTCAGGGGAGTCGCGGTTCTGGGCCAATCGCGATATGGCGATGGCAGAGAAAACGTGGAAGTTGGCGACGACGCTTGGTGTCAGTGGCGGTGAGGATGAAGAAACTTATAGAGTACAAATTGTGGAGGTGGAACGGACGGCTAAACACTCTCAAGGTTTGTCCGGAGCATTGGCACGAGGAAATGTTTTATTCTTCTTGCATTATACAAAACAAGAGGAAATGTTGGTTGGAATTGAGTAGCTTCAAAATGCAGATGACATTTATACTGGTTCACTACCAATGGACAGTTCATTCCCCTCACAAATTGATTTATCCACTGATTCACAACTAACTCGTTTAATCAGTGTCTTCTATTTGTAAAGACAGCAAGACATGGAGAAGACAAAAGGAAATATAAGAGAAGAAAATATAGAGAAAATGAGTGTATGACGGTTATGATTTGGTGGGACTATAAAGGCAGTGTCTTTTTCTCCCCAATCAGAAAAATTTACAAAAGCTATCAGCAAATAAGTTACCCCCTTCATTTAATTCCATTTCATATGAAAGCTTTTATATTAGAAAGGATAAAACCAAAATTCATCCTAACATACATAATTGATAAGTTGTACTTATTTTGACAAATAGAAACAGAATCAGACAACTCAACTTACAAGCACCTCTCCATCAGCATATCTCAATCAAAATAAAGTTATTTTAATTAAACCTCGTGAACTTCTTCCTTCTCCAATTTGATAGATGTCCCTAACTTCCAACATTTTGATTCTATAATATGAATCCAAACAAGATAGACCTTAGAGTAATTCTTTCATCAATCCAAAAAATCAAATTTAAAAAAATAATTTCAATATTTCAGTTATGAATATTCACTACAAGTCAAGACCAACTCAGTAACTGGGTAAAATGAACAAAAAGGCAACTCAATTAAACCTTTGATAAATACATTGATGTAACTCAAACAAGGTTTTTGCCCCATTTTACAAAGACAACTAATTTCCACAAAATGGAAAACAAAACTCCCAGAAGCAAGATAACATGGACACATACAGATTTCACACAACACAAAAACTAACAAGAACAAGTGAAATATCTACCTCTAGGTAAATGCAAGAGCACAGACATTCCAATGGAATTATTATTACACTTTCACCCCTGCGCAAAAGACAATAAACTCAGATGAACTCAAATCGAAGCACACAAATCACAAGCAAAAATTAAGCTTTGCTGGTGAAGAGACAGAAGAGTGTGAAGAAGAGAGCAAGAGAATTGTTTTACCTTATGACATTAATTCGAACAAATCCCAAAAGGAGATTGATCTTGAACCAGAAGGAATGAATAAAGCTTGAGAGAGAGAGAGAGGAAATCCGACAATGTAGGGTCCACTCTGATATTAGTAGTGCACTTACAAATTTTCAAAGGGTAAATAAATCATTTCATTTTTTCTTTTGAATACCTCAATTTGAGGAACTCAAAAATTACATATAAGATGTGTTTGAAGAGTTTTTTTTAAATATTTCCCAAATGTCTTTCCAGTTTTCTATAAAACTCCCAAACAAGGAGGAGGCTAGCCATAAGTCACCCCCTTCCCTCCCCTTCTCTCCAAAAACCTCTCAAACACACCTAAGAGAATTAAAGAACATCACAATTACCTAAAACTTTCTAATTTTACACATTAAATCCTCCTTCTATTATCAACTCGTGCTTTTTTTGATGTTGATCCAGCTTGTAGATGCTCGCCACTGGATTGAATCTGGATGAGAAGAAGATATTGTTTCAAAGCTCAACACTATAAAAGACTCCAAATCACATTCTGAAGTCGGGTACATTACCTTATCAAGCTTATCCCTGACAAACCTCACTGTTTGATTCATGGAACGGGAGGGAAAATAGTCCTGTTTATAGAAACATGTTATGTAAGCATCGGGTAATAGATGAAAAGCAAGAAACTTTTTTTCTTTGAACATAACATCCTATACTCCTAGTTAAAGCAAGATTGATAAATCTAATATCATGCAAAATTATAATATCAGATTCAGCAATCCATCCCCTAAAAGATAGCAACAAAGGTTTCAAGGGTGGAAAATTAATTTCCATCAGAGATATGAAGATAGCAGAACAATTAAAAAATATTAGTGTATATAGACTTCTTAAAATTGATCCTCAGAAACAAGCTTGATAAAAAACGTATCTCAATGAACATCGAAATGCTTTAACGAATACTTTAGCAACATTATGTTAGAACTGGTATCTAATGTTAGAATAATTTAGAAATAGGAAAACAATATGTAATGCAAATAAACTATCTGTGGCAGTATGTCAAACAGAGGACTGCACTTTTATTACAACAATCATACACGAGTAAACATAGAAGTTAAGAGAAACAATGGTAATGTAGTTACAAGGTTGGTTCCTACCAAGATTTGAGAGCTTGGCTTCTCCCTTCCTTTCTTAAATTAAAATAACCCAATAACCCCCTTTTCCACAACTTCCCTATTTGTTATAATTCATTCAACACGCATAACTGTCAACATATAATAAAAAATTGCACACATAACTGTCAACACATGATAAAAACTGCACACATAATTGTTCCTTAATTAGAGGTCTAACACATTAATTTCAAGAGAGAAGTTTGTTCATTCTCCCAAAACAATTCTTCCAATTCAAAGGAGATAGTAAGTAGAAAAGAATAAAATTCTTCACGTGTATATTATATAATAAAAATAAAAAATAAAAAGAAGCAACGAACCTCGTTAGAGGAAACCATTCTTTTTGGAAGATTACCATTGTTTGACTTTGCTTCAAATTCTGCATTTCTACAGTTAGGAAAAATGACCAATTATACAACTTATAGTTCAACTTTATACACATAGCCTAAGCTTTAAATGGAAGCAAGAACTGCAGAACTCATCCAGAAAAATCAATTACCTTTGATTAGGATTTAGATGTTCCGACAGGCAACTGGTGTTTGATGTAATTACAGACCTAGAGCTAGAGGCAATAGTCTCTTTGGATCTTCCAGCTGAAGTTGAAAAAGAAAACCATTACAGAAATTCAATAACATGCATTTGTAAGTCCTATATAGCAGTGTTGTCAAATAGTGGTTATACTGGCACTATAGCGTAGAGAAATTCAAACAAATCGCAATTGTTCCACTACAAACTCTCAAAGAGCGGCTATAGCCACTGTAAACAAGACAATATTTTCCGCAATCTGATATTGATAACACTGCAATATAACATGCCAATATATACAATGTGATAGCCATAGTAAGCTTTAATCTTACAGTTCAGTCGAGCTAAAACCTCCCTTCTTCTTCCCTCCAATTTATCCTTTGTATCCGACAAACTCTCAAAATGAGGAGCATACGAAACCTGTAGTCGGTTTCCCAGGAAAACAAAATCATCCAATTTTCTTTTCGCAAACCTGAAAATTATAAGTTTCAACCTTCTCAAACACTCCATACCCTACTCTTAAATTCATAATAGGACTACTTTATCTAACAAGGAAAAACCTGGCATTGCTGAAAAGACGAAATTTGATCCAATAAACATCGGTAAATTGCTCACAGTCTTCTGCATCCATTGGCTTACACCTAAAAAGATAACAAAGAAAGATTCAAATAAAAACCAACAAGCACAACAAGGAGAAGAAATCAGGAAAATTGATTTTGATTGATTTTAGTATTAAGTGAGTTTACGGTAAAATGATTTATCTTTGGATGTGTTGTTGACGTGAAAGTGAGTTTAACAATAAATTTGAGTGTAAAAATTACGTTTGGATGGATGGATGAAAATAATCCATTTACAATCCACTAAAAACTCCAACTAAAATCCAATTCGTTCATCATCCAATCAGTAAAATTTAATCGAATTCATCCATTAACAAATTTTAATGGATGAATATTCAATCCATTTATATGTAAAACTCACCTAATATTACATTCAAAAAATATTGTGCTTTCTTTATCAAAAAAATAATATATATTGTGCTTTCTATGTACAAATGATCCGTACAAAAACTGCATGTATATAATCGAAAGAAGTATAATTGACAATTCAAATAAAGTCTAATAGAAGTAACATTGAACTATACAAAAAATTGAACTATGCATGTACATAAAAATATAAGTATATGAATGAAACCAATCCTAGGCAAAAAAAATAGTGATCTGTGTTAATTACTTTTGAATCTTGTCAATGATCCTAAAGTTATAAGGATCCTAAATACATTTGGAGAGTACTTCAAACTTCTATTCTATTTCCATACACTTGTTTCCCTTTTTCAGGTCCATCAATCTCTATAGCAGCCAATGCCAAGGGAAGGATTATTGTCGATAGGTATTTCTCTCTTTCCCTTACACATCTAATCAATTCTAGAGACAAAATCAATAGTATTCTTGAACCCCCAAACATACAAAAATTGATTTTAAGTCCTTAAAATCATTAAAATCAATTTTGGCTCTCCCAAAACAAATACAAACATGCACTAAGAGACTTACTCCTCTACTTCTCCATAAGATGAAAAGAGTTGCAGCAAGTCATCACCGCAACCTAATGCTGGAACATTCCTCACAATCAAATATCTGCAAACTCCCAAATAAATAAATAAAAATCAACCATATATGAGGGCATAAGTTAAGTAATGAAAGAAAACAGTTTGATGGCTAAATGGAAAAGAAGACAAAGAAAACAGACCTGGATTCATCGCAAACGGTGTAGACACGAACCGCAGGGGACTCGTCTTTGTAACGAGGCATCTAAAAATGATTGACAGTCATATATATACCTAATTAAAAAAAAAAACTATACATGTGATTTGTGAAAACCACAAATTAAAGCACTAACAACTTGTCTTTCGTTTCTCTCTTTCTTTCTCTGTAACAACGTCGTTTCGTTCTTCCTGCGAGCGATTTGCTTTTTCCGCACAGATTTGAACACTGCAAAAAAATTTCAACGTTGTTTTTAGAGAAAGAGCTCACGGAGTATTCATTGACATACGGTGAACGAGAAACTGAGTTAATATTTGTTTTAATTTTTTTTAGGGATTTAGGGTTTGTATTATTTGTAATTTGGGGATGAATCGTAGCTTCAGAGCTCAGGAATCACAAATGCAAGCTGCTTTGAAGCAGAGGGAGCAGCAATTTGGGGGTTTAACGGCTTCACTCACGACGGAGAAAGATGATGAGCAGCAATTTGAATTTGAAATAATTTTTTTTTTTATTTTTAAGTAAGTTTTGATAAAAATCAATTTAGAAATTAAATGTCAAAATCATTTTTTTAAAATCTAAAATAAACAGACCTATTATTAAATATATTTAAATTTTCTTTTGCTAAAATTGTTCATCAAATTTTAGATTCTTATTTCTAAACCGAAACAAATTGCCTGCATAAATCTTAATACTTATTTTTATAGCAAATAGTCCTTAAACTAAATTTTTATTTTTTTTTAGTAAAATTTAACTTTAATTTTTGTTTAAGTCTTTTAATTTTTTTCTCTTCTGATTTAGTCTATTGACTGATTGTCCAAATATCTTTTTTCTAATTCTGTTAAAAAAAATGTCACATAATAATTAAATGTTCATGTGACATGTGCAAATCAGTAAAATATATTTTTTAATTAATTAAATTTTATAAAAAAATTGAATTATCAAAATAAAAATTATGTTTCTTCTTCGTCTATATCATTATCATCTTCTTAAGATCCAACCAACATCACACTTTCATCAAATCTATAAATTAAAAGGAAACAGATTTATTGAAATGAAAATATGTTGGTTCATCTTCTCAAAATCATATAACTTTCTTCCTTCTTAACCATCCCCTTTATTTTCTCTCAAAACTCACTCACCAGTCACCACCCTCTAATCATTATTTTTTTATTGGGATAAAGAAAACCATGAGAAAAAAACCTATACGTTCTTCTTTCTTCATGCAACACAAACTAAACCCTCTATCAAATTTTTCATCATAAACTTAAAAAAAAAATCTAGAAAATCTCAATTAAAAAATAAAATAAGTGTTAAGTTAAAACCTAAAAAAACTCATAAATTTGAAGATGAATCTCGGCTCAGAACATTGGATTTATAGTTGAAGATGATAAAGAGGAAGAATGACTAACGATTCAAATGAAATGTAATTTAAATGATCAATTCAAAAAAAAAAAACATAAAGGATAAATCTAATAAATGAGTCAAATTTAAAGGACCGGCATTGGATTTTGTTTTTCCAGGTTGGAAACATTATCCTACAAATAAAGATTTGAACGAGGATTTTCAATTAGTTTTGGGGGAGTTTACCATTGGTGTCTCGAAAAATAGGAGTTAAAGTGAGGGAAGGATAATATGATTAGGGTTTCAATATAAGTATAAGTATGTGGATTAATAAATTAAAAAATTATGAAAAAAAATAAAATTGTGCACTATTAAGTCATGAAACATATGTCTCATTTGTGCATATCAGTCATGACGAACTTTAAGAAATTCATTTTTATTGAGAATCTGTTGATCTTGTTCTCTCTCTTTAGGTGAAATTATTACTTCACCCTTCTTGTAGTAATTGCATTTGACTAAAATAAAAAAACAAATGTTAATTTTATTTAATTATTGTTAAAAATCATTGATATCATAAATAAAAAGTGGAAAATAATAATTTCAGAATGATGTCCAGAATATAATACTCCCTCCAATCTCATATATAAGAAGTTTTTGAAGTTTTTAATCCCAAAAATAAGAAAAAGACACATTTTTATATCTATTAATAGCTTATTTTACTTTTATACCTTAATAAATTTGGTGTATAACATAAATTTGCAAATATGTTGCATAAATGCCTTGTAACTTGATGGTTGATATGTTTGCTCAAATCTCGTGTCATGAGTTCAAATCCCACAAATAGGCAAAACTTGATGGTTCTAAAGCTAAGCATACAATAATCTCATGTCTTGTAGACCACCAAATCAAAGAATGAAAAGGAAGACCTTGTATGTCCAAAAGCTCTAAGAAAATTCAGAAAGAGGAGAGTTAAATTAAAAACTGCACTTTAGACAAGAGCATGATAATCAAAATCATTGTACATACATAATGTGATATGAATGTACAGATTATATTCCAGGTTGGGAATTCAACAAACAGCCTAGTTTAGCAATCATTCACAAGTGTTGTGCTCTCCAGTCAACAGCAAAATTTTCACCACTTTCATCATCATCACTGGATGACTCTTCATGTCTAGACTCCTTGGTTACAACCTCAGAAGATTTACTAAGCTTTGCAGATTTAGAAGCCTTTAACTCCAATCTCTTCCTCTTCAACATTTCCACTTTATCCTTTAAGTTCCTGTTGATAGACAAAGATATCGAGATTGGTGGAAGTTGCGTACGAGAATAGAACAAATAAAATTGGAAAAAAGAAGAAGAATGAAGCATATGAAAGATAAGCCTACCTTTGCTCAACAGATTCAGCTTCTTCTATCATTTCTGCAGCATCGATCTGCTCATAGTGACAAACATTTGATCAAATTTCATGTTTATAGTGCATATACATCTTAAGGGTTAAAATTTATAATTGAAAAAAACATAGCAGAAGGAAAATAATGATCATTACCTCTTCTTCTTCCAACCGATCATCCACCTCCCGCAAATCCTCTTGAATCAACTTCTCAAATTCCTTGTACTCGTCTCTAAGATAGCATTCAAAAGAAATCAATTTCATTATGTTTCAATCCTTTCTACTGTATAGAAATCTTCCAAATAATTAAACTAGTTTCTACATAACCAAAAATATACAAGATAGTTCTCCATACTACACTAAAAATGTAAATAGAATGCAAAAACATGGACACACCAAGTATACATTTATTTATTTTATTCAATTAAAAAGACTAACAAGAAAGGGGAAGGTTGCCAAAGGATGTTGTTATGACAACAGGCCTAAATGTGATTGGGCAAGGAGCAAATAAGGTTGATATACAATCAACTAATGATATTAATCTAATCATTCTTGTTCTAGTTCTCTTTGGCATACTTCAAAACTGTTGCCCCAAGCAAACAGCTGGGTTAGTGAGTTGAGGGACACCGAAAAAGTACTAACCAGGAGGTCCAGGAATAAAACCCTGGAAACTACTATAACTCACTAACATTTGCCTGTACAAAAAACTCCGACTCTGCTTGTTGAGAAAAATAATCGAGAACTTCACTATTCTCTTTTTCATTATTCATAGGAAATATTTTCTGCCACAACAGTCTGTAAATTTTGGTTGTCTTTACTTCCATTCCATGCAAACTAGATTCTTGACTGTAATATGTGAAAGTAATGTAATGATGTACAAATAACATAAATCAGGGACCTACTTGACATCTGGTTTAACAAGCTTAATGCCACGTGCCCGCAAATCAGCTTCTTTATTATCAAAAAAGCCTTCAGGCAAAGCCCCTTTTCCTTGCTTGATCTCTGCATCTGTAGTCTTGACTGATGTCTGCCTAGTCTCCATTGTTGCTTGACTAACCTTTGACTGAGTAGTATTATTGCCATGGAAGTGATCTTTCTCCTCCGAGTTTGACACCGGACTTTGAGCAGAAGCCCCAACGCTTCTACCTAAATCTGAGTCCTTTTCTGGAAGTGAAAATGTCAATGGAACAAAAGGGGAGTTAATGGGGACGCAACCAATGTTATCACCAAACATATAACAACATGAAGTGCAAGATATGATAAAACACAATGTGATATATCAAGTAAAGATAATAAAAAATAACACAGCCTTCATTGTGATTTCATTATTTACAACAAGCATACTCCCACCACACCGAATCACCTATCACGAAAGCTACAAAATAATAATCCCACACACATAAATAAATTGGACGCATGTCAGATGATAATGAGAAAGGATTTAATCTTGACTATACAACTATACAGGGAAAAGGACAAGATCAGTGTTATCGATCGCAAATAGCGGTACGGAGTGGGCGACCCCAAAAATGCTATAGTGGGATAGCGGATGTCAGCTATTCTAAAATTTTATATTCAGTTTATATAATGTATACTATCTATATACATATAAATTCTTAAAAAAACGATATAAATTACTCAAAATTTCTTGACATTCATAATTAACATAAAAAGGTCATAGGTATCTTAAATAAGACTGAGACTATCTACCTAACCAATGAGGATGAGAAAAAAGGGAATGAAAGATGTTCTGGTGTGTATTAAGGCTAAATCCCAAAAACAATCCCACAAAAAACCCTATTGTTTAATTTGAGAGCCTTTATGGGCATTTCAGCAAGTGCTCATGTGAGCGGAGTGATGGCGTCGTCATTCCTGCTATTCTGTTGCAAAAGTGGCCACAACGCTTGCTACATTGAAACAACATAAGGGTGTTGTAGCAGCCAACCTCTACTCTACTCCACCCCTTTATTATTGATAACACTGGTCAAGATTAAACTAGCTTAATTAACTTTTTCATCCTGTAATAACTACTTTGATTTTAGTCCCTAAAAAATCCTTGTTATTTTTTGTACTTGAAATGTAGGAAAAGTTGCTTAGTCTTCGTTGTTTTGGTTTTAGTCTCCGTAATATTGGTCCATGTTGGAATTAGTCCCTATTCCAGGGACTAAAATCAATAAGGTCCACATATTTACAGAAAATAGTAAGGATAAAAACCAGAGGAATATATTACATGGACGAAAAAGTCACTTGGGCTAGATTAGATTTGAAGTAAAACTATTTTGGACCAGACATGTATGGTTGTGCAGACAACTTTAACCAATTTCATTGCTCACTTGATATGTCCCTATTATATAAATGCATGTTCGTGTGCATGAGGGCAATGTTATCAATTCCAAGACCCAAACAACCATGTCTATCTCCAATGCTTATCTTTCCAATGGGCTACAACATCTCTGAGTTGTCTCCTATAACAAACCAACTGCACTCATCCTCTTTTCTCTTAACAATACCTCCCCCTGGAATTCAACCTAAAGAGCTAGTTGGAATGTTGCATAACTAAAGATGAGACTCAAAATGATCATTAGCGGAAATTTCCTAGAAGCAAAGGAACTTAAACTTCTCCAAATGCAACAAGCACGTTTGGAAAAGCCTTGAAGCACAACAAATTTAGGATAATGAAAAGAAGAAGAAATAGAAACTGGGGTTTGTTTGCATCACAGCGATGAATAGATCATCACGGCATGACTAACTGGTGAGGTAGGAGAAATCAACATTGGTATAATTTATAATGGGAGGCTGGTATTAATCATAGTTAATCCATCACTAATCTAAAATAGTTGGGGCCAAAGTCCACCTGGGGTTAGCCAAGGCCAAACTGCATTTGGATAGATGGGGTCAAACATAATTTGCAATATCACGACCAAACTTTATCTAGGATAGGCAAGACCAAACTGCATTTGGATAGATGGGGTCAAACTGTAAATGAGATAGCCTAAGGTTGCAGTAAGGGAACAACAATGAGACAAATAGATGTAGGGCTTAGAGCCGTGTACTATGTCTCTTATATTTAGGACCAAAAAAATAACTAAAATGTCTCTTATAAATAGGACTGGAGGGAGAGACAGTTAGCAATTGTATTTGACTAAGAAGCTGCTAACAAGTTTTAACAGTTACTAACTGACTAGGAATGCTCAATACAAGGAAACAGAAACAGCCTCACAACCTACTGCAAAGCAAGCTAACAGAAACAGCCCAGTACAAGGAAAATAAAGCTATAACATAATGCAGTTAGTGCAATTATCATAACCAATCTCTACCAGTATCAATATGAAATCAATCCAAAGAGATAATTTGATATGCTCGAAATTGCTCTAAAGTTTTTGCATATATTCTAACACCATCCACACCTAGAATCGCAATTTATTATGATTGGTGTAGGATAACCATATTGAAAGCCCGCAATGGAACACAACTAGCTAGAAGCAACCTGTGACCGTTTCCTAGTTTTAACCTAAAATTTGTCATCTCTCACCCAATTGACTTTCTCGAAAGTAGTGTAAATGAACAAGCTGAAGGTTAGAAAATATGTGCGCAAGAACAAATTATGTGTCTATAGTGTGCAAGTGCAACTCCATATTTTTAAAATGTACACAAATGTAAACACATACAACTTCGTTTTTCTAAACCAAATCCTTACCAGATCTTGTCTTTTTTGCATCATTGTTGTCAAAAAAATCTGGTGGAAGAACTGATGATGATTGAGGTTTAGGCACTTCCTGTGAACTTTGAGGAACTTTGAACTGTGAGGCTGAAGGCTGTTCAGGTTTAGTCTTGGGAATATCAGTCTTCGCATTGTTATGCTTAGTTGCCCCGGCCGCATTAGCTTTAAGGTTACTTATTGCCTAAACCAAAATAATATTTGACTCTCCATAAAACAATATAAACAATAGAAAAGAGTTTTGAAACAAAAATCAAATACAGAACACGAACGACATTGTAAATATCATCACCTCACGATGCTTACGAGAAACTTGGTGTGCATCCCATAGGGACTCAGACTTCAAAACAACTTCACAAACCCGACAAACAGGCTGATCAAATTCATTATACCTGTATGCATATGAACAGAAAAACAGCAACAATCTAAATAATAACACTGATAAAAAAATACATACAAATCATCTTGAGAAAGTATAACTTTTTGCCAAGCCAAGAAACGGGCATGAAGCACCAATGAAGACACTGACACTTGTAATAATTTAAGAAAATGGAAGCAATTGAATGCAATTACATATGCCAGTGTCGGACACCAACACAGATACCGAACAAGACACTAACATGTAGACACAAGTATTAATTTAATAAAATGGAAGCAATTAAATGTGATCACATATGCCGATGTCAGACACCAACACCTTCAATCTAAAGTGTTGGCACTACATAGCTTAACAAGCACAAACGTACACGAGTAGCTAAGGGCACAACTCAATTCATAACATAAAATCAACAAAATTGCACAACTCAATTCATAAGCATAAGGTGTTGAAGGACTAAAGTTCCAGTCTTTAATACGGAAAAGCAAATAAAACCATATGGGGTGTGAATTTTTAACTAAAGCAATATAATGAGTAAAAAAATTAACTATTCAATAAATAAATCGACGTTTGTGAACATAAAAATGCGAAATTAAATTGAAACAATTAGAAATAAGGGAATGAAGTGCTCCAAATTAAAGTATGAACCAACCTAACAAGGGGAGATTCTATGCGTTTGTCCTTCTTCTGAGCATTCAATTTGGCACGAAACAATGCTTTTTTCCTGGCTTGCGCATCCATGTTTCTGTTCTTTCGAAGAAATTGAAAAAACGAATAAAGGATCAAAGTTTTCTACTGAAAATTAAAATTCCAAATTTAACCCGTGTTATTAAAACCGGTCGAACCAACCGGTTCAAATTCAAACTAGACTAACCAACAAGGGTTGGATTGGATTGGGTCAAGTTCCAATAATATAATCGTATATGTCGAGCAAATTAAGACATGAATGATGTGGCAAATTTTCAAGTTCCAAATAAGTAAATTGTAAAAATGTGAAAGTAAAAAAAAAACTCATTTTTCAGCCTTTTAGTTGCTAGACAAATTTTTACGGCCAAACTAAGATGTCACTTAATATAATATATCATTGTTGTTAATTGAGTAAATTAAATAATATCCTATATTGTTTAGTAGATTAAAAATAAAGGAACGTTTTATTATTTTGTAAATTTTAACATTTAATTTGTTCGACATTTACGATTTTAAGTATCAAATTGAAAGTTTATTCTCTATTTTTATTTTAATTATTTATATGTAACTTACAAACATCTTGTATGCAACAAAATCAGCACAATCAGCACCAACATTTTAACAAACATCTTGCATGCAACAAAATCAGCACAATCAGCACAAACATTCTAACAAACATCTTGCATGTAACAAAAATCAGCACATGAAATTCAAGAAAGTAGCAAAATCAGCACTTAACATCTAAAATGAAATCATGTCATGAAAGAATTTTGACATGACATGAAAGAAACTATACAATTAAACCATTTATGTCCCTATAAAATGACATGAAAGAAACATATCGTCTTAGAGTTATTGTAATAAACTAAGGTCTCATTCGAGAGGTTTTTGATTTGTGTTCTAAATTTTTAAAAACTAAAACGAATTTCAATTTTGAATTTTAGTTTTTTCAATTTTTAATTTCGATTCTATGTTAAGTTTCATTTTTTTAATTAAATAAATCACTTGTTTCTTACTTTATTTTATTATGAATAAATTTTTATTTAAATTTGATTTTTAAAACTTTAAATTAAAAATTCACACGTCGAACAAAAATCTAAAAGAATATTGATCTTTAATATAAATGTAATTTTCTATCATATTCCACGTTAAGTTTATTTATTGATTTTGATTAAATGAAATAAATTAGTTTTAACTTTGTACAATGAATCAAGATTTATTATTATATAAATTGTTAATATAAAATATTTTATATAGTCGACAAATTAGTAAATATCTATTTAAATTAGTTATGATTAAAATTAAATATTTTTAATGTTATATGAATTAAATAAATATGAAAGGAACATAATGAAATTAACTCAGAAATAAAACCTAAAGATTATTTCGTGAAGAGATGATTAATGTAATTAATAATCACATTTTTTTTCATCTCTCGCTATATATATGTTTTGTTACAAAATATATATATACCAACCCTGGTTCAATCGAGTTCGAGCAGAGTCCTGACCCGGACCCGTTATACAAAACACCCAAACCAGAAAGTCAAGAGAGAAACAAAAACCTCAACCATGGAGAGATGCAAATGTTTGGCTTTGGTAGGAGGTGGTGCTCTTTTAGGCTCTATCTCCACCATCTTTCTCCTCAAGCTTCTTCAAACTCAAAAGTCAGTGTTTTCTTCTTTTATTATTGGATCAAACACCTTCTGCAACTTAACTGTTTCTTCTTTTTTTATGTTTTTTTTTTGCAGAAGAGGTGTTCGGAGGAAATGCTGTGAAAATGGTACTTTTGAAATTAATGGTGCGTGTACTTTGTCAATTTCTTTTGCTTGATTCTAAGTTTTTCCTGCTTTTGCATGAACCCTTCATCTTTGCCTTAAATTAAAATATTTGTATATCATCAAAATTGTTCAAGTATCAAGTTGTAACCAATAACCATACCATGTGTCAATGCTGAAAGGGATTGTGTGGATTTTGAAAAGAAATTGTTTTTGTTTTCTGTGTTGTTTTCACCTACAAAGATTTGAAATAAGAAACAAAGTGAAAATAAGGTGTTAGTTTTAGAGTTATAAATGAAAATAAGAAATGTTTTCTGAAGCCGAAAATACCCTAAAGCAGACATTTTATAAATTTTAAATGTTAAGGGTGTGGTGTATTTGGCTTTAGAAAACATTTTATGTTTTCGTTTTCCACTTTTTACTTTTAATAATTGTCACATTGCTTTCACTCTTTCAAAGGTTTGCAGAAGAATTATATTCATTGTTTGATTTACAAATATTTGAAAACATAATACAAATTAAAAACAAGGTGATTGCTTTGTAGTTATAAGTAATATGTGAAACCATGAGATAAAAACAGAAAATATTTTCTCGAATCAAACAAGCCCTAATATTTGGTTTCTATGGGTGCAATATTGTATAGTGAAGCCAGATAGATGATGCAGTGAACCTTTTTGACATGTTTAATGTGATATTTCCACTCTCACTGATATTTTTAGCAAATAAAAAACCTGAGTGCAAAGGATGGCTTCTAAAATTTAGTGTTCTAGTGCAGGTATTCCTGTCTATATAGTACCGAAATGTCAGATTGAAGGCGTGTCCGGTGTCCAACAATGCCACATATGATTACATTCAATCATTTTTTATTTTCTCAAATTATTACCGGCGTTTATTTGTCAGTGTCGTGTCTGGTGTCTGTGTCAGTGCTTCATAGATACCTATTAATGGTTAGTTTGTGAGGTGTTCAAAGGGTTCAATACACAGTGTGTTTACTACTTGTTATAAACTTATAATAGCTCAAGTCCTTTTCTTTATATTTAGAATTGTGCACATGTAAAGATGACTGTTAATGTGCTGTCAATTATAAGCAACTTGTTATACCTGACCAATGAAAGCTTCTGTTGCCTATGTCCTACTTTCCCATCATAAACTTAATGAGATTGTTGTTTTCTGTATCCTTTTAATTGTTGAATTTTGTGTCTTCTCCAGGTTTTGAGGGATGCAAGGTTGCTGGAAAGAAGAGTGATAAGGTGGTTAGTGACGATCTTCTGAAAGATGAAATTGTTTCCGAACACCTAACTAGGTATTGCAAGTTGTTGCCAATTATTTTGACATTTTCTCTGCAGAAATGATTTCTGAATGTAAATGCTTTTTTGCTGTTGAATTGAATCATTTGGTAATACCTGCTCTAAGGACCTGCAATCTCATTTCTATTTGTTCACAAGCTCCTATTTTAGTCTATGTGGCTTGGCATTTGTTTTAGGCACTCATACATCAATTATATACACAGTCTTTATGCTTAGAGCTAATTATTGTAGTCTATGTGGCTTGGCGTTTGTTTTAGGAAGTATTGTGAAATAATGGATATAGTGTAGCGGAATTTGAACAAATCGCTATTGTTTCACAATATGCTGTTTAGTACAAACTGTTGTTAAATAGCGGCAATATAACACTGTAGCATAGCAGAATTTGAACAAATCGCTATCTCTCGTGATCCACGATTGACAACATTGGTTTTAGTTTGGACATGGCATGAAATATTTCCGCCTTGTATATCAATACATGTCTACACTTTACATGTTGACCCGCCATCTTGGATATCTAATTAAATGTTACTACGTAGATTCAATTTTACTCTGGGAGCTTGTTGTTTAGTTAATGCATAAGTTTTGTACTTTAGGGCTTTTGTATTTGGTTATGTTATATCTATCTTTTCTTGGGTTTCTACTTAACAATTTTTTTTGGGGTGGATTGTTTCTGCTGTAACTAGGAACATTCAGTTTTTTGGGTTTGAATCACAACAGAAGGTGAGTGCATCATATGTTGTGGTGATTGGTCTTGGAGGGGTCGGCAGTCATGCTGCTTCTATGCTCTTGAGGTCGGGGATTGGCAAACTTCTTCTCGTTGACTTTGACCAGGTTTTTTACGCTGACTCATTCTCCCCTTGATAATGTTTATTTTTTTTCTTTTATTCTTGTCTGGCTTTTTATGTGTTTTGTTTGTGCGTCTTTCCTGCCTGGTTCGTTTGGTACTCGATCCATTCATGTCCAAATTTCTCCAAATGGCTATTACATACTTCTTCCGTTCCTTTTTAATTGTCGGTTTTTTTTGGAAAAAAATTGTTTCTATTTATCTGTCGTTTTCAATTTCCAATGTTACATAAACTACTTTTTTGTCAATTATATCCTTACCTTATCAGTTATTTTACACTTATATAACTAGAGAGAAAAAAAATGTGAATGGACCTATGAAATGTAAGGGTATATTTGAAATTTGCTTATTAATCAAAGCTATTTCTTGGTTTGTGCAGAACAACCTTAAAAGACATGTATATAGGAATATAGGGAGTAAAAGTTATGGTTCTCGAAATTTGTCATGGTTGAAGATTTTGATGCCAAATTGCTGCGAATCCCCAATATCATGTATCTTAATGTAATTTGAGCTTTCGTCAATTTGACTGGAAATCCGATGACATACTTGAAGTGTTGGAACATATAACTTGTGCAAATTTTTTAACTATTATAGTTTAAGAAAAGTAACAAATTGGTGTTTTGATTGGAAATAACGTATCCTTCTTGGTGTTTTGCTAGTCTAGCTTAGAATTTGTATAGGAATTTGATACATTGTGAGTACTTATTTATTTATTAAATGAGAAGGTTTCTCTTTCGTCACTAAATCGACACGCTGTTGCGACAAGAGCAGATGTTGGCATCCCCAAGGCTCAGTGCCTTAAGGAGCATTTCTTATCTATCTTTCCGGAGTGCCAAATAAATGCAAAAGTGATGTTATATGATTCATCTACAGAAGAAGAAATTCTCTCAGGTCACCCTGACTTTGTTCTGGACTGTATTGATAACATTGATACCAAGGTATCCTCTTAATTTTACTCCTTATTTTGACTATATTGTTATAAGTTTTGAAATTAAAATATTAAACAGACACTAAGTTTTTCTCTTTTGCTCGTTATCGTAAAAAATAATTCTTACTCAAATGTATGGAAGTTATAACTATAAGTTTTGAATTTTCAATTGGTTGATTTGTTATATGTAATAGGTGGCACTTCTTGCTGCATGTGTACGTAGGGGATTGAAGGTTCTATCTGCAACAGGGGCTGGTGCTAGAGCTGATCCAACGAGAATACGCATTGCTGATCTAAAAGAGTCTACTAATGATCCATTATCTCGATCGGTAACCTTCTCATATGACTCATTTTTTTGTTGTTGTATTTTATAGATCTTAAATGATATGTTAATTGCTTTGGCAGTTTAACACCTCGTCTCTCGATTCCTTCTATATGTATTGCATTTCCACACCATGTTCGAATTACTATTTATAAAGAGAGTGCTAGCAACACACTATTTATGCAAATAGTATATTGAATTATGAGGAAATTGTTATAATTTTTTCGGTTTTATCTTATAAAATGTCTTGTCAATATACAATAATATTTAAAAAAGGGACTCCATTTGTGTGTCCGTTGTCCACAAATTCCAGCTAGGTGCCAATTAGTTCAGAACCGATTAACTTCATATGTCAACTATGATTTTCTTTGTTCTTAATTTCCTATTATTAGTATTATGCATTTAACTCTTACTGCAATCGTACCTGCGTAGGTAAGACATCGTTTGAGGAAAGATCATGGCATTGAAGGTGGCATCCCTGTTGTGTTTTCTTTAGAAAAACCCAAAGTTAAGCTGCTTCCATTTAAGGCTCCAAGTGGAGAAGAAGAAAACCCTTCCGACTATCAGGTGATTTCATCAGTTTTTATCGTCCATTGATAGTATCACACTATCACTATCTATTTTGCGATCTTTCAATAATGTTGTTAATAAACATCTTTCCCATTGATTGTCCTTGTTTTGGAAAATGGCTTTTCAAAACTACTGTATAAACAATTTTTAAAAACCAAAGCACAGTCAAACAAGCCCAAAGTGTAAATTTTTTACTTTCCTGTCAAGCCATTGTTAAAATGTTAGCTATGAATTCTGACTTCTAGGTCCTTTTGCCAGATAGTTCCGGGTTTTAGGGTTCGTATCATACCTGTTCTAGGCACCATCCCTGCAATATTTGGGCAAGTCATGGCTTCCTATGTTTTGACGGATTTAGCAGGATTACATGTTCAAACAGAACCTGTAGTCAATTTTGACATGGATCATTACCATATTCTTCATCAACGACTTATTGAGCACGAGGAATCGTTGTATGGAACTTCCATGCAAGTGCAGGTATAAAGCCTACCATGTTAACTTTTTGTTCAATTACAACTTCCTTTGCTGTTAAATGTGATATCTTAACCTTTTCAAGAGGTTCTTTTAAAAATTTAGGATCAATTCAACTGCATATATAAAATTGTCCTTGTTTGAATAAAAATTAACGAAATTGAAATTTCTTTTGAATATCATTTTTGTTTTGGTTTTATAGGTAGATGTTGAAGAAGTGATGTATATTGCTAAAGAATTATGGCATGGAAGAAGTGCTAGAGAGCAGATTGCGAAAGACGTTGGACGAGGAATGTGGCGATCAATTAATGAATTAATGCTTGTGAGGTAAGAGGTGGCTTTTTTTGATTCCATTCTCATTTTTCCATTTGTTGAGTAATGTAGTTTTCATTTATATATATACTTTCATATGCTATGTTATCTCGAATGATAAATTACCTACATTAGTATATGTGTCAGTAACATTCTCTCTCAATCTCTTTTCATTGGAATTTCTCTAAATTATTCTATTCATTATTTTTGTTGTTAAGGTGGGACTGCACAAAACCGGCGTCTATTTCAAATTTGATTCTTTTGAAATTCAAAGAGGTAATTCAGTAACTCCGTCATATTTGTCTTAAGCTTTTATTTAGAACTAATCAGATTCTGCAATATGTTGCTATAAAATTGCAATTGGTTTGGTGTGAATAGTCAAAGGTGTTATACAAAAAATGGTGGTGGAGAGGTTTTCTCGTTAATCATGTATATTATGGCATAAGTACATTTAATTGAGATAGCACTTATTCTAGAAAAGAAGATGGAGTATGATGTTAAAAAAAAAGATGGAGTATTAACTTAGGTGATTCTAGCATGTGTGAAGAAGATCTTTTAAAGACGCAACAAGGAGGGTAAATCATATAAAAGGATAGTACATTTATTAAAGGCAAGCAGAGAGAAGATCTAGAAAAATTATAGGCCAAACTAGTAAAAATAAGGCTAAATTACAATTTTGGTCTCTAAAGTTACAAATGTGAAATACTTTGGTTCTTTCTGTCGGTTTTTATTTTTGAGTCTGTCAAATGTTTTCTACTGACGACAACGAAAAACTGAAAGAAAGGATAAAGTAGATTTAAATGGGCTGGAATTAGATATGTTTATTACAGGCTATTATGCTCTCTCTAATTGACTAGCATCACGACGAATTATAATCTTTATAGGGTTAAAAATATTCTTCGTTCCTATAAAATTGGCAAAATTTGATTTTGGTCTCCACTTTCTAAAAAAGTTTTATTTGTTTTTTCGTCCTCAAAAAATACAAAAATTATGTGCTTTTAGTCCCTGATAAGAAACTTGCGAGTGACTGAACACTATTTTTTTGTTAAATACGGAGACTAAAAAGAATAAACAAAATTTATTGGGATCAAAATAAAATTTTGCTAATTTTATAGGAATGAAAAATATATTTAATCCTTCTTATTGACAATATTTTGACTTTTTTTTGCACTACACTGCCATTAGTAGATAATAACTTTACTTTATATGATACATAGTTATTTATGTACTGTATTCAGGTGGATGAGCATGAGTCACGGACATTGGATGATATACAGGAAAAGGAGCCAGAGTTTTACAGTAGAGTGACTACTGTATTAAAAAGAGCTGAAAATGACTTTGGATTATGACATTAGAGGACTATAACTATTCCCCCTGGTTTAGTGTTGTATTTCTAATAGGCTGCTATTATGGTTATATACTTTCTCCATAATAAAATATAAGTAAAAGAATATTTGAAAAGTTGATATATCTTGTCTAATATCGTTTTTGTTTATATTTTATTTATGAGGAAGTACAATGGAGAATGTTTTGGAACCAATGAGTAAGGTCAATGATATAATATTCTTATTTCTTAATTAATAGTAACATTTTTGTTAAAATATTTTCTTGTTATGATATTTTCTTAGTTGTTTCGCACTGCATATGCTTGTGAAGTTTATATGCTTTTAGAGCTTAGTAGAATAAGATTGAATTTACTATTATTTTTATTTAAAATATAATTGTTGTTTAGTTATATAGCCTTTAAGAGTAACTTTTAGGAAGGAATTGATATGTTTGTATTTGTTTGATAAAATTGTATGATTTTTAAATTTTTAATAGATGCTTAATGATATGAATATGGATAAAATTCATGGTATCAAATTAATTTCAAAATTAAATTTAAATAAAAGTATATATACGATGTGATACTCAGACTATATTTTATAAAAAGCATTTTATTTTATATTAGTAATTAGTAATTAGTAGAAGGTGTTCAAAGAAATTAGTGCTTACGATTTTATTTTTAAAAGAATTGCAAGTGTTAAAAAATGTAGAACATTTTGGGACAATTCTGGCCCAACTCTTCTGACATATAACTCTGCCATGATCATACCATAAGTTACATAAGGGAGTTAGTTTTATGGTCACAATATTTGATCGTGAATGAACGATCAAAATTTTAAAGATATATTTTGAATCTATTTAAACAAAAATTTCGACATTTAAATTTGAATCATACTATCTTGATCGAACAATCAAAATCGTAGATTGTGTGCAGTCACAAAAACTCTAAGTACAAACAACTTTTTTTGTGACCGCACACATCCCAATTTTCAATAATAGAGTCATAATCAAAATGCAAGTGACTCATTTAAGAGCCTCTATTAAATACCTCTAATAGAGACATAATGGTAATAAATGTAAGAATTCTATTAAATGCCTCTAATAGAGGCAGAATGACAATGAATTTCAAACTCTTTTTATAAGGAAATTTTAAATTCACACAATCAAGACATCAGTAGTCGTTCAATTGAGATTGGACGATTTTAAAAATATAGATTTTATTTTTTAAGTTATAATTTAAAATAACGAGTTTAAATTTAAACAATCCAATCTCGATCATCGATACCTTAATTGTGTAAATGACAATCCCTCTTTCAATTAATTTATTTGAGTTTATCTACTAATTTAAACACTTATATAAGACTCTTTAATAAAACTTATGAAAACAATTTATAACATATTCATAATTATTTTCAATTTATTTTTATAAACTCTTTAAAATAGTTTATAACTTATAACAACACTTTAACTTTATTCTATATTTTGTTATATAAATAACTTATACATAAATTATAAGATAAGCATGAATGCTACAAGCAATTTTGTCAATAGCTTATTTGACAAAAATTCTCCATAAACGGACACAATTGGGTTTGTGATGCATGAATCATCTCTTCACAAGTCTTCAATTGCTCTTTAAAGTTCTTGTTTTCATATGTTAAGTTGGAAATTTCAGCATTCATCTCATCATATTCAATATTTGAGAATCAACCAAATTATGTATAAGAGACAAAATACTTTTATTTCTCTCTTCACCCAAATCATACTTTATTCCCTTCTTAACTACACCCCAAAAACCTCCAACAAGACGTTGTTACCATTGCTAGACACTAGACACGTCATCTATGATATAAAAATACCCCCTCTCTTGGTATATTCAATTTCATTAATATTATATAATGGATAATCCTTTTAATAACTTAGTATTTACAAGCATAAAAAAAATTGGTTCAAGTATTTAAAATAAAATTGAAGATGGTAATATTAGATAACTTCATTTAAAAGCTTAAGCTAATATTAAATAGCTTTAGATGTGACTTGTGAGTTGTGACATGCTTTTATTTAAAAAATAAATAACTTTATTTTTTCCTTAAATGTTTCACAATAAAAAATTAGTTAGGTACTTGTTGATGGATTATTACAAAACTATTATCCTAAACCATATCAGCTTAACTTAGTGCTTATAAAGAAAAACCAAGTTTGGTTAGCGAATTAAATAAGAAAATGATTTTGTTTTTTCAGCAAAGAAATTAAAAAGAAAGCCATTGAGGAAAACACTGTGCTGGAATCCCGGGTGAGGCTGGTCCACAATACAATGATTGTGCTAATTTTTTTTAGGTATTTGTTTTTCATAAATTGTTGAGAATTGAGAACCAAAGTAAGTCTCACCTCACACATATATTTATATATGCATTATTATATATTTTCTATTGCTACCACGCCGCCGAATATAAAATGGTGAGACTTAATTTTTTTTAATAGTGAAACTTAAGTTGTTTTTAAAAAATTATCTATTATTAATTAAAATCGATCATGTATATTTCTTTAATTATGTCAAATTTAAAATACTAAAAAAAATAGTATAGTAGGTAATTAATAAAATATACGTAATTGATTTTAATAAGTTATGAATAATATCTACAATTTTTCAAAAATAATCTAGAATTGAGCATAAAAAAAACTTTATGTGGACATTTTGGGTATAGTGAATATAGCATAAAAATAAGCAACATTGTACGAAAATAAAATAATAAGCAGCATATAAGAAATGTGTAACAAAGGGATCTCACTCACTCATATTCACTCATGTTTTAGTACAGTAAATTAATAGGTTGTAATTACAAACTTATTAAATATACTTTCAGGTAAAACTTCTAACTTAAACTAATTTCCAATTAGAAAATTTATGGGTGCAAGTCAACAAATTATATAGAGATTAAATTACAATCACTTAATTGAGTTTAAGTCTACTGATGAAATAGAAAATATTCTTTCAACGTAACAAAATAATATTTGAATTTTAATCGAGAGACATCTATATCTATATTTAATATCTGACACATTTTAAAAAAAATCATCTCTAAAAAAGAGAATTGATAATAAATTGAAAAAAATCACATTCATTTATTTGTCAAATATAACCTAAAGCGTAACTTGTTAATTATTTGCCCTAAGTATATGTAGTGTCTCTATTTAAAAATTAAAATACGTTTATGCGCATAAAAACCAACCGGCCACAAGACATACATGAAACTGTTATATGTCATGAAAATATTCTGTTTTCTTTTCTTGCTTGTTTTTTTATACCTATTAATTAATTTGTAGAGTTAGAAGAGTGGTCGACTCTTTGACTCTTGGTCCTATCCTATCCTATGTCAATCATGATGGCTGTAATTTACAAGATAAAAATATATATATGCACATATTTGATATTTCTTCTTCAATTATTGCATGGACGATTTTTCTTTGTTTAATCAACTACACTGTTCATGATTCCAATCTTTCTTAATAGATGTTGACTAAACTAAGAAAATAAGATTTTTCTCAATAGAATCGACTAGGAAGGTCATTCAATCATCTTTCCATTTTTCTAATAAAAATGTTAATAATTAATTAGTTAGTAGCTAGATGTTAGTGAAGGAAGTTGATAGAAACTCACAATCTCTTATCTTCTCCAATTTTTATGTTCTTCATATAAATCGCTAAATCCTATCATTTCTCGTATTCTCAAATATTAAAGGTGAATAACAAGTTATGAAAAATCATATTAAGATAACAAGTGCAGTAAATATCGAACATGGTGGAGACATAAAAAAAGATAAATTCTAGTAAGAATATGCTTAGAGGTTAAACTATTGGTTCTTTCTTATAATTCAATTTTGTTTTAAAAAAAGAGGTGTAGAGTCACTATCGTGTTTTTGGACTGCAAAATTATTTATTAAACTATTGCAATTGAGTTTACTTAATTTTTTTAATTGATGATTAGGTAAATTAATTTAATATTTATTGAGTTATTGATAATAAATAAAAGCACTGAACGTTTGACAATAGATGAAAAGATATAAAATAAAAGATCAAAGCTTATAAATGAGAAAAATAATTATTCTACTAAAATGAGGCTTCTTTTTCATTACCAACTATTATTAACTGACATATTAATACTTAGTATTAGACAAAAATGATTGAGATTCAAGACTGCCTTGGTTGTGCCTCTGAGACAGGGTCTTGTCAAACAAGTCAACAATTAAACATCCATGGCCTATAGTTGGAATAGGTAACATTTTGTTGGGTGTTACCTGGTGGCGAAGCTTTAATGAATATTTTGGGATGTCAAATTTTAAAATTTTAATTGATAAATTAAATATAGTATTTTGTTGTGTATTAGAATTTTATGTTGTAAATGTATGATGTAAACATGTAAATTGTTTTGAAAATACAACTCCAAAAAAATGACAAATTGGACTGAAAAATTGCATATGTTTAAGAGAGACAGAGTTACGAGTATAATATATTGATTTGGTCGGTATGTTTTGAGAGAAAAAAATTTAAATAAAAAATATAGTTAATTTGGTTGAACTTTTACAATTTTTCTCACAAAATTAAACTCAAATTGATGAATAGCAAGTTGATTTGATTATGTTCAATTAAGTTGATATTAATAAAAATTAAGATACTTATTTTAAAAATATAAAATTTTCTTCTTTAAATATTAGATTTTTTATACTATTAAAACAATTACGTGAATACTTTTTAAAATACAATGAGAAAAATAATATGTAAATGGTTAAAAATATTCTTAAACACAACATATATTTAAAATAACACTACTGATATAATCTAATGATTTTATTCAGATATCGGTGGTCAATTTTTTTTTTGATTCTACGTTGGTGGTCAATTTTAAATGAAGTGAAATCATAGTCAAATCAACATAAATTGAGTTTATTTGGTTCGATTCAGATTGAACTCGAAAATAGAAAAAAAAAATTAATTTAATTAATTTCGATTTATAGTTTATCAGATTATTGGTTTAATTTTTATATCTCTAGCTAAACTCAAAACACTTAATTAAAAGTTAAGTTGAAACATGTACTGTATTTTGTAATTAGTATTTATTGTAATTAATTTATAAATTATTTTTATTAAAAGAAAATTGAATAGGGATATTGGAGTTGCACTAACCACCCTATGCCTCTACTCCACCAATAGTGTTACCTATAATATACATATACAAATGCAATATTATATCAGTTTTTAAAATTGATTAGTTATAAAAATCCACCTGGGAGTGGTGTATAGTTTTGATCGTTGAATAGTGTCAGGTTTAATGCTAGCTCTTCAATGATGAATAAATGAATTATAGTGTTTTTTTAATTTTGATGGTAGATCAGTCAAGCTTATAAATGATCTTTTGGTCTTCGAATTTGCTTTTATCCCTTCGGTTAGAATATTAATCATCTACATAATATTAATCATCTTGGAAGAACTAAAGTGTACACTCACAACACAATAATGTGACGGGAAATAAATCACGTTTCTTATTTTATGCATTTGATTTATTGATCTCTTACACTATAGTGAAAAATTATTGCCTATCCTTTAGGCAACATTTCATCAACAAGTACAAGGGTTGACATTTTAGATCACACTTATCCACAGTGGTGGATTTAGAATCTTTACATAATAAGGAAAATAAAATAATTTGTAATATGTCTATAAAAAGAAAAATATTTAATTATTTAAAAAATAAAATTTTATCACATTAAAACACTCCTAAAATTTTTAAAATATGACATATTTGGTATAATTGTAAGTGTTTAGTTTAAAAGCTTGATAAAATTAGAAGGATATATAATAAAAATTTCTACTAATTCATATAAGATAAAAATTACTGCCAATTAAAAAGAATATATGATAAAAATTGCTACTATAGTCTCTTATAATTTTTCTTTATAGAGTAATAAGAATTACTTTTTTTATAGGGATAAAATAAAAATTATTATATATTTGTATGTAATATGCGTAGATCCACCCCTGCTTATCCAATTGTTGCTTGTGATCAAAATTTAGAAACAACACATTTAAACTGTGACTTGAAGGTACACAAACCGTTGCCTTTAATTTTAACATATTCCTACACAAGAAGCAATTTCAGTAATATATAATTATCCATAGCGATGCATAGAGACTCACACGATATTTGATTAATCACATGTAAAAATATCGTTAATTTAATTAAAAAAATAATTAATTCAAATCACGATAAAAAAATATAATTAATTAAATTATATGATTAAATGTTATATAAATTAATTATATATTCAATTAAATTAACCATATTTTTACGAACTCAGGCGTTGCATGTGTATGAAAAAATAGCAGTCCATAAAACATTTTTGTATTATATATTATCCACAGTATATGTAGAAAAGAAGCAATGCAAAGTTTGTTAGATTTAGTTGAGAAGTCAAGATATATAATATAGTTTCAATTATTAAAAAATAATGCGGTCGTTTACTCGGCGAAATTTATTTGAACTAGGCCTATATATATCGATGGATCACTTACGTAAGAAGCTAAATTTGGTTGGTGGTGGGATGGCTTGGTTGCATTGCATTGCATGCTTGGTTAATTTGGTTCAGAGCTGGACACAGCTGGTGTTGATTACAACATCTTCACTCCCTTAAATATATCAAAATCTTACTCTCTAGTATTTGTTTTTATGTTTCTCGACATCACCATTCGTGTGCATACTTGAGTTTGTCTACACACTATTAATTAACATAAGAGAAATCATTTGTGATGTGCCACACCGTTAAATATATAGTTTTTAATTGTTTAGTAATTTTTTTCTCTTTAATTTAAATTGTACACAAACTTATTTTATTTATATTTTATACGGTATTGATTTAAAATTTGATGTCTAAATAATATTGTTGATTTAAGGACTAAAACTAAATAATAAGTTCTTATAGAAAATATTACTTTAGATAAAAAAAATAGAGAGAAACCATATACAAAATTAATGAACTTATACTTATACTTATATATAAAGTAGATATCATGTTTTGATGATATTTTTTTCTTTTTAATTTTACTCTTAATTTTAAATTATTTTATCTACAATTTTACATCATTCTTTTTTGAATTCAATAACTGATTTTATTTTATTTTTTAAAATTATCTATGTCTATATATAAAAGGCTATCAAGTTTTTATGTAACATTTTCTCTTTCAAATTTACCATTTGTTTAAACAATTAATTTATTTACAATTTTTTTCCTTGTCGATCAAATTACTGATTTTTTTTTGTTGAATAGTCATATAAAATTTGTAATTTATATTATTTTTATTGAGAAAATAAAACTTACAATTATATATTAGTGTTCCTCCGCATGCTAATATTTATATAAAAAGTTCGTAGAAGAGTTTCAAATTGAATAAAACATGATTTAAAAATGTGTTTATAAGTGAAAGATTTCTTTCACTTATAATTTTATTTTGAAGAGATGAATTAGATCTAATACAAAATTGAAGATAATATTACCGCTTGCTATCAGACCACTTAGGTCACAATACATCAGAACCATTGTATTAAAAAGTCCTAAATTAGATACAATATAATGTGACAAATTATTTATAATAAGATACCCAAATGTGATTTAGACTATAAAACAATGGTTATAGCTTTTTCAGTCTTTTTCAATATTTTTTGGAATATATTTGCCATTTACTGACTATATTTAATTTACCTTTTTTTGTTATATAAAATATACTCTAATTTTTATGTAATTATTCAATAGACAAAAATTTCAATAAAAATTCAACAACAACTTTACAATAAATAAATAATTTAATCATTTTCCAATCACTGATATTTGAAAAAGAAATTTATGGTAACTTCCAATAAGGAAATTCAGTCATATTGCTCTTTCTACCATAATTTTTATGGGGGTTATGAATTTCCCTATATTTTTTCTTGTAGGTAAGTATTTTTATAAACTTTTGAACTAGGTAGTATTGCATGTTCTTAAATCTCTTTGGCAAAAGTTATAATATTATTCCATCCTTAGAGTTTGAACTCAATTAAATTAGTAGAGATTCCACTAATTAATCCTATATATTTTTGTTAAAGCAAATGACCATGACTGTTTTTATAAAAGGACATTGCTTGAAAGTTTAAAATTAAAAAGATACAATTTCTAATATTATCCATAGAATTACTGGTCCCCTTTAAGTACTTTCACTAATCAAACTTAATAAAGATCTATGTGGGCAGAGAGAAGAAAATAGGCATAGGAATAATAGCACCCAATAATGGAACATAATCCCTTATGCTTTCTTTGTCAACCAACTCAACCACACCTTCCATATTCAAAATTCAAAAATGGGTGGCTTGATAAAGCAAAATTGAATGGTTAAGATAAACTTAACTGGAAATTAGTAATATACTATATTATTGACTAAATAATCGGTTTCAAATGTTTAATAAATTTCAATTAAATATAAATCATTCAAGAGACTCGAGTTCAAATAATAACTAGACCAACTCTTAATTAAATATTACTTATCTCTTAATCAAATGATTAAAAACCAAAAAATAATAGTATATCATAATCATAATCATAACAAGGTTAGAAGATGTTTTCAAAAGAAAGACTCGCACTCTTTTTCAGCATAGAAGCTATAAGATATACCAACTCAACCAAATAAAACGCGTCCTTGTTTTTGAGGCTCTCAATTCTTTTTCCATTTTCCTTTTCACTTCACGCTTCAATTTATTTTTGGCTATATATAAATACAAACTTCTTAACCTCAAATCAAACCTTGCCACATTCCTCGCTCACAATTTCACAAACAAACTCTTCCAAACATAAAATTCACAATCAAACAAAAAAAATCCTCTGTTTTTCAATGGCTCTGTTTTCCTCTGTTTTACTCTGCATATTTCTCTTACCCTTATTTTTCTTCACATGTTTCTCAACAAAACCTATCAACAACCATGTAAATGATTCTTTCTCCCTTTCTTTTCCTTTAACATCACTGCCAATCTCATCAAATTCAAAAACCAAAACCAATTCAAAGTTTACAACCCTTTCATCTTCTTCATTAAATGTGAAATCTTCTTTCAAATATTCAATGGCTCTTGTTGTTACTCTTCCCATTGGAACTCCACCACAGCTTCAACAAATGGTTCTGGACACTGGCAGCCAACTTTCATGGATTCAATGTCACAATAAAACACCCAAAAAACAACAACCTACGACGTCGTTTGATCCTTCTCTTTCTTCTTCTTTCTATGTTCTTCCTTGTAACCACCCTCTTTGTAAACCTCGTGTTCCCGATTTTACCCTTCCTACCGATTGTGATGAGAATCGTTTATGTCACTATTCTTATTTCTATGCGGATGGAACTTTTGCTGAGGGTAATTTGGTTAGAGAAAAATTAACTTTTTCACCTTCCCAAAGTACCCCCCCCATCATCCTCGGTTGCGCTACTCAATCTGACGATGCTACGGGTATTTTGGGAATGAATTTGGGTCGACTATCTTTTCCTTCACAAGCTAAGATTACTAAATTCTCGTATTGTGTCCCTACCAAACAAACTCAACCCGTATTAGGTTCTTTTTATCTAGGAAACAATCCCGATTCTTCACGTTTTCAATACGTTGACTTGATGACTTTTAGTCAAAGTCAACGCATGCCGAACTTGGACCCCTTAGCTTACACGCTCCCATTGCAAGGGATTAGTATTGGTGGAAAGAAATTAAATATTCCTCCATCTGTTTTCAAACCTAACGCTGGTGGGTCTGGTCAAACTATGATTGATTCTGGATCAGAATTAACTTACTTGGTGGACGAGGCTTATGATATTATACGAGAGGAGTTGGTTAAAAAGGTGGGCCCTAAAATTAAGAAGGGATACGTGTACGGTGATGTAGCTGACATTTGTTTTGATGGTAATGCGATTGAGATCGGACGGTTGGTCGGGGACATGGTATTTGAGTTTGAGAAAGGTGTCAAAATAGTGATTCCGAAAGAGAGGGTTCTTGCTGACGTGGGAGGTGGGGTCCACTGTTTGGGAATCGGAAGGTCGGAAAGACTAGGTTCGGGCGGTAACATTATTGGCAACTTCCATCAACAAAATCTATGGGTAGAGTTTGATCTTGCCAATCGTAAAGTGGGTTTCGGTGAGGCTGATTGTAGTAAATCAGCTAAATAAAACAAGATAAGGAAGGAAATATATTTTCTACAATTAAAATATACCTATATTTATGCATCGATAACCGTTGGATTCAGATCATACAATTATTAAATATAAACAGCTTTTTAAAAACACAAATTTAAAATTCAGATAGTTTGATCTTAATCCAACAGTCACCAATATACTAACCGCATGAAACAACTTATGATAAGAAAGTGTGGGTGCACATACTTATCATGAGTAGGGAGAAGTCGTTTTTAGCTTTATATGTTCCCCTATAAAAAGTCTATTATTACTGTATAAATGAAACATACAAGCATGAATTGTGAGTCATAAGAGCGATTGGTCCACGAGTGGAGAAGAAAAGTAAGAAACAAGTCTTCCGTGTTGAAGGGGTAAACGTCATTGGTTTTGGATGGTAACAAGATGTGTGTGGGGTTACTTGCTATAGGACGAAGCGTCAAAGGCCATGATGAAATCATGTACATATTATTATATATTAATCTCATTTGAATGAGACTTGTGTATATATCATGTTAGAAGATATGAATCAATCAATAATAATATGTATGTCATTAATCATTTCATGATTGCTATTAAGATAAGAGATTGAAATGAAATGTGTCAAAAAAGAAAAAAGCTTGAAATGAAATACTAACAAATTAGTTATGTAAATAGAAGGATTTTGAAATATTTTATCTATAAATTAGTAATTAATGATTAATTTTATGAATTAAATAATTATTTGTTAATTTTTTTTGTTTCAGAAAATTTTTAAAGAGAATATTATTTCGTTGTTTATATATATTCTATTAATTTTTAACATTTTATCGTAAAAGTATTCATATTTACTGTTATGACTAATAAAAATTTAGAAAAAATTAAATTTTATTTCGTTGGTATTTTTGATAAATATTATTTAGTTATTATAATTGATAGAAAATATTTTTTTAAAAAAACTATTCATTTGATTATTAATTTAAAAATCGAATGATGGGTATATATCAAATTTACTAATGTACCTTAAAAATTCTCTTTAATATACTCTCCTCTTACTTTAAATTGAAATAATATTAGAGAACTAAAAAAGCGGAATAATTTCATCTTGTAATATTTATTTATTCTTTCATTTAGAAAGAAAAAATTTCAATTGTTTTTATTTAAAAAAATATATCTTTTACAACACTTGTAATAGTTGTCACAATTGTCAAATTTAAAGAGACAATTTTTATCTCTTTATATGTAAGAGTCACATTAGTTATTGTAGTATTTAACGTCACAATTTTTATCTCTTTACATATAAGAGTCACATTAGTTATTGTATCATTTAACGTCGATAGAAAATTTAAGAATAATATTTAGTTGTTATGTATGATGATCAAGTGAGAAACTCTAATTAATTAAAGAGCAAATAATTTAAAAAATGATTAAGTTATCAAGCAGAGATTAATTCCATAATAGATTTAAATGATTTAAATTTATATCAATCTATTAGAGAACCAAATACCTTAATTATAATGGATTTCTACAAGCAAAAATTATCTAAAACACAAGGTCTTAAAATGTGACCAATATTTTCAGCAACTTAAGAATTCAAGCGAATATTTTTCGTAATGGATTGAAGAAGAAGCTAGGCAAGTAGGGATACTTTATGAAAGTATGGACCTATTGAAGGTACTAAATACCCCCTAATTAAGGTTTAGATAAAATCGATAAACGGAGGAAGTTGTATGTTATTTTTAAACTAATTCCAATAGGTTTAAGAGCAATTGGCCCACCTAAATGATGAAAAAGATAATATAATTGATACGAAATCACTATGCATAGCTTAAGGTGTTAACTACTATTTATAGTGGAAGGTGCAGTGCACCCAACTTGGAGTAGTTCATGTTATTTAAAAAAAAACTTGGAGTTCATGAAAAAGTATCTTAATCAAAGCAGTTACCGACTCAAGTTGTAGAGTAGTAGTGCTGAAGTATATATGCATATGATTGAATTAAATAAAAATTCTACTCTAATTAAAAGATGCCACTTAGCTTAAGAGAATAGACATCTTAACTAAACTTAACCTCAACCACTAACCCCTCGTCACGAAAAGACTTAAAAATCGTTTGTTAAATAAAATAAAATGAGTAAACAATCATTTATATCTTTAAATGCATAAATCACTCTCACTATAATATGTAAATTTATCAAAATTATAAATAATTCATTCAATCTTATTTATAATTAATATATTTGAACTAAAATTCTAATTAATATAGTACATCATTTTTTTAAATTAAATTTTATTTATACATAATTATTCTTTTTGATGAAAAAAAGGAATACACTATATTAATAATTTTATTGATTAGTTTAAAAAATAAGAAATGTATTTAAAATTAAAATAAATTAACTAAAAATATATTCAAATATTTTTTTATAATTATAATATATTAAAAGAATATTGTGATAAATTATGATGTATCACGTATTGAAAACCAAAATGACAATTAACTCTAAAAAAATACAAAAATGGCCCAAATTAGAAAATGACATAGATGTGGTTGTAGAGTTGTAGGTGTGGTTGTGGTACTAGATTATACGATAAAAAAAGAAGTGGGACCCACAAAATATGGAACTGGTGGAAATCGAAGGAGACAGCTCAGCCATAGATGCACAGATGACTTCCACATAATTCCCGACAGTTGCATCGTTCACATGATTGACAAAAAACATATGTCGTTTACTTCATCATAAAAATAAAATAGCTTTTACTTTTTTGTTGTTGTTTGTGTTTATAACCTGTGTACGTGGCTTTTCCTTATACCTCTACTTGTCTACTCTTTCTTATTTAGCTTTTTCTTATACCTATGTTATATACTCCTATTTTTTTAAATAACTTTCACTTCAAAATGAGAATTTTTGTAGTATATGATCAGTAGGTATTTTTATTTATCAACTTTTTTTGAATTTTGAGGTGTGATCTAATCTGACCATATGAACCCAATTTCTTTAAGCTCTTTTAATAAAAAAACAGTATATATAACTTTTTATTTATTTGGTCAAGTAATCTAAGCTGCTATAGTGACATACACCTTATCTATGAAGGTATGAAGTTTCCTTTTTAAGAGGCTTGAATTTTCTTAACCAAATGATGTTAAAATACAAATTTTGGCATATAATTCGACATTATGTACCATCTTTTTATATATATTTGAATTGAGTAAATTGAGAAATAAAAAAATAAATATGCAATAGCTATTTTTAAAAAATCACTACATGGAGAGAGGTGATACACACAAACCATGAAATTGGTCGCAAAACATAAAAGTGTCGTGTAAATAGTGGTACACCATGTTAATTGACAACGATTAGGGTTAATAAGAGTTTTTTTTTTTTTTGTGAAGAAAAAAGGGACTAGCCCCCAAAGAAAAAAAAAAGCAAAATCTAAATAGAACCTATGATTGCTCTACCAGTTACACACATAGAAAAACAAGCATAAGGAATAACATCATAACTAAGATCGAATCTACTTGATTAATTTCAATTTTCGCTAAAAAATCTGCCACTTGATTCGCTTCACAGTAGATATGAGAGAATTCAACCACCTCCTAGAGCACTATAAGTCTAGCAATATCAACAAGTTAATATAATGACACGATTTTGACAGTCCATATTAAATGTAATGCATAGTCTCTTTTGAGTCGAATTCAATAATGATATGTGTGAAATTTTTATCTAAAACTAATTTAACTCCATGGAAAATTGGTAGTAGTTCCGCAACAATAACCTCACTGCAATCAAGCCTAACTGGGTAAGATGAGACACATTCCAATTGAATTGCGAAATATGTCCTCACAATCAGTCTTTGCCCCGCATTGTATAAGTGTTCCATCACAATTGAGTTTAATCTAATCATTAAGAGGTGTTGTCCAACACATGTTAGAGTCTCTGCAATCATCAACTAAGGGATAAATCAAGTCTTTATATTTGTTAACCTCATCAAGTTCATGCACACAATTAATAACATGTTCAAATAAAGCTTGCACTAAATTGGATTTGCTTTCAAAAATAAATTTGTTTCTTGCATACCGTAAGCAATCCTAGGTAACTACAAACACATTCTTCCACGTATGTGTAGCACCTGATAAATTATATGAAATGCAATCAAATCTAATATATCATACTTCTCTATAACTCTCTTCATTTGACATAATTGCTCCTCTCGTGATGTGCCAAAGTAATTTAAATGTCTTGTTATGTAAAACATGTTGCAGATTTATTGAGGATAAAAATGCAAAAGAAGTAGAAAATTTAAATGATTTAAGTACAATTTTAATTTTTTTAATTTAGTTAATCCACATTTTAGTCCCCTAGGTAATTTTGGTCCCTTATTTTCTAAATAGCTTATAGTTTGTCCATCCATAAATTGACACTCAATTTGAATGACAGGGTAGTTCGATTAAGGTTTACCCATATAAGAGTTGTATGTTGATAGTTTGTTTGAACTTTGAAGACATGAAAATGAAACAACTCAAAAACAAAACTAAAGAGGTAAGACGTTACATCACAATCCACAAAGGCATACGAAGTATATAATTTTCACATCATAGGAGTTAGGCAGGTGTCCACAAAAGAATGGATCAGATGTCATTTTCAAGGTTAAGCAAATTTCCAACATATAAAGCTTCTGTCTTCATTGAAATATTATTTCTCCCACCTTTATATTATCAAAACCCTCTAAAATATATTTTTAAAAGTTTTACCCAATTAACAAATTATGACCAATTACATGAATCATTTTATAAGTATTTATGACAAAATTTAAAATTACTAATAATTGAACGACTATAATTGATTAATAGCATTTTTTTTTATATTAACGTATGTAAATTAAATTCAATTATTTTTCTTTAAATGAGTCCACAAGACTTTTACCAAAACAATGTAATCAAAATGGTAAGTAATTTGAGATAGTTTTTCCCAAATTGTACAGTAATTTGTACCGGAATTTGAGTAATGGACTTATGTTATTATCCTAAATTTAACATCTTTTCATTTTTATAAATGGCTTTTTATTATGTGGTTGAATTGATTAATTCAGATATCACATATAGTCAATATGAGCTAACACAAATAAATTATTATTATTATTATTTTTATATAAATGAGATTAAAGACAGTGAATCTTTAATTATTTTTGACTATTGGTGGCTATATGTGGAAGAAATCAATTTGATTATCAAAATTAAAATTTTTGTTTATTGTGATTCAATTGACTTATAAAATTTCTATGTATATCATTAGCGATATTTAACTTTTTTAATCATTAATAATAATTTCAAATTGAAGATGAAAAATGTCTCAATTCATAATATTTTTTATTATACTTTCCTTATTTGTACCTATATCCCACAAATTTTTAAAAATGTCAAATATACCCTTGATTTTTTTTTACTATTTTATCAGAAAACTTTAAAAATGTTTTCCGAGGTACAGAAGAGTAAAAAGTTGTGTACCGGAAACCTTTAAAAAAGTTTTCCGATACAAAAGCCTAAAAATATATACTGCCCGAAAACTTGTAAACAGTTTTCGTAAGGGTTTACCGGAAAACTTGTGAAGAAATTTTCTGGTACATATCAATTTTTTTTTTAATTTTTTTAAATAATAACTTCTTTACTAGAAAATTTGGAAAAAGTTTTTTGGAGTGTAATTTCTTTACCAAAAAACTTGGAAAAAGTTTTCCGGAATGTAATTTTGGAAAAAGTTTTCTGGAGTGTAAACTTCTTTACTGGAAAACTTGGAAAAAGTTTTCCTTAAAACTTGTGCACCGAAAAACTTAAAAAAAAATTCTGGTAAAATTGGTGAAAAATTACAAATTTTAAAATTTATATGAGGGCATAAAGATTAAATGTGGAAGGAATAAGGTAAATTTTCTCAAATCAAATGATGTTATATAAGATTGGCTGAATTGGATTTGGCGGTATGTCGACCAAGTCTTTTAAAAGAATCTCGTCACAATATTAATCAATTAATTTATATGGGTATTTTTTAAATAAATATATTAAATATATTTAAATTACTTTTTTTTTAAGTCAAACAAATTTAGATAGTTTTTTTACCTATAATTCAATACGAAGGAATTGAAGTTTAAAACAAACAAAATGCTATTCTCTTTTTAATGTTGAAATCAATGTTGATTCTTTGCTTTGTTTAAGACTCTATTTGGTATGGCCAAAAAATGTATAATGATTTATGAACTTATAAGATACAGCGTTTTTGGATAAATTAATTCATACATGATTTATGAACGTATAAGATACAGCGTTTTTGGATAAATTAATTCAAATAACTTAAGAGTTTATAGTTTATTTTTTTTTCTTTTAATTTCATTCATATTATTGTAACTAAAATTGTTTTTATCATTTATAATTTATTTATTATAATTTAAAATAAATATTTTTAAAAAATTTAAATAAAAAATTTATTTATAAATAATTTATATATTTTCAAATGATTTTAATAAATAGTAATTTAAAGTAAATAATTCTAAATAATTTATTTATTATATTTTAAAATAAATACACTAGCTAAATCAGTAAAAAATATATCAGATTAATAAATAGTTTATTTATTAAATGATTTATTATTTAAAATTATTAATATTTTAAAGTAAATAGTTTATTTATTTTAATTTAAAATAAATAAAATAGATAAATAAATAAAAAATATATCAGATTGATAAATTTAAAGTAATAATAAATTTTGAAATAAATACTTTTAAAATAGTTTAAACATTAATTGATAAAATTTACTTTTAGTTAAAATTGTCTATTTATACATTTTACATTTTTAAGTTAATTAAACCATTATTTTTTCCAAACACTTTAATTAAGTCAAATGTAAGTTATAAGTTATTTGCTAATTTTACCAAACAAAGTCTATGAATGCTAAGTATGTAACCAACATTTACATAAAAAAAACAAAAAAACAGAAACTATGTAACCAACACAAAAACAAAAGATCAAGCAATGTTATAAGAATGGCTGAATTGGATTTGGGTGCATCACGACCAAGTCTTTGGAGACAAGTGTCGAAAAAATATTGCAAGCTACGATTAAGGGGCAGATTCCTCCGTTGAAGTAGCATATTAATTTCTATGCAGTGACGGTAACATGTTTCTTGTGTACCTCCATTCAAAATTTGGCATTTGCAATTTTCTCTAATTAAAAATCAACTTGATCACTCTGTACTCATATCATGTAGTTTAGGAATCACTTTAGATGCAATTGAATCATCTTGGCTAGCTCATTGTTAGCTAGTTGCTCTAACTTTGGCTTTTGGCATTGACAATAACAGCCAAAGTAGATAGATGCATTAATAAGGCACCATTGAAGCAGAACACATGATCCAACAACTATCACAATTCAGCTTTCACTAGATATGAATTACTAACACTGACACATAAATATGCAACTACATGTGTCAGTATAGTATCGTGTCGATGTTGGACATTGATATGTTGGACATTGATATGTGTCAGATAAAGTACATGTGCAACATAGTTCAGTAGCAATCAACTCTTTAGGTGATCTTTTGAAATTTTATTCGACTCATTGACAAGTGCTGTATATGAAGCATAATCTGAGACAAGTCCTTTCTCACCACTAAATATGTCAAAATCAACAGAGCTTGCATGCTTGCAATGACCATCTAGTAAAATATTAAAAGTAATGTCATTTGGAACCACTCCCAAATTAAGCATTGCATCAAGCAACATTTTAGCATTTTTCATCTGACCTTGTTTGCAAAGTCCATTCATCAGCGCATTATAAGTGACAACTCCCGGTATGCGTCCATCACTCTGCATCTCCTTGAATAACTTGGTCCCCATCTTAACATCGCCTTTCTTACAAAAAGAATCAATAACCATGGTATATGTCGGATCATCGGGTCTATGACCAGCACTCAACATATCCCTCAGCATTTTCTCAGCATCGCAAACTCTTCCGTCTCTACAAAGTCCAGATATAAGTGCAGTATAAGCAACATCATCAAGCTCAATCCCTTCCTCAACCATTCTATCCTTGATCTCCAACGCCGATTCCATCTCTCCGTCTTTACAACATCCATCCATTAGAGTAGTGAAAGTGATCTTATCAGGCTTAAAACCATTCTGACTCATCTCTTCCAACAGCTTCCTAGCCTCCTTCAAATCTCCAACCCTACAAAGCCCGTTGATCAACGCATTATAAGTAACCAAATCCGGTCTAACACCTCGATCCTTCATCGTCTCAAAATTCTTCAACGCCAAATCAATTTTTCCATCTTTACACTGTCCATCAATCAAAGTTGTAAAAGTAACACCATTAGGAACCAATCCTCTCCCACACATTTCATCAAACAAAAGATTCGCCTCATCCAACCTACTCGCCTTACACAACCCATTGATCAAAGCACTATAAGTAAAAACATCAGGAAATATTTTTTCACTCTCCATAACACCTTTTAACACAAAACCCTCCTTAACATTCCTATTTTTACAGTACCCACTAATCAAAGTATTGAAACTAACAACAGTAAAACGCAAACCCCTGTTAGGAATTTCATCAAACACCAACCGTGCATTCACAACATCGCCAACTTTACAAAACCCATGCATCAAAATGTTGAAAAGATAAACTTTTGGAGGATATCCATAATCCAAAACCTCCAAATAAAACTCCCAACAAGGTCCAGGTTGTTCCAACTTCATCACATGACTCAAAAGGTACTCACAACCACGTAACGGAATTTGAAAGTTTTTCTTTTTCATCAAACGTAGAACCTGAATTGCTTCTTCTATGAATCCAGAATCTGTATAAGCAGTGATCAAAGCATCAAAAACAAGAAAAGAACGCTGGTTACGATAATGGGTCGGTGTTGTTTGAAGAAGAGAAGAGAAGAGGGAATGAGAAGAATGGTGACCCATTTTTGAGACGATGAAAATGAAGAGAGAGTGTGTTTGTGAGAGCATGTTGTGGGAAGAGAGGAAATGGGCCATGGTGGTGTAGGAATGGAGAGTGTGACGAAAAGGTGGACGAGAAGCGAGATAGTTGAAGAAAGAGAAGAGGGATTGAGGAGAGAGAGAGAGAGGGTTGAGGTTGACGAGGTTTGTTATGTGATGAGAAGTGAGAGAAGGAAGAATGCGTTTTAATGTTGGGTTGAGAGAGTAATCAGGAAGAGGTGTTTTTGTTTGAGAATTGATGAAGTTGTTGTTGTTGTTGGTTTGGATGGTGTTGTTGATGGCTTCTGAGATAGTGTAGAGAATTTCATGGTGTTTGTAGTTTGAAGAAAATGAGGTTGGGTTGTGATGAAGATGGAGATGGTGAGGTTTTAGTTTCATAGTTGGTCGTCGATGTGTTTGATTCTTGTGATGTTTTTCATTTCTGGTGTTAGTTTGTGTTAACGTTTGAACTTTGAAGGTATGTTTTGGTGTGAGATGGTGGTAGAGTGTGTACTACTGTTGGTCTGGGCCACATGGGCCTTGACAAAACAGTTAGGCCCACAATCTAAAGTACGTAAAAAATGAAGAAAAAAAAGATTTTTTTTTAATTTTTTTTTTTATCTTTTGGATGTGTACTTTCTTGCAAAAACATGTTTTTTTTTTTTGTCGTTTGAATGTGTAATTCTGAAAACTAGTTTTTTTTTTTAGAAATATAGGAGTTAAAAAAATATTCTCAACAGTTAGGACTCACAAGGCCCATTATTGAGTCAAGGCAAATCATTACATGTATCCAAAATAAAGAAGAATAATATTTTAGGAGTAAATCATTCTTTTTAGTCTCAAATTGTAGAGTGGGTAATTTAGTACTTTAAATTTACAGAAAAGTATATTAGTAGTTGTATTTGAAAAATGTCGATTAATTTAGTGTTTTGGCCGATCACTTCATATGACATTGAATCGTAAAATAGAGATTAATGAAAGGTTAAACAAATTTATAAAATTATGATCGAAATTAGTATGTCAAAAATATGTCAACTCAGCATAGTTTTGAAACAGTTAGATGATAGAGCGGCTAAAAACTTATTGACAATCAATAATTTAAGGGATTTGTTTGTCATTTCGTAAATTTGGAGGATTAAATTGTTTGACTCTTATAACTTTTAAGATCAAAATAGTGATTGACTCAAATTTTATTGCTGATGATTTTTAAACTTATAATTAGTTTGTAGTTTCTTAGTAGCTAGTTAATCGTTTGGTCCCTATACAAGTGACATAACCATTTGATATAATGTTACACTTTTACTTAGCATGTCTTCATAATGCGTCCATGCATGATTCCTAATTGAATATATTTTTAAACTAATAATGGGTCCATCCACAAGTTACGGTTTGGAGCTTTCAAAAAATTATGGTGAATCACGTTTTGAAATGCGAAATGTAACTTTGAAACGTAGATCTAAACGTACGTATTTTAATTCCAGTATAATTTCTATTTTTAGTCTTGTATATTCTTTGTCTACAAATTTTCTCTCATGTATTTTCTCTACCATGATTCCTAATTGTGGTTGATGATGGAGGGATTGGTTTACTTTATTCAGATAAGGAAATGAAAAAATTAGAGAATGAAGAAAACATGCGTATCAAAAAATTTATTTCCTTTATAAGAAAATAATATTTAGTGGAACCCATTTAATAATTTTTTCTCCTCAAATTAAAAAGAAAACACCTCAAACTCATTAATTGGTGTAAAATAACAAAAACACCACTACTTTATTTTATTTTAACTTTATTCTTTTTTATCATATGTCAATTATTATTAGAGAAATTTACGTCATTTTAAAAATATACTTCTTTTTTCTTACATTTTATTTATATCAAACAACTAATTAATCTTTTCATTTTCTACTGCTTTTCTCTTCTTATTTTCATTCCATTCACTTTCTTTCTTTCTATTTTTCTTTCTTAAACTAAACAAGTATAAGTGTTATGATTTTCGATTACAAATTTGGCGTAGATTAGGGGCAAAATCCATATCAGCCATACTACAATCTACATAGCTAGGCAACATCTAGAGGTGTAGAGGTTATCTCTATTTCCTAAGAGAAACATATATCATTTTTTATTGTACAAATATTCGATTAATATCACCGAATTTGGAAATGTGTATTTTTATATACTTTATCCACTCTAAAACTATGACTATATAGACTTTTCATTCTCTTGTGAAAAATGGAGATTATCTCTACTAATACATAATACAATTCAAATTAATTTCCTATGTAAAATATAAATTCATACTAAAATTATCACAATTACCAGATAAATTAAATATGTCCCATATAGATATTCATATTTGAGGTATAACCTTTTTATATTCTTAGCTTTTTAGTGGAGTCTATGCTCGATCAAATACATATTTTTAACAATATAGGAGTATCTTAGGAAGAGGAAATCATAATGTCATACATACTTAGCTAGCTAGCTATGGTACTTTTCGTTGTTGTGAAAGAGTAAATTAAAAGCTAGCTATGCACTTAAATTCCGTTTTTTATGAAACTAGATCTAGAATATAATTATATATCAATTTAATTTATACACCGGTAATATAATTTTCTTTTACAGACACATCAAATCAAATCATTTTAAGTAGATTTTTGTTTATATATTTCATAAATTATTCTAAAAAAATGACGCTATAATTAATATGATTTGATTGAATATATATATAAAAAAAAATTACATCGTAAATACGTAAATATTAATCTCATTATATATATATATATGCTTAGCTCAAAACTTTGAATTTGTTTTATCAACAAGAGATAATCATCAACAATAAATATAAGTTGTGGAAAGTTGAAAAACTGTCTAACAAAAAAAACCTAGCATTGCAAAAAAATCATATACCACAAGAATAGAGTTTCAAATAGCACGACTTCAGTCATATTGCAATCTTTGATATTATTACGAAGAATCATTAGTGAAATATAATAAATGCAGTCCTTACGATTTAAACAACACAAAAATTGTTATGTTGTGTAGTCTTTGATTGCAGACACTTATTTAAAACCTTGAATAGAAGGTATGATATTCTTTGTTAATTGGCGACGACGATCCCTTGAAACACTAATGGGATCAACCACATCTCCATCTCTTCCACAAATAGGACCATGATTTAGAAAAAACCCTTTTCTTATCTTCTTCTTCTTCTTTGTCCTTTGAACACCATCATCCACACTTGTACTAGCAATATTGTTAGACATGCTATTCACAATTTTTTTGTAATTGTGATTATTATTAGACTCTAAAAGACGATTCAAGTGACTTGAAATACTTTGAACTTCATATGAATCAAGTAGAGAATATTCCTCTTTAATTACTTCCTTTTCCATTGCTTCTAGTTCTAACTTGTAACGAGAAGGTCTTGGTGCACGATGAATCCTTGTAACATGAAACTCACTTGAAGCCTCTTGATGATCATGGCATGATCCGGATCCATGTTGATACCATGCCCATGCAGCTGCTTTTACTAATGCTAATTCTTCATTATTGATGCTATCTTTAATATTAGGTTTCTTACTTTGAGTGAAAGAGTTTAGAAAAGAGAACTTGGAAGCCATGAGATGAAATATGTGTGGGAAAATTAAGTTCCACGCAATAAGCTAAGGGAAAAGTAGGTATATGGATCTATATGTTGTTATTGAACACGTCATGTGTTATATATGTGACTTTGTTTGAGGTGTGATTTGCTTGGCTGCTAGTAGCTAGGTTGTTGAATGGTGTTGTTAGCATTTAATAGGAAAATTTAATTTGAACATGAAATTTGAGGACCCTTATGGTGGATGGTTGTCTTTTTTGTGGTGGGATGAGTTGAAATTGTAATCTAGGCGCTATTAGTTGATTCAACACGTTTAATCCATTAAAAATAGGAAAACCGTCGAAATGGGTCATTTCATTCACATATTAGTATAGGTTAAGTCTTAAAAAATGAGATTAAAAAATAAACAAATTTTTTTAATTTGGACTGGGTTGACGTAGTAGATTACAGATTGATCCGCTACAATTAAAAAAATATTATTATGAGTAAATTTGGGATGACTCAAATAATAGTTTTATTTTTTGCCATTTTTAAATTGACTTTAAAAAATGGTCTTTTTGAACTTATTTTAAAAAACAAAGTAATAGGTCGACCATAGTTAAGAAAGAAAAGGAAACTTAATTTACTAAAACACTAAGAAAATGTATTCTGCTAAAAGTCAAGAACAACATAGCATTGCTGTAGTGCTTCTGACGTCGACCAAGACTAGAACTTCTACTGTAACACCTTCGTCAGTTCAGCTCCGTTCGTCACTGTCTGTCAACCAAGACCAATATTTATTTCGACTCCACCTTCTTACTTTAAAGAAAATACATGATCAGGTTCTATGTGGTGGTGTTATATATCATTATTTTATTTTATTGTCTCTAATATAGTAAATAATTGTGGGTGTTTTTTTTTTTAATTCAATTTAATTTTAATTTTTATTAATTAAAATAACAAAATATCGATAAAAAATAGGTCGAACCGCTGATCTTTATATGAATTGGCCAGACTTAATAAAACACGACCCATAACAAAGTGGATCAGATCAAACTGACCAATTAATTTATATGCACCTTTTGATCAGAAAGATTGGGCTGACCCATTTAAAAGCTCTAAAATATGGTAATGAGTCTATAAAACTTTTTCCACTTCTTGTTTTTTTGGTGTAAGAGAAATGTATTTTTTTGACTTGTCTATGCTGGAGGACTATTATAATTAACAATCGATCTTATCAAACCACCAACATTTTGGTTCGATTTATAAGCTAATTATTTTATATAATTAGATAAATTATCTCAAAATTTCAACTAATAATTTTCTATAATAGTCGTAATAATTTATCTGATTATAACTTTGCAATTTTTTTGTTGCCTTGTATAATACATATATATAGCCTATTGGGAAGAGGATGGGTTAAAGAAAGAACTCATATATTTGTACACTTTTAATTTTTCAACACTTATTTTATTTAATACTTTATTTTCTTTCTTTTTCTTCATTTCTATCGTATAATTAATATATCATATTCTCTACTTCTTTCTCTTTCAAAGTGTATAAATATATGAGTGTCTATGAAACATTTTTCTAAGAAAATAATGAAAAGGAGAAAGTTCGAATGTCTTTGTAAACATGTTAGCTAACATATTTGAGGATGAAATAGAGAAGATGTATGATGAGTTGGCTTGAATGTGGCCGAAACTATCTCAATTTATTTTTTCCTCTCATAGAAGGTAGGATTGGATGCAATATGCCTTGTGGATTGAATGTCACAATGCAATGATGCATGAGTGGTAAAATGGAAGTTTGAAATAATTGAAGGACGTAAGTTAGCCGATGTATCTCACAACTACTGGAGGCCAAGACTCTATATTCAACATCTAAAGAATATTTTAAAATTGTTGATTGATTCTTTGATTTCTATGAAATTTTTAGTATAATTTTCACTAGTTATTTGGTTAACTAGTTTTTGATTTCTATAATTTTTGGAGTTATTTGAATAAAGAATGAGCTTGTGATCTTCCACTCATTTAGGTTGAATTATTATTAATTTATCTACTAATAAGAAAATTCACCTAGTATTATTTTATTTGTTTGTGCAGCTTTACAGATTAATCACTAGAAGTAAAATAATGCTTCAAAAGTTTTGGATCGATTGACCCAAAGAAAGGAGGATTCTACCATGCACCCTCACACCTAAATCTGTCACCCCCCAATCAACATGAAAAATATAATTTTGCCCTTTTAAACTTCTCATTTTTTTAGAATTTTTGAAACTTTCCAACAATTCAAAACTTTCCATATTTGGAAACTTTCGAAACTTTCCAGATTTAGAAACTTTCGAAATAAGGATTCCATTTCGAAAATTTGGAAATTTTCGAAAGTTTCCAAATCTGACCAATCAAACCATGTTCCTTTCTTCGAGCTTCTTCATTCAACACGCTCTCTTTAACTGTTGACAATTTCAGCTTTCCACTTGGAGCTGAGTTAGTCAACGTCACAACAAGGACTTCCCAATTATTAGGCAAGGAACTCGAAAATAACAACGCTTGCAACTCATTATCTAATTTAATATTTGTCGTTGTCAACTGATTCACTGGATTCTAAAAAATACTCATATGCTATGTCATGGAATTCTCATCTTTGTATTTCATATTCACCCACTTCCGAATTAGGAATGCTTTATTTTGCACATTCTTTTGTTCAACAACTCTTTTAATTTCTCCCACATCTTATTAGCATCTATTTTAGTTTCAACATATGGATATAGACTCAGATCCAACCATTGTCTGATCAACGCCACTGTTTTTCTATTCATCTTCTTCCAATTAGCGTTAGATTTATCTGTGGGTTTAGCATTGTCACTCTCAATAGAATTATACAAATCTTTACACGTCTTCCATGAGAGTCTTCCAAAGTGTGTAATTAGAAGAGTTGAACTTAATCATATTCAGGCCTTTATTTTCCTCCTCCATTTAAATGCACAAATCAAACCAACCGAGCTCTAATACCACTTTGTTGGGAAAAACCAGAGATAACTATCTCAATAATGCAGAATATTTTTCTTGCACCTATGCAGATAAATGGCCAAATAGAAAACACAATTCCGCAGAGCAAAAATAATTGGCAGAAAATTAAATATGAGACAAACATAAATTTTATCGTGGAAAACTTTCCTCAAATTGAGAGAATAAAAACCACGGGACCTAATCCAGTAAAAACTTCCACGATAATAATTAATGGGTATACTAGAGTCTTCCTAGTAACACTAGAGAACATCAATGAACAATAGCAACAACCTTCACTAAAGTGGGTATTCTAAAGTAATTCTCGGAGAAGATAAAACTAGTAAGACGGAATATTAAAAGAACAAGCTCAATGATAGAAATAACATACTAAAATTGTAGATCAAACGGAGCAAGTTTGCTACATACCTATTACCATCATCGGAACCAAGTTTTTCTTTCTTCTCCTCTTGTTCCCACTGCCGTCACTTTCTTTCTTCCTTTTTCCCGCTCAGCTTTTCTTTTTCTCTAACATAGGGGTTTCAAATCCCTTTCTTTTTTCTTCTTCTCTACATGGGCCTAGCCCAATTAAAATATATATATATATATATATATATATATATATTTCTTTTTCTTTCTTTAGTAATAATAATAATAATAATAATAATAATAAAAATAATAATACTAGTAATAAAATTGGTAGGTGTTACTTGGAGAGTGAGTCCACCCAACAGATTAAGATTATATTAAACTCTCGTAAGTTAAATTTTTCTTTTCTCTTTTTTAATTGTTATAGATTATGCAGTTGATGATGTTATTGTTAATCTTGATTCTTGTTGTCAATGTTTTTCGTTAATGTTGCTTTCGAATTGATTTAAGACTAGATTTCAACTCGCGCGTTGCACGGGTGTTTTTGAGATTTATTTTCAAAAAATTAGTAACTATTAGAAATTATATGATATATATACATATAATTTATAAGTTTACTTTAGAATTAATCATTTATAAGTCTCATTTTTCATTTTGGTTCGTGAACTAACATTCTTATTAAACAAACCTTATATCTTAGTAGTATAATGCAATGACTTAGATATCAAATCAAACACAATAGTTGTATTTATAATTTTATTTTACACAATTTTATTGGTAATAGATGTATGAATTATAGGGAAGGAAATTGACAGTAAAATGTTAGTCACGTCATAAAAGAATAACTTAAAAAAAAAATATTAAAAGTGACATTAACATATATAAAATTGACAAGGAAACTAAAGAAATTAAAAAATGATTGAATGATTTGAATTGATAAAAGCAACTACTTTTTTTTCAACAATAATAGGCTATTTTAAAGGAAAAAGTTTGAACTAAAACAATTATATAACATAAGTGCAGTTAAAAAATACATTAATTAAATTCAATTATGAAAATATATGTATTTAGAATAGAATAATTCAGGAACCCGATAGATACTTTGTTTTCATTGTATTAGTGTGAAAAGAAACATCACTCTTCGAGATAAGTACTTCCTCCGTCTCATTTTAAATATCTCATTTGAAATGTGTACAATTCTTTAGAAAATGATTAATTGATTTGATTTCAATGTTAAAATGTTTTATTTACTCAAATGTTTTTATTAATTTCAATTAGCAGAAAAATTTGATGAGTTGAAATATAATAAATAAGAGTATTAGTGGAAAAAAAAAGTCATTAATGTTGTATTAATATTAATGATAAATAATTTAAGACAAAAAGAAATGGCAAATGAGGTATTTAAAATGAGATTGAGGAAATAATTGTTTCCTCTTAAACTTGATTTGTCAGAATGGAATGACAATTTATAAATTTGTGACAAATCTAAAATATTTGGTTAAAACCTAATTTGTAGTCTCCATCTGTTCATCGCCAGCTCACATGACTCTTGTATCGGGTATTTTTTGTTGAGTTATATGAGCCAAAAACAACAAATATAATGTCACTCATAATTCAATTATAATGCAAAAGGAAATATTGAAATTTGATTTGGAGAATGTAAAGTTAAAAACATGGATTAGAGGTTTCAAATTATGTTGTAGACAAATGTGTTGTTATTATTGTTCCTTAATTATTGTGGGAACTTTAACTTTCCAAGAATTGTGTTAATTTCAACCATAGTCCAGTTGATTTATTGTGTTAAAAAAAATATGCATTATTGTAACAATAGATCTACTTTGAATGATGGAAAATAGAAACTATCAATACCTTATGGTCTAAAAAAAGAAGAGCAAATGACCTAATAAGAAGTGAGTGAAAGGAGGCAAATCGTACGATTTGTTGAATGGAAAATCAATAATGACATCGACAAAAATTAAATAAATTAGATTTTTTTTATTATTGATATTGTAAATGAAAGATAACATAAAAATTATGTAACTAAATATTATTTTGTTATAATCAAATTGGAGAGAAAGTTAGCATAAACAATGATTCATGTCTCGAGATTGTGGTATTTTGTTTTCTTGAATCTTGGTTCAGGAAAAAAAAAAAATTTGAACTTACATTGAAAATAGTTACGAAATAAATTTATATTTAATAAATGATAAATAAATAGTAGAGAAACGTTTGCATTATGAACTATTATTAATATTTTTTATAGTTGAATTTTTTTTAATGAAATGAAATTGTGTAGTATATGAATAATAGAAAGAGAAGGTATTTAGTTATAACAACTAAACAAATAAATGATGTGACACAAATAGAATTATGTAACATAAAATGTGATTAAGTGTCAAATACATAATTTAAGAGTCTATTTTAATATATTACAATAGATTGCTTCGCGTTTGAAAACATATTTTAACAACCAGAATCGGGATTATCCATCACGATATATGTTGAATATAGGAATTTATAAGAAAAATCAATTTTAATGCATGCCTTGAATAATTATTAATCACGAGCGTGTATGTTTCCCGACCTCTAGATATATCCCTAGGAATTTGACGACGGAAATAAAGATTGACTGTTTGTTATAAGTGAATACAAAATCTTTCCCAGAAAATAATTTTACCCGGGTAGCTTGGCATACTACATATGTATATGTATAATTTTTATATTATATTCAACTAAATGTTATTTATGCTTGTTATTACAACCAACTTACAATAATAGATATCTTATAAGATAATAAAAATATAATAATAATCTATTTCTCAATATTTATATGATCAAAATGAAACAAATTAGCCACAGGAGTCTTTTATAAATTGTCAATGACATTTATTTTTAGGAATATAAATTACAAATAAAATATATATTAGTTATTTTTGTGAAATACATGTTTTTGATGATACAAAAGACAAGCTCAAAAAGAAGAAGTCTTCAAGACAGTCTTCAAACATTCTCTGATGGATTAAATTAGATGTTTTATGTAAAGGTAAATGATACAATCCATGAAATCATATACAAGAGAACCTTACATCATTACATATGCATAAACAACGTTTTTGAAACTTAAAAACTTTGTTTTCAAAGTATTACACTTAATATTTTTTTGAAATATGCAAAAGTGTATTCGAATACAACATCTTGTATTCGAATACAGATGAAGAATTGCTAAGTCAGTAGCTAAAACCCTTCATCTGTATTCGGTTACATCCCTGTGTATTCGAATACAGATGAAGAAATGCTAAGTCAGTAGCCAAAACCCTTCATCTGTATTCGACTACATCCTATTGTATTCGAATACACCCAGCAAGTCAGTGGCCAAATTAACCAATCTGTATTCGACTACATCCAAGTGTATTCGAATACACAGTATTAAATTTGAATAAATTTGAACGTTGCAAAGAGGCGTATTCGAATACACATAGTCTGTATTCGAATACAACTGGAAGCAATGCACTTTTTCAGTTTTGAATTGAATCTAAAACATTGCAATCCTTCTTCAAACCTCTTGGATCAATGGCCACGAATCTGAAGAGATGTTTATGGACTATAAATACATCACAACTTCAGATTCACTAACAACAATCCTACTACACAACTTCAAGACTTTGAACAAACTTTTCTGAATTTTTCTCAAAGTCATTTTCTTAAATTCAAGTACTTGCATATCATTTTCATATCCTTAAGGTTCTCAACGTACTTGAATCAATCTTGGATTGTTATCATTCTACCTCTTTCTTACTCCTATAAACTTATCAAATCACAAGTGTTTGTAAAAGAAAGTTGTACTTTCTTTAAGTGTTTTTATCTAAGATAGTAGTGTTCTATCATAGAAGATTTGTTAGAAGGTTGTAGCAAAGGTCCTAGGGTGAGGACTTGTACATATTCTGACAAATAGTGAAGGAAATCTCTTGTGGTGAGCAAGAGGACTGGATGTACCCTTGGTTATAAGGGGAACCAGGATAAATCTTCTGTGTTTCATTTACTTACTGCTATTTACTGTTTCATCTATCATCATTAACCGCAAAAATCGATCACTAAACTCTAAAAACATCTAAAATACCCAAACACCTAATTCACCCCCCCTCTTAGGTGCACATCTGATCTTACAATTGGCATCAGAGCAGGTTCAAGGTAACTTACTCCTAGATCTAATAATACATGGCTTCCGCACAACCAGTTTTCAGAGACGGTGGCAGCAGCAATAAACCACCATGCTTCGTTGGTGAACATTATGATTTTTGGAAAATACGCATGCAAGCATATCTAGAGGCTCAGGGAGATGAAATATGGGATGCTGTCGAAAATGGTCCTTACATCCCAACAACAGTAATCAATGACAAGGAAGAAATCAAGATAAAAAATTCCTGGACCGATGACGATAAAAGGAAAGTGTTGTTTGATAAAAAGGCGAAAAACATTTTACAATCAGCATTAGGTATGGACGAATTTTTCCGCGTATCTCATTGTATAACAGCCAAGGAGATATGGGACACATTGGAAGTAACCCATGAAGGCACCGTAGAGGTAAAAAGATCCAAACTTAATACACTTTCTCAAGAGTATGAATTATTTCGTATGCAGCCTGGAGAATCTATATTAGACATGCATAAACGATTCTCCCACTTAACAAATCACTTGACAGCCCTTGGAAAGGTTTTCTCCAACGATGAACTGAATCTGAAAGTATTAAGGTCACTAACCAGGGCGTGGCAACCAAAGATGACAGCGATATCAGAAAAGAAGAGTTTATCTAAAATGTCACTTTCTGCACTATTTGGCAAATTGCAAGAACATGAAATAGAACTTGGAAGATTAGAGCAAAATGAAACCCAAGAAAAGAAGAGCAAAAACATTGCTCTAAAGACCGAATCAAAGGAAGCAGTCAAAGACGAAATTTCTGATGAAGACGAAAACATTAACTTCCTTGTCAAGAAATTCGGTAAATTCCTTAAAAATAACAGAAGTTTCAAAAAGAAGAACTTCAGAAAGAAAGATAGCTCTACTACCAACCAAAATTTCACATGCTTTGAATGCGGGAAACAAGGACATATCAAAGCAGATTGCCCAGATCTCATCAAGAAGAATGCCGGTAAAAGAAAGGATTTCAAGAAAGCATATATAGCATGGGAAGATAATGATATAAGTTCATCATCAGAAACTGAAAGTGATGAATGTGCTAACGTTGCACTAATGGCTTCACATCATTCAGATGACGAAGAGGTTAGTAACTTAAACACTCCTCATTATAATCATGAATTAGCTATAGAATACAATGAAGCACAAAATGCAATAAAAGAACTTCTAGTTGAATGTAAAAATCTACTTAAACAAGTATCAACACAAAAGAAAGAAATTTCATGTCTTAAAGAAAAAATTGATATTATGGAAAAAGATGCTGAAAAATCAAAGCAGAATTTTACATGCAACAAATGTGAGTCCCTTTCATTTAAAATTGTTCAACTAAATAGAGTGATTGAAATATATGAAAAAAGACATATAAGATTGGAAAATGTTCTAAACATGCAAAGATATTCAAACGATAAAAGTGGTATTGGATTTTCTAAATTTGATAAACCAAGTTCAAATAAGACCATCTTTGTCAAATCAAGTACTCAAACCAATCAAAGAAATGTCACAATTTTACAAAAGGGTCACTCTTATAAGGAGAAATCTACTAAAAATAAACTTCATACATATACTAGTAAGATTCCTACTTGCTCATATTGTGGTATTCATGGACACACACCTAATGCTTGTCATATAAGAAACATTAGCATTCCTAAAGGGCATTGCATATGGGTCAAGAAAGGAACTAACCCCCAAGGACCCAAAGCACTTTGGGTACCTAATAAAATTTGATTTCAATTTTGTAGGTATGCACACAAAGTACTTCAAATTTGTGGTGCTTAGATAGTGGGTGCTCCAAACACATGACGGGTGACATAACAAAGTTTTCAGCCTTGACCCTTGAATCAAAAGGATACGTAGTATATGGAGATAATAATAAAGGAAAAATCTTAGGTATTGGTAAGGTTGGAACAGCACCTTCTCCATCAATTGAAGATGTTCTGTATGTTGAAGGACTAAAGCATCAGCCAGCTATGTGACAAAGGACACAAGATAGTCTTCAACAAAGAAGAGTGCATCATTCAAAATGCAGCAACAAGTGAAATTCAATTTATCGGTAAACGTTTCAAGAATATTTTTATACTTAATCTTGACGATTTATCCTTGAAAATGAAATGTCTTTTGGTAAGCGACAACAATGATGCATGGCTATGGCACAAAAGAATTGCACATATCCACATGGATCATTTAAACAAACTAGTCAAGCATGATCTTGTTGTTGGATTACCAAAAATGAAATTTGTCAAGGATAAATTATGTGACACTTGTCAAAAAGGTAAACAAACAAAAACTTCTTTCAAAGCTATAAATGTTATATCAACTACAAGACCACTTCAATTAATACACATGGATTTGTTTGGTCCATCAAGAACTAAAAGTCTTGGTGGAAATTCATATGGACTAGTGATAGTTGATGATTATTCAAGGTACACATGGACCTTGTTTTTGGCAAGTAAAAACGAAGCTTTTAGAGCATTTAAAAATTATGCCAAACTAGTCCAAAATGAACAATCATCCAAAATTGTATCAATTAGAAGTGATCATGGAAGAGAATTTCAAAATACCTTGTTTGAAGAATTCTGTGAAGAAAATGGAATTTTCCACAATTTTTCTGCACCTAGAACACCTCAACAAAATGGGGTTGTTGAGAGAAAGAACAGATCTTTGGTAGAACTTGCAAGAACTATGTTAAGTGATTCAACTCTACCAAAGTACTTTTGGGCAGATGCTGTAAATACGGCATGCTATGTTACTAACAGAGTAAACATTCGGCCACTTCTTAAGAAGACTCCTTATGAACTTTACAAAGGCAGAAAGCCCAATATCTCTCACTTCCACATCTTTGGATGCAAGTGTTTCGTGCTAAATAACGGAAAAGACAATCTTGGAAAATTCGATGAAAAAGCAGATGAAGATGGATGTGAAAAGTGCCTTTCTAAATGGATACATCAATGAAGAAGTCTATGTCAAACAGCCACCTGGTTTTGAGGACTTCAAGAATCCTACACATGTATTCAAACTAAGGAAAGCTCTCTATGGTCTAAAACAAGCACCAAGAGCTTGGTATGACAGATTGAGTGCCTTCCTGTGTAAAAGAGGTTTTGAAAAAGGAAAGGTTGACAAGACATTATTTATTAAACGAAATAATGGTCACACCTTGCTGGTTCAAATCTATGTTGACGATATCATATTCGGATCAACAAACAATGAAATATGTGAAGAATTCTCATTGATGATGCAAGGTGAATTTGAAATGTCCATGATGGGAAAAATAAACTATTTTCTTGGCCTTCACATCAAACAACTCAAGCATGGCATCTTCATCAATCAAGCAAAATATTGCAAAGAATGCTAAAACGATTTGAAATGGAAAATTGTAAAGAAAGTGCTACTCCAATGGGTTCCGGAATGTATGTTGATAAAGATGAATCTGGTATATCCATAGACATTTCAAAATATCGAGGTATGATTGGCTCTTTATTATATCTAACGGCCAGCCGGCCAGATATTATGTTTAGTGTTTGCTTGTGTGCAAGATTTCAGGCAGATCCTAAAGAATCACATCTTGTAGCAGTCAAACGAATCATGAAATATTTGAAAGGAACAACCAACGTAGGACTATGGTATCCGAAAGGTAGTATTTGTAGTCTCGTTGGATATTCTAATTCAGATTATGCAGGATGTAAAACCGACCGTAAAAGCACAAGTGGCACTTGCCATGTCTTGGGAAATGCACTCGTATCATGGTCATGTAAAAAGCAAGCATGTGTTGCACTTAGTACTGCTGAAGCAGAATATATAGCAGCAGGAAGTTGTTGTGCCCAAATTCTGTGGCTTAAGCAACAACTCTGTGACTATGGACTCGATCTCGGATGCATTCCGTTAAAATGCGACAACACTAGTGCGATAAATATCTCAAAGAATCCAATCATGCACTCTCGGACCAAACATATTGATATACGACATCATTTTCTACGCGATCATGTACTTAAAGGAAATGTTGAAGTCACATTTGTGGATACTCATAATCAACTTGCCGACATCTTCACCAAACCACTCCCCAAGGACTCATTTTACAAAATACGACGAGAACTCGGCATCTTAAGTGAAAGTGATCTTTAAAACTATAAGGTACTTTGTTATCATCATTTCAAAGGTATTAGTTCTTTCTCTTATTATCATATTATAATTTAGTTGTATCTGCTTACCTGTCCTTATCTTGGTGTTTATACTGCTATATATAGTATATTACTCTTTGCTTCAAATCAATCGAAGATGTAGCCGACTACACATTCTCGATATCCAAGTGTATTCAACTACACCTGCTCTCAGAACCATTCAGAATCCAAATTTTTCAATTTGTATTCGTATACACTCAAGTGTATTCGACTACACCTTCAAATATTTCTGTTCTATTTAAAAGCCACGACAGCAATTTTGCTTCATTACTCAGATTAGGTATTCGAATACAGTTGCCTTATTCCTCATTTTTTTTCGAAATCCTTCCCTTCATCTTACTCCATTGTTATTAACTTCCAAGCCCAATCCTATTTTGGTCATCTCTATCCTTCCTTCATTCAGATTTCGTAGAAACCCTAAAACCCCAAATCTCTCTCAACTCACTATGTCCAACGTCTCCAACACTGTTCAAGACGCACGCAAACGAGGATCTCGAACTAAGCATGCAAGCGTGGGTCCCTCCAAGAAACGTACAAAGAGCACCAATGTCACGGATTTATCACGCCTCTTACACACACCAGAGGAAATTGCTCGGTTCCGCACACTCTACTCCGACAAACGGCTTATCATTCAAAAATTTGGTACTTTAGACTCTTTTTCTGCATTTCAATTTCCTGCTTTACTTAAAGCTCAATGTATGGAAGAGTTTATTAGTTACAAAGGTCCTATCTATCCCGATTTAGTTAGGGTCTTTTACTGCAATTTATCTAGGGATGGCAAACTGTTGAAATCTCGTGTCAAAGGGAAAGATATTGTGCTTGATTCCCACATTATTGGTGACATTTTTAAAATTCCCTGTGCGGGACAAAGAGTTAGTCCCACTAACCTTTGTAAATGGGCTGGTGTTCCCAAATATGATGCTTATGTTACTCTCTGTCGGCTTAATAAACAAACTATGGAACAGAAGCGTAGTCAAGCCGGTTCTAAATTTGCTAAGCAACGATATGGCGTTGGTCATCTCACTGTTGATTATCGTTTGCTTCATTATTTCTTAAGTTATATCTTGGTCCCCAAAGCTGGAAATTATTCCCAGATTTCTGAGTTTGAACTCCAGCTTATGTACATTATGTTCGAAGGGCTTCCTCTCAATTGGTCATACATCATTAAGTCCGTAATGTTCACATCCAAAGAAGCTGTTGATTTACCTTACGCCAAGGAAGTCACTCGCATTCTTGAACACTTTGAAGTAGACTTCTCTGAAGAGGTTTTGTATACTGTTACGAAGGACAATCTGTTGGATTTAAGTGTTCTTCCTAGTATGAAAATTGTCTGGCACGAACCGCTTCAGAAGTACATTCATCTGAGTGATCTTGGACAAACTTCTGCTAATTCTGATGGCGCTGCAACTGATGCTGCTCCTGACGATGATGATGCTGAAGACACAGCCTCTGATGATGACTATGTCTCCAATCGCATGGTTATGGAAAAACTTGATTCTCTTCAGAACTGCCTCTCTAATTTCACCACTTCGGTTACTACTCGCTTTCAGACTATCGAATCCACCATCGCAACCAACCAAAGCAGTTTGATTCATGAAATGTGTATTTTGTCTAACAAGATTGATCATCTTCATCTCCCGCCTAGCCATCACTGATTAGCATTTCGTTTCCTAGGACTAGTTGACGTTTTGTTATGTTTCCTTTCATGTTTTTGCTTTGCTGTACTGTCTCCTACTTTCGGTTCCATTTTGGCGTTGTACTATGACTCTTATGCACTTTTCTCTGCGTGTTTGCTTGCTTGGTTCTTATATTATGTTTATTTGGCCTATTATGTTTCTATTTTTGTTTTATTCCTTCGTGTATTATTGGTAGTCTTTTTCTTTTTGATCATGTCAAAAGGGGGAGAAAAATCTGGTATTTTGTTGTTCTTTCAACTATGAATATAGGTACTCAATACACATGTTCCCTTGACCATCCGCCACGGAAGTATGCTTACTTTACGGGGGAGCATGATGCGCATACATTACGGGGGAGTCATCAATCCACAACACCACAACAGATGGTTTTGTCATAATCAAAAAGGGGGAGAATGTGAAATACATGTTTTTGATGATACAAAAGACAAGCTCAAAAAGAAGAAGTCTTCAAGACAGTCTCCAAACATTCTCTGATGGATTAAATTAGATGTTTTATGTAAAGGTAAATGATACAATCCATGAAATCATATACAAGAGAACCTTACATCATTACATATGCATAAACAACGTTTTTGAAACTTAAAAACTTTTTTTTCAAAGTATTACACTTAATATTTTTTTGAAATATGCAAAAGTGTATTTGAATACAACATCTTGTATTCGAATACAGATGAAGAATTGCTAAGTCAGTAGCTAAAACCCTTCATCTGTATTCGGCTACATTCCTGTGTATTCGAATACAGATGAAGAAATGCTAAGTCAGTAGCCAAAACCCTTCATCTGTATTCGACTACATCCTATTGTATTCGAATACACCCAGCAAGTCAGTGGCCAAATTAACCAATCTGTATTCGACTACATTCAAGTGTATTCGAATACACAGTGTTAAATTTGAATAAATTTGAACGTTGCAAAGAGGCGTATTCGAATAGACATAGTCTGTATTCGAATACAACTGGAAGCAATGCACTTTTTCAGTTCTGAATTGAATCTAAAACATTGCAATCCTTCTTCAAACCTCTTGGATCAATGGCCACGAATCTGAAGAGATGTTTATGGACTATAAATACATCACAACTTCAGATTCACTAACAACAATCCTACTACACAACTTCAAGACTTTGAACAAACTTTTCTGAATTTTTCTCAAAGTCATTTTCTTAAATTCAAGTACTTGCATATCATTTTCATATCCTTAAGGTTCTCAACGTACTTGAATCAATCTTGGATTGTTATCATTCTACCTCTTTCTTACTCCTATAAACTTATCAAATCACAAGTGTTTGTAATAGAAAGTTGTACTTTCTTTAAGTGTTTTTATCTAAGATAGTAGTGTTCTATCATAGAAGATTTGTTAGAAGGTTGTAGCAAAGGTCCTAGGGTGAGGACTTGTACATATTCTGACAAATAGTGAAGGAAATCTCTTGTGGTGAGCAAGAGGACTGGATGTACCCTTGGTTATAAGGGGAACCAGGATAAATCTTCTGTGTTTCATTTACTTACTGCTATTTACTGTTTCATCTATCATCATTAACCGCAAAAATCGATCACTAAACTCTGAAAACATCTAAAATACCCAAACACCTAATTCACCCCCCCCC
>JBBPBQ010000004.1:43181706-43241052 GCA_037974755.1 Cicer yamashitae
CCCCCCCCCCCCCCCCCTCTTAGGTGCACATCTGATCTTACAATTTTAAAAAAATTGAAATAAAATATTCTTGAGAACTTAAAATAATATCCAAAGTCTTTTTTTTTTTAAATTTATTCAGTTGAATGTTATGGATAGTTATTCTTGAGATTAATTTTTGATACTGTGAAACAAACGCTCTCTTACTCGATAAATTATTTTAATTCAATTTTAATTTATATTTTGATTTTATAGAGATTAAAAATATTATTTTATTATGCTTTTTTAATTTTAAAATAGGGATTAAAAGTTAATAAGAAAATTTTAGTAATTAAAAAGTTGAGAGCTTTTGTATAAGGACTAAAAATAAAATTTTGAAATTTCATAAACACTAAATATTTTTTTATATATAACTATTAAAATTATAATCTTTTTTTATTAGGAGTACAGTTTTTTAAAATTAAAACATTACCTTCAAAATATTTAAGATGGTCTTGACTCTTATATATAACTTTAAAAGTAGTTATAATTGAAGCTATTATAACTTTCATATATTAATTGATTAATAATATAAAAAACCTTTACTTTGAAAATGAGAAAATCATACATATATTTTTTTACTCAGACATAATGACCACCTAACAATATCGATATTTGTTAATTGAGTTAAGACTTAAAAATAAAATCATTCATATTTCTAATATATGAAAAAGAAAACTGCATAGTATAATTTTCCATGTATATTTAATTATGCTTTATAAAAATGTAATTTTATATATATTTAATGTCGTAAATTTATAGAAATGTTGGACTCTACTGCTCAAAATTTCTTACACCATCCTTGATTATTTATCGGTCTTTTTATAGCATACGTTTTATTTTACATCTCTATAAAGCAAACATATTAAACATATTGCTACAGCATTATTTTGGTTCTCAATTTGGTTGTCATGTTAGGAATTGACTGAAATCCTACTAGAGTTTAAAATAGTTTACTCTGAATTGTAGTAAAATATAACACTCAATTACTTTAACATAAAAATCTGAATCAAATAGAATCTGATTTATAAGAAGTGCAAAATATTTACTTAATGTACAACTGCACAAGTGTCTTCAATAGACCTAACCAAACCTATGTTAGCATAAAATCTAGATCCTCATCATGATTCAGGATGAGAGAACATCCCTATAACAGTGCCTTATTATTTTCTATTCACCCATTTGTGCAAGCTTTGTCAATGTCTTCAATTCCATTAGAGCTCTTGAAACCAGAATCATGCAAACTACTTTGTCAATTAGTGATTATAAAGATTTGTAAGAACGACGCAACAGAGAATCAGTAGTAACTTTTTAGTAGATGGATTCAAGTACTTAAACTAATCGATATTTTTTAATGTGTTCTCCTTCTCTGTAAGAGTCTCATAACACTTTTATTTGTATTAATAAATTAGGATTAAGTAATTTTTAAAAATAAATGTCTACCATTATAACTAATTAAGTTGAATTCTCAAGTTTTATTTTATTGTAAAAACTTTCCTCAAATTCCAAATAATCATATTAAATATAAATCTTTCATATTTAATTTACTCCAAAAAATTTCATATTTATTAATTTTATATTTAATTTCGTTTTATTTTCTATTAAATAAAATAAAAAGTTTTGAATTAACTTTTTTATCACCATGTTATTATTAGACCAAAAAAGTAATAAATAAAAAGTCTAACATATATCTCTTTTTATTAACAAGTGAATATCATACGGAAAATTACATAAAAAATATATATTGAAATAAAAAAAAAAGGGTAAAAAGTCCAAAACACCCTTTTTGTTATATTTTTTTTTGTAAACCAAATAAGAAAATGCGGAAAAAATTAGGTGTCACAACATTATTTGTCCAATTTTAAGAAAATATTTGAAAATGAATTTGATATAAATATTATCAAAACTCCTAAAGAGCTTCTAAAATCAAATTGATTAAAGAAAAAGTTTGAGATAAAATATGTACGAAGGAAAAAGATTTATGTTGATTTAATATTTAAAGAATAGTATTTGAGTAAAGCATGAAGTTTATATAACAAAAGTACTAATATGGTTATATATTGACAAATCACATTTGTTGTGTACTCCAATAGTTCTAAGATCACTAGACGTGAACAAATATTGATTTTAGAACTTGAGAAAATGATGAACTAATTGGTCATGAACTACCATATTTTAGTTCAAAAGACAATATGGAACCTTGCTAATTGTACATAGTTTGAATATTATTTATTGTCAATTTATTAACGGTAAACAACTTTTCACCACACAAAGACATTAAAACAAAGTCAAGCATATATTTTGTTACCTTAGATATGCAGGTTATTTGTCTAATCATCATAATGACATTTTATCATTACATGAGGCAAGTCAATAATGCGTTTTTGTTGAGATATGTGATTCTACACATACAAGAAACTTGTGGTTTTTCTTCTAAAACAGAGTTATTGCAACAATTCAATGTGAAGATAATATCACATGCACTACTAATTTGGAGAAAAATATAGCAAAGGAGATAGAACAAATATTTCTACAAAGTCACTGCCAAGTGAAGCTTTTGAACAACTAATATCAAAGATTAATTGACCTTCACCGTCTCAGATATAATTGTCTCTATGAAGGAGAAAATTAAATGCGTACTGCACTCTTCAATTATTGTTATGTTTCAATAAATATGATATGTTATTTTAAATTGTTGGTTGAATTCAATAATTAAAAAACAACCGTTTACTTATTTTGCACAAATATTAAAATAAATTAGAATGTGTGTTATTAACATGTTATAAATGATACTATAAATTTAAAGCTTACACATTAAATTTTTATGCCAGAAAGACAAAAGATAAGTTAAATTTAAAAGGAAAGTTTAATGGTAATACATAGACAATTGAAGTCATGATAATCAATGAACTGATAATTTATGGTATAAACAAAGATTTTATGAAATTCATATGTTATAGACACAAGTGATTTCATATTTATTTTAAAAACACGAACTAAATTATTCTGATTTATTGTCACAGATTTTAAACAGATTTGATTTCCTTGTAAAACGTCTTTGTGAAGATAAAATTTCCACCATCCAATTCATATTTTTGTGATTTTATCTGGTTCATGTATTATACAGATAAAAAAAGATACATTGTCACCATTATCTCCATATAAATTAAGAGTGTTAAATATATATCCTTACATATTCTACAATACTCTCGTGTAGAATTTAAAAACTAATAGCAAAATTAATTATTTCCTTATCTTTATAATGAGATGTAAAAGAAACAATAAAAGAAAAATATAGTTAAAACATTATCAATACTTAACTAATTGGGATATGTTGTTGTGTATTTAAATAACGTAACATCAAAGTCACTACAAGAATAACATCAATTTGTGGCCAATTTAAAAAAGATTTTGCGGCCGAAAAGGATCCAGATTTGATAGTTCTGCGTTATTTGAATTAAATGAGCTAGATCTAAAATCCTTCTCAATTGTATTTTTAGCGCTCATGGAGGAATGATTTATGCCAGCATGTTCAACGGGAGACATTGAAAACTCTACATTGTTTACATGACAGCTTCACCAAAGTCCTCATGAAACCTTACTTCTTCATCTTCTACAGTAAATTTAGGCTCCTTTAATTTTTCCGCTCTATTATCAACTTGTTCTATACTAGGCTTAATTGCGGATTTAATCCCCTTATTTTCACCAATTCACAATATAGGTCAACCTTTTTCAAAATCTGACAGTTTTGATCCCTCTTTCAGATTTTTAATTTAAAAAATAATGATGTGACATCTTATAAATGATGTTGAATCATTAACATCCAAGAAATTGACATAAAACCTTATAAAAACTTCAATTTCAACTCAAAATTATGATTGTATGACATGTCATTTAAAATACATCCTATCACGATTTTTTAACTCAAAAATATGAGAGAGATCAAAAGAATATAATGTTGCAAATTTATTTCAATCAGAAAAAATATTGCAAATTTATGGGTTGGTCTTTGATTATGTATTCGGTCTTCTTAAAAAGCAAACTTTTTTTTACATCCCTATAAAGCAAAGATATTGTTAGTGTTATTTATGTTCCTCAACTTAGTTTAAAATAGTTTTCTATGAGTTGCTGCAAATTATAATAGTAAATTGTTATAACAAACCATAAAAAAATTACTATAACATAAAATAATTATGATACATAAACATCCAATATACACCTAAATGGGTATGTACCAATCATTTTTGAACATAAAAATCAGAATAAAAAATCTGATTTATAAGAATTGCAAAATATTTACTTAATGTTCAACTGCACAAGTGTCTTCAATAGACCTAACCAACCCTATGTTAGCACAAAATCTGGATCCCCATCATGATTCAGGATGAGAGAACATCCCTATACCAGTGCATTATTATTTTCTATTCACTCATTTGTGCAAGCTTTGTCAATATCTTCAATTTCATCAGAGCTCTTGATTCCAGAATCTTGAAAACCACATTCAACAGGTTGTATGATATTACCAAATAGCATAATTGAACGGGAACTAGCCTTTTTAGTATTGCAGTTGTGTGTCCCATTAATCTTTGTGCCAAAGGTATTGACACTAATATTGCTATCCGATGGCCTGTCATTAGATATAGAACTGTGAAGGGTTAGCTCTGTTGACACTATACTCAATCCTGCCACTGAATTAACCCCAAAGAAACTATTGCCCTTATCTGATACAGATAGAAAATTTTGCCTGACTCCCTGTATGCTAGCACATAAAGTATCATAATTCAACGGTGTTCTGTTTGAGGATTTGGTTGTTGAACAAAGGAACTCTATTGTAGTATTTAAAGGGGCTCCCTCAATGCCACTTGACAGGGTAGAATCCTGAGTAGCTCTAAACTTTTTTGTTGGGGGGAGGGGGAATGCTAAACATAGTGCAGGTATGTGGGAAATAAGTTCAACTTGCCATGGACTCACTTGCTTTAGATTCTCTGAGACTTCATGTCCATCCCAGTTAACCTGTCATGTTGAGATATAAAATTGTTAGAATCCAATTTCAATCATTTGAAGCATAAGATAAATTTTTTTATTGATTTTGTATTCTCACTACACTGACTCTAGCTACTATTATAAAATAACTATTCCTATTTTAATACTCTAATCTTTTGTTCAAAATACTCACGGTCATTGATATTCTTTTAATATAATAAAAATCAAAAAAAAGAAAACATAGATACCTGAAGCATGCGCCATGGAGTAGCAGTAGAGACGTTAGAGATTGTCCCCAGAATGAATTTCATCTTTGAAAAATCACGATCATTCTCCAAACAAAGCTTCACTCTCATTCCACAACTCCAATCAATCTTCATAGCATCATCAACCATCTTAGCATCCACCACAAAATCACACCAACAACTGTCACTCGGATAATACACAACCTCAAACGCATTCTTCTTCTCCGCCGATTCCGCCGCCTCTCTAACCGCTTGCTCCGTTACTTTCCCCCTTTTCCCGCTCCTCGAAAAACCTTCAAACTCCTTGTTCTCCTCTGACGCCTCTGCAGCTGAGGCGGCGTCGAATTTCATGATTCTTTGAATTCCGACGAATATTTCTTCGGTCGAGTTTTTCATAAAAACAACCGAATCCCCGGCGACGAGTTTTTTCTTGTTCACAAAAGTACTCCATCCAGTCGTGAACAAGTGTCGCCGGGGATTCCCGCGAAAAGTGTGAGTAAACTTCCAGACTTCGCCGTGAACGTCGGTGATGAAGAGTTCCTGAGACGGCGGTACGGCCTTGAAATCAAGTTTCGGGAGGACCGTGTCGGCGCAGGAGCGCGGCACGGAGAACGCACCGCCGTTATTAGAATCGGATTGAGAGAGAATCTTGACAGATGAAACAACTTTATCGCCGTCGTCGGAATCGGAATGATCTTGAGGTTCTTGGAGACGGAAGTTAGTTACGGGAGTGAGAAGAAGTTTGACAAAGACTTCATCGGAGTGACTATCAGCAAGAAGATCAACGGTGGAGACGAGACAAGGAATGATCGAACGGTGACGATTGAGAATGGAGAGTGTGTGAGTGGTTGGGGAAGGGGAGGCGTGGTGTAAGTGACCTAGTGGGAAATAATAAACTTGTGAATGAAGCTTTGGGATTTTGACGGAGGCTCCGGTGCATCTCTGCAAGATATTTGAGTTAACACGGCGGATATGAGGCGAAGACATGGCGGAGGTTTTGCAATTGGAAAAGTGAGAATGAATAGAGTTATTTATGGAGAGAGAAAGTGAAAGCGCGAATAAGCTTTGATTTGGTTTGCTTTGAAATAATAAAGAGTATATATAGTAGTTGGATTGTGTGAGTGAAAAAGTTATTTCACTCATCCGAGTTTTGCTCCACTTATCTTTATAAGTGGTTTCTTCATAGCTCCTTTTATTTTACTTTCTCTAAATAGATTTTGACTATATGAATTTATTAAAAGTATAAAATATATTTAAATTTATCTTTTGTTGGTAATTTAATAATTAAAATGATTAACGGAAAATATATATTAAAGACAAAATTAATTAACTAAAGAAGACAATGATTATTAATAAATATTTTTTGTATGTTTTTGTAATTTTAATATATTAATAAACTATTATAACAAGACTCCCACATTTGCATTAAAAAAAACCAGCTCTTAAGTTTAAAGAAAATTCAAATATAGTGAAGACACCGTCTATAACATAGATCTTTCTCTTTGCCGTACCATTTATTTTTAGTTTTAGTGTATTAAGTATTAAAATAATGTTTTTTCAAAATCAATTATAGGTTGTTGTCCAAACAAGATAGTGAATGGGTTTGCCCCTCTTTAAGGCCAATTTGTTATGTACTTAAAAAAAAAATGATTTTAGTATTTAATAATTTAAGATATTTTTAGAGATAAAAAATTGTTTGCTTTGTGTTTGTTTGATAAACCTATTTTTATAAGATTTTAAGAAGGTATTTATCCTCTATTTTATCTTACTTTATAGTTTTAATTTCAAGTTATTCTTATTTATTCATTTATTTATTTATTATATTTTCAGAATTGATCATGAGATATAAAATAATTCAAATTGGTCAAATCTACTAAGTTTTTAGTGTAAAAATATCAAGTTTCTAGTGCACACTTCAAGGAGATTGAATTTTATGATAAGATAATGTTGCCAAAGAAGAGGGAATGTTGTTGCCAAAGAAGGGGAAGGTTGTTGCATAAAATTAGGATATTGGTATAAGAAATTAGAAACAAAAAGTGGCTGCACACCAGAAACATAATCGAAGGAGTAGAAAAAAACTAGAGAAAGAAAATAAAGAGAAACACTTTAGAAAATTAAGAGTGTTTGGAGCTGGAGTAAAATGTCTCAAATTTTGGAGAAAAAAATCATAATCTGAGGGTTTTATTTCTTTTCCTTTAATTGATGAGCACTTCTATTATTTGCATTATTTTCTATATGTGAATGAGTAACTAAGCTCTCTTCTTGGGTCTTTGGTGAATCTTATGATTAAGATACTTTGTACTATGTCTTAGTTATAAATTCTAGTTTTATTTTAGGTTTTTGTTGTTTATATCAATTAAATTGTTCTATTGTTTTATTTACATGTTTGAGATGATCGGTCTTTGCATGCCTTAATCAATCAATTGACTAGTGACCAACTACAATTAATTGGTAGATCCATAGGATAATTGAGATTATGATTCTTGTATGATGAAACATAGATACTAATCTTTCAATCACTCAACCTTTTGGTTCTTTATGTTTTCTCTTAATTATATTTTTTTGTATGATTAATCAAAAAATTAATTTAGGGAAAATAATATTACATTGAATGACAAATCTTTGCTAATAGTTTTAAAGAGGGATTAATAATTGAGAAAATAAATAAGAATTCATATAAAACTAGGACTAGAGGTATTGATATTACAACTGAAACCATGAACCTAGGTTTACTTTCCATTAATTCAAAGTTGTGTTGTTATATACTCTCATTATAATTTTATGTTATCTTTACGTTTTTGTTATCACGAATCAACAATAATTTTCATTAGTCTAAATAATATAAAATCTTGATTAATTTGGTAGTTGTTAAATTAATCTCTGTGAATACGATAATCTTATATACTACTACTTAGCAAACCCATACACTTGCAGAATTTTGCGCAACATTTTTCAAAAAATCAATTATAAAAAATGGTTTATTTTTAGATGCTATTAAAATGCTGTGAATGTAATGCAATGTACTAGACTACTGTTAGTGGCCTTTATGTTTGGTCTTGTAGTGTATGTAGTGGCTTGGCCCAATTAGTGGAAGTCAATTAGTTAGTTAGCCTTTGATTGATGAATTAAGAAAAGGATTTTGTAATCCTTCTTCTTCAATTATTTGTAAGCATTATTTTGGCCATTTTTGCTCCTTCACTAGGATCTTGAGTCTGTAGAAGACAATTTCAACAGATTCCAAACCATAAAAATCTCAATGAAGAATTGTGGAGAAGCGTTCACTCATGAAAAGATAGTGGAGAAATTTATCAGGGCTTTGACTCCAAGATTTGACTACATTGTAGTGGCAATTGAAGAGTCTAAGGATTTGGGAATAATAAAAATTAAAGAACTTCAGAGTTCTCTTAAGGCTCATGAACAAAGGGCAAACGAAACTTTGAGATTTTTTAGTTCATTATGCTATAATCACATTCCAGACCAAAGAATGATGAAGTTGGATGATAGGAGTGAAGCTTCAGTAATAGTAGGATATCATCCTACCGACGCATATAAGTTGGACATTAATCCAAAGTTAAAGAAAGTCGTAATTACTAGAGATGTGATGATAGAAGAATCCTCTAGTTGGGATTCGAAAAAGGAGCAACATCAAACCCCTAAGATTCAAGTAAATGAGCCTGAACCCAACAACAGTACTCCACCTGAGAATCAGTGTAACCAAGGTCAAAGACACTCAATCACGAAAAGGTTTCCTCTCCATAAGGCTCTCGAATTATGAAGTTAAAAATAATGTCATTTGAGATGATGGTGAACTAGTGCACCCAACTTTCACGGCATACACAAAACCAATCAGCTGGAAGGAAGCTATTGCAATTCTCAAATTGAAAGCAACAATGAATGAAAATATTACTGTTATAAAAGGAATAATACATGGAAGTTGGTGGACCCCCTCATTTCAAAGAAGTTAATCAATGTTAAATGGGTGTTTAAATTGAAACTCAAACCCGATGGTAGCATAACCAAGCATAAAGCAAGACTTATTGCTAGGGGGTTTCTTCAGAAGCAAGACTTAAACTACATTGAAATGTATCCATCTGTAACACAAATAGAGACCATAAGGTTCGTAGTGGCAGTGGCCAACTCTTGTTGTAAAATACATGTTTTTGATGATACAAAAGATGATCTTGCTCAAAGCGACAAGCTCAAAAAGAAGAAAGTCTTCAAAGACAGTCTCCAAACATTCTCTGATGATTTAAATTAGATGTTCTATGTAAAGGTAAATGATACAATCCTTGAAATCATATACAAGAGAACCTTACATCTTTACATATGCATAAACAACATTTTTGAAAGCCAAAAACGTTATTTTAAAAGCATTAAAATTAATATTTTTGAAATATGCAAAGGTGTATTCGAATACAACATCATGTAATCAAATACAGATGAAGAATTGCTAAGTCAGTAGCCAAAACCCTTCATCTGTATTCGGCTACATCCTTGTGTATTCGAATACAGATGAAGAAATGCTAAGTCAGTAGCCAAAACCCTTCATCTGTATTCGACTACATTCTATTGTATTCGAATACATCCAGCAAGTCAGTGGCCAAATTAACCAATCTGTATTCGACTACATCAAAGTGTATTCGAATACACAGTATTAAATTTGAATAAATTTGAACGTTGCAAAGAGGCGTATTCGAATACACATAGCTTGTATTCGAATACAACTGGAAGCAATGCACTTTTTCAGTTCTGAATTGAATCTAAAACATTGCAATTCTTCCTCAAACCTCTTGGATCAATGGCCACGAATCTGAAGAGATGTTTATGGACTATAAATACATCACAACTTTAGATTCAAAGACAGCAATCCTACTACACAACTTCAAGACTTTGAACAAACTTTTCTGAATTTTTCTCAAAGTCATTTTCTTAAATTCAAGTACTTGCATATCATTTTCATATCCTTAAGGTTCTCAATGTACTTGAATCAATCTTGGATTGTTATCATTCTACCTCTTTCTTACTCCTATACTCTTATAAAATCACAAGTGTTTGTAAAAGAAAGTTGTACTTTCTTTAAGTGTTTTATCTAAGATAGTAGTGTTCTATCATAGAAGATTTGTTAGAAGGTTGTAGCAAAGGTCCTAGGGTGAGGACTTGTACATATTCTGACAAATAGTGAAGGAAATCTCTTGTGGTGAGCAAGAGGACTGGATGTACCCTTGGTTATAAGGGGAACCAGGATAAATATGCTGTGTTCTTTTACTTACTGCTATTTACTCTTTCATCGACCATCATTAAGAGCAAAAATCGATCACTAAATTTCTGAAAACTATTAACATTCTCAAACACCTAATTCACCCCCCCTCTTAGGTGCACATCTGATCTTACACTTGTGAATGGTATTTGTTCCACATGAGTGTCAAATCTTCTTTCCTAAATGGCCCTTTACAAGAAGAGGTGTATGTTCTACAACCTCCTCGATTTGAGATACGAGGTGAGAAGCATAAAGTCTACAAGGTTGAGAAATCCTTATATGGGCTCAAGTAGGCTCCTGATGCTTGGAACATAAGGATAGATGATTTCTTTCAATAGGAAGGTTTTGTGAAATGTTCAGTTGAATATGGTATTTACATGAAACGAGTTGTCATAACTGATGCAATCTTGTTATGTATGTATGTTGACGACCTCTTAATTACTAGAGGGAACCTTGTTGTAAGACTTTGAATTTTCTAGACTCTAATTTCTACAATTATGTTGTATTTTGTGTTGAATTGCATAGACTATTAGCCCTATTTTTATTTTATGAAATTAAGTACCAAAAGTATAATTTTGTTAGAGTTAGTAATATACTTTTGAATAACCGATTAAAATTATTTATTAGAGTATAATTTAATTAAGTTACAAAAAATTTATTACCGATAAAATTTTTAAAAGGTCACATGTAGCGACGAGAGTAGATATTTTTATTAAATTAGATTGAGAAGTGAGTGATGTGATGTGTATAAGACTGTTTAGATGTTGTAATGATTATTTTAGTAAAAACTTAAATATTTAATTATAATATTTTTTTTTGTAAGTTAAAAATAAAAAAAAAATAAAAAAAGAAGAGCCCAGCCTTTTAAACGAAAGCCAACGACAAATCTTTTGAGAGACAAATCTTCATCTTGAGACAAATCTAAGAGGAATTAGGAGAAAACAATTGAATCAAAGTTGTTCATCTTGGTATTGTAGTGTTTGTGGTGACTTTGGATTGTAAGTTTCTTTCTCTCCCTTTTTTTCCCTCTTAGGCCACATGCTTGTATTGTTGTTGTTATTGGTGTTTTAAAAAAAATAAAATAATTCCTGTTGTTGACGTTGTTAGTAATGGTTAAAAAAATTTGATTTTTGATGTGCTTGAGTTATGTAATGAGTTGTTTTCAAATAAATGAGTTTGAACTGAAGCTGAAACTTTACAAAAAAATTTAGGGCACGTTTGATGGACCGGATATAGGCACATGATATGATAAGGAGCAGGATAGGCACAGGATAAGATATGAGTAGGATAAAGAGTTATCATGTCATGTGTTTGATGTGCACATGATAACAAAGTTGATAAGATTAGTTTATCCTATTCAACGTTTGATACACAACACATAACAAGATGATATGATTTATATTTTGATAAAATGACAAATTTGTCTTTAAAATCTATTTAATTTTTTTTTCTTTCAAAATAACATTCATATAATTTTTTATAAATAAATAAAAATGCTAAAAAAATGTAAATAATTTATAAAGTAATTTTATATACTTGAAAAACATGTGATTTCTCTATCCATCACAATTGAAGAATGACTAACTATCATAGAAATTGTGATTTCTTTATCTATCACAATTGAAGAATGACTCACTATCATAAAAATGTAAATAATTTATGAAGTAATTTTATATACTTGAAAAAATTGTGATTTCTCTATCTATCACAATTGAAGAATGACTCACTATCATAAAAATTGTGATTTCTTTATCTATCACAATTGAAGAATAACTCACTATCATACAAATGTAAATAATTTATGAAGTAATTTTATATACTTGAAAAAATTGTGATTTCTCTATCTATCACAATTGAAGAATGACTCGTTATCATAAAAAATGTGATTTCTTTATCTATCACAATTGAATAATGACTCACTATCATAAAAATGTAAATAATTTATGAAGTAATTTTATATACTTGAAAAAATTGCGATTTCTCTATCTATCACAATTGAAGAATTACTTAGAGTTTGTTTGATTCAAATCCCAAAAACTCTATTTTAGTATTTTAAAATTTAAAAACTAAATAATTTGTTTGTATTACTTGTTTTTAAAAACTGTTTTCTAAAACTATTTTTAATATTATACTTTTTAAAACTTAAAAAGCAAAACAGATAAATGATGTTTTACTTTTTATTTTTCAGTTTTTTTTAATTCTCTAGTCAAAGACTGTTTTAAAAAATTAAAGTTGCAAACAAATTTTTTTAAATTTTCTTTTTAAATTTTTTTTTTAAAACTTATTTATAAAATAGTTTTCAAAAACTAAAAAGTAAAACACAATCAAACAAGCCCTTCTTATCATAACAAAACGAAAATAATTATTATTTTTCATCAATTTTTTTTATATTATTATAGAATAAAATAATTAAGAAAACAATCAAAAACATACCTTATTATCATAACATAACATGTCTTATTATCATAGAATGCCACATTGAGATTCGAACACAGACTCATTAAGTTCAGGCGAAGAGAGAAACGCTAACAAGTTAAATTTTAAGTTCAAATTTTAACTAAGTTAAAGAGTTTGAACAAAAAGTTAAAGTGTGAAATTAATGTATTTCGAGTTAAAAATGTTACTCTTTTAGTAGTGGGATGGGAGTGTGTGAGTTACGGAAAAAGTTGTTTTAGTCATCTAGATTTTTACTCCAATTATCTCCAATTATCTTTGTAGTTTGTTCAACACTCCTTCTATTTTACTCTCTCCGGATGAGATTTTGATTTGTGGAGTACTATTTGTCTAAATTGGAGTACTATTTATCTACTTAAATCGGTACACATTTTGATCGGTAAATGTTTTATAGTTTATGAATTTATTAAAATTATAAAATATATTTAAATTTATCTTTTGTCAGTTATTTAATAAATAAAGTGATTAACAAAAAATATATATTAAAGACAAACTTAATTAACTAAAGACAAATTTAAAGACAATGATTATTAATAGATGCATTTTTGTATATTTTTGTAATTTTAATACATTAATAAACTATTATAACAAACACTCACACATTTTGCATTAAAAATAAAAACTATTCATATGTTTAAAAAAAAATCAAAATACAGTGGAGACACAATCTATAACATAGATCGTAAATACCCTCTTACAATCTATAATTGATTTTGAAAAAAATATATTTTAATACCTAATACACTAAAACTAAAAATAGTTGTGATTTCATCTTATTCTTATTTATTCATTTATTTATTAAATTTGCTGATCATGAGATATAAAATAATTCAAATTGGTCAAACCGACTAAGTATTTAGTGCAAAAATATTAAGTTTATCTTTTGTCAGTTATTTAATAAATAAAGTGATTAACAAAAAAATATATATTGAGGACAAATTTAATTAACTAAAGACAAATTTAAAGACAATGATTATTAATAGACGCATTTTTGTATATTTTTGTAATTTTAATACATTAATAAACTATTATAACAAACACTCACACATTTTGCATTAAAAATAAAAACCATTCACATGTTTAAAAAAAAATCAAAATATAGTAGAGACACAATCTATAACATAGATCGTAAATACCCTCTTACAATCTATAATTGATTTTGAAAAAAATATATTTTAATACTTAATACACTAAAACTAAAAATAGTTTTGATTTCAACTTATTCTTATTTATTCATTTATTTATTATATTTGCAGAATTGATCATGAGATATAAAATAATTCAAATTGGTCAAACCTACTAAATATTTAGTGCAAAAATATTAATTTTTAGTGCAGGAGATTGAATTTTATGATAAGATAATGTTGCCAAAGAAGAGGGAATGTTGTTGCCAAAAAGGGGAAGGTTGTTGCATAAAATTAGGATCATGGTAAGAGAAATCAGAAAGAGAAACGGGGCAGCACACTAGAAACAGAATCGAAGGAGTAGAAAAAAACTAGAGAAAGAAAATAAGGAAAAACACTTTGGAAACCTAAGAGTATTTGTATTTGGAGTAAAATGTCTCAAATTTTGGAGAAAAAAAAATCATACTCTTTGAGGATTTTATTTCTTTTCTTTTAATTGATGAACACTTCTATTATTTGCATTATTTTCTATATGTCAATGAGTAACTAAGCTCTCTTCTAGGGTATTTGGTGAATCTTGTGACTAAGATACCTTTGTAGTATGTCTTAGTTTTAAATTCTAGTTTTATTTTAGATTTTTGTTGTTTATCTCAATTAAATTGTTCTATTGTTTTATTTACATGTTTGGGATGACCGACCTTTGCATGCCTTAATCTATAGGATAATTGAGATTAGGATTCTTGTATGATGAAACATAGATACTAATCTTGCAATCACTCAACCTCTTGGTTCTTTATGCTTTCTCTTAATTATATTTTTTGTATGATCAATCAAAGAATTAATTTAGGGAAAATAATATTACATTGAATGATGAATCTTTGTTAATAGTTTTCAAGAGGGATTGATAATTGAGAAAATAAATAAGAATTCATATAAAACTAAGACTAGAGGTATTGATATTACAAGTGAAACCATGACTCTAAGTTTACTTTCCATTAATTCAAAGTTGTGTTTTTATATACTCTCATTATAATTTTTATGCTATCTTTACGTTTTTGTTATCACGAATCAACAATAATTTTCATTAGTCTAAATAATATAAAATCTTGATTAATTTGATAGTTGTTAAAATGTCGTGAATGTAATTCATTGTACTAGACTAGTGTTAATGGCCTTTGTGTTTGGTCTTGTAGTGTATGTAGTGGCTTGGCCCAATTAGTTAGTTAGCCTTTGATTGATGAATTAAGAAAAGAGTTTTGCAATCCTTCTTCTTCAATTATTTGTAAGCATTATTTTGCGCATTTTTTGCTCCTTCACTAGGAACTTGAGTCTGTAGGAGACAATTTCAACAAATGTTTTGCTCCTTTGAGATTTTTTGGTTCATTATGCTATAATCACATTCCAGACCAAAGAATGATGAAGTTGGATGATAGGAGTGAAGTTTCAGTAATAATAGGATATCATCCTATCGGCGCATATAAGTTGTACATTAATCCAAAGTTAAAGAAAGTCGTCAATAGTAGAGATGTGATGATAGAAGAATCCTCTAGTTGGGATTCGAAAAAGGAGCAACATCAAACCCCTAAGCTTCAAGTAAATGAGCCTGAACCCAACAACAGTATTCCACCTGAGAATCAGTGTAACCAAGGTCCAAGACACTTAATCACGAAAAGGTTTCCCCTCTCTAAGGCTCTCGAATTATGAAGTTAAAAATAATGTAATTGAGATGATGGTGTGCGCCCAACTTTCACGGCGTACACAAAACCAATTAGCTGGAAGGAAGCTATTGCAATTCTCAAATTGAAAGCAATAATGAATGAAAAGATTACTGTTATAAAAGGAATAATACACGGAAGTTGGTGGACCCCCTCATTTCAAAGAAGTTAATCAGTGTTCAATGGGTGTTTAAGTTGAAACCCAAACTTGATGGTAGCATAGCCAAGCATAAAGCAAGACTTGTTGCTAGGGGGTCTCTTTAGAAGCAAGGCTTAAACTACATTGAAATGTATGCGCTTATAACACGCATAGAGACCATAAGGTTGGTAGTGGAAGTGGCCAACTCTTATGAATAGTATTTGTTCCACATGGATGTCAAATCTTCTTTCCTAAATGGCCCTTTACAAGAAGAGGTGTATGTTCTACAAGGTTGAGAAATCCTTATATGGGCTCAAGCAGACTCCTCATGCTTGGAACATTAGGATAGATGATTTCGTTCAATATGAAGGTTTTGTGAGATGTTCAGTTGAATTTGGTATTTACATGAAACGAGTTGCCATCACTGATGCAATCTTGTTATGTATGTATGTTGACGACCTCTTAATTACTAGAGGGAACCTTGTTGTCATAGATAAATTGAAGTAGCAATGTCAATCTACAAGAAAGGGGGTTGAATTGTAAATTCACCCTTTTAAAAATTCCTATTAAAAACTTAAGAAAATAACTCAAGATTGATCTTGGTTGTGAAAACAGAAAACAGATAACGTTTTTGGTTTCTAACCAGAAAACGGAGAACGTTCTTGGTTAGTTTAAATCAACAATTTAACTTATCTATTTAACTTGATAATCAAACAGACTGAAAGTAAATAGATAAGGGAAGAGATATCGCACAAGGATATATCCTGGTTCATCCTACTCGGGCTACGTCCAGTCCTCACAACTATGAGATTTTCCACTAAGTGTTCAAACGGAGAACAATCTCGATTTTACACCACCAGTTCAGATCAACCTTGATCTGTTACAAAGTTAAACCTTTCCACCCAGAAAGGAGTTCAAATAGGTCACCTATCAATATTTAGATAGGAGTTTACTCTTCACCTTTTAACCATAAAATGATGTTCTACAAACTACTCAAACTATACTCAACACTTATAGTCTTGAGTTTACACGATTATGATTTAAAGTGTTTTGTCAGAATCTGAGAAAGCTCAACACTTGTTTGAGTTTTAATTCTTTTGATAAAGAAATACAATAGAATGATTCTAGGAATCAAATGAGAAAAATCAGAACTAATTCTATGTTTGTGAGTGAGAGATTTTCAAGTATTATTGTAAGTAAGTGATGGATTTTCTTAGCACTTGAAGTTCTAATTCTTCCTTGAACTTGGCCTTCCTTTTGTAGGTTTTAGGAAGGTTGCTGACAACCAAAAGAGCTGTTGGAAAGTGCTCTGCTGTCATGTGTCAGATTTGACCAAAGACCAAACTTTATGAATTAAAAACGTTCATGTTTTTGAACATTCTGCGTTTCGCTTCTGTGATAGGAATGGTTGGTCTAAAGCTTCTCATTCTTGGACAACTTTGATTGTGTTTAATGATCCTTTGATTCTCAGATATATGATTGATGCATTCAGTTCAAGACAGTGTTTTGATTCGTGCAAAACAGACTGGAGAATGATTGTTGAACATTCTAGATACTGATGATCATTCTGAACACTGATTTGATCATTTTGGAATCTGATGTTAACATTCTGCAGATTGATGTTATCATGCTGGAAAATGATGTTTTAACATGCTGAAGAATGATGTTAACATGCTGGAGAATGATTGGTCTTGCTTGAACTATGTTTGATTTAACATAATCCATAGTTTTTCTACTTTGTATTTTGAATTGATTCTTTGTTGAGATGAATCCTTTATATTCCTTGGATAGTATAGATCACATGATTGTGAAATACAGAAACAATGATTGCGAAATCCAGGATCAATTTCTTCTTCAACAAAGGAGATCATTTGTTCTTCCAATTTCAGAACTATGGAGAACGTTCTCCGTTTTCCATGCTTCTGTCAAGAATGTTCTTCGTTCTGTCTTTGTATTTTTGCTTCCTTTTCAAATGATCTTGCTTCTGATTTATAGCATAGTGCGATCATTTATTGTTGTATTTGATCATCTTCTTCATGAAGATGCTATCTTGAAGATGTAATAATCATTCTTTTGAATGATTGATATATGATGCATTCCTTTTGAGATTACTTTATTATTGAGTGGATACTTGTGCACTTTGATGAAGTGAATGGCTTCTTGCTTGTTCACTTATGCAATTCATGTTCCTTAAACAAAACTCAAGTGCAATCATTAGTAGACCACCATTCATAAAACTTAATCTTTTATTTCATAAGGTTTGTTGTCATTAAAACATACATCAAAAAGGTTTTTTGCCTTAACATAAATTTCAAGGGAATACTCAATGATGAGTTTGATATGAGTGACACGGGAGCACTTAAACTATTTACTTGGTTTGGAATTTCCTTATACTCATAGAGAGATTCTATTGGACCATAAAACTATATTGAAGATATATTGAAAATGTTTCATATGAAGAATAGCAACTCGACTCAGACTCCAATGGAAGCAAGTCTAAAATTGACCAATGGTGAAGATTAGCAATTTGTTGATGACACCTTGTTCAAGTAGGTTGTAGGCTGCTTGAGTTTCATTTGCAACACATATCCTGCGTCAATTATGCAATGGGGAGAATGAGTAGATTTATGAGTAATAAAAAAAAAAACCTCTCATTTAATGGCATCAAAGAAAATTCAAAGATACTTGAAGGGAACAAAGGAGTATGGCTAGTTGTTTCCAAAAGGCAGGAACGAAGATCAAACTAAATTAGAAGGTTTTTCTAATTCAGATTGGTGTGAAGATAAAATTGACATGAAGAGCTTTTTTATATATATGTTTAGGTTTAGAAACTCACCAATCTCATGGACATCAAAGAAGCAAACTATAATTGCTTTGCGCAGTTAGTGAAGCTGAATATCTAGCTGATGCACAAGCTGCTACACAAGACGTTTGGTTGGAATCCCTTTTAGAAGAGCAGAAGATTGATCATAGGAAGTGAATACCATTGAATGTGGACAACAAGTCATTTATAAGTTTGGCAAAAAAATCATATTGCACATGAGAGAAGCGAGCACATAAAGACCAAATTTCATTTTTTAAAGGTTCAAGTCAACAAGGAGCAAAACAAATTTGTAAATTGTTGATGTCTTTACTAAGGCATGATGATAGATTCAAAGAGTTTTTTTTTTAACAGATAGATTCAAGGAGTTGAGAAGAATATTACCAATTTTGAACTTAGAGATATTTCAATGTAATGAACTAGTGTCAGTGGCCCTTGTGTTTTGTCATGTAGTGTATGAAGTGACTTGGCCCAATTAGTGGAAGTCATTTAGTTAGCCTTTGATTGTTAGATGGTTAGCTGATACATAGTGTAAATAAAGTTTGTTATCAATAAATCTAGTGCATGTTTTCCATCATTCTTTTTCCATCATTAAAACAACTTATTTGAAGAATTTTTTAGATTACTTTGTTAGATTTTCATTTTTTTTAAAAACTATAACAAATGAATGAATTTTTTAAAAAAAAAATATTAATGGTCGAAGACAATTTATAAGAAACTTGCAAAAAAAAGCAACAAAAAAAAAACAAGTAGCAATCTAACTTTTTTTTTATAAACACAATCTAACATTATTGTCAACACTTGAAGCAAATTCGAATTACAATTGTAAGTTACAATTGAGTCGAAGAAACAAGGTCGTAGAAACATAACAATAAGAGTGCAACAAACACACACTATCAATAAAAACAAACCAAACGATTAATACTACTAAAGAAGTGGATCCAAATTGGTGAATATGATTATGGTTTCCAGAGAATGGTTGTCTCTGCAATCATGGAAGTGACCACATATGGATCCATGTTAGATGCTGGCCTCCTGTCCTCAAAATATCCTTTCCCTGCTTTCTCAGTGTCCCTTCCTACCCTCACTGATGCACCACGGTTTGCAACACCCTGCAATTTGCATTCACAATTAATTATAAGGAACATTATTAATTTACTCATCTCAACCATCACACTTATATATATATTTTGTTACCCATATGAATGAGTTGATGTCAGCTGTTTCATGTCTTCCAGTCAAACGACGCTCATTGCCTTCTCCATAAGCAGCAATGTGCTCTTTGTGTTTCTTCTCCAAATTACTAATTGCCTTTTTAATCACTTCATACCCACCATCATTTCTCATTGATTTTGTGCTACAATGCAACATTAATTATTATTAATTAATTGTCAACATTAATTATCTATAACCATGATTAATAATTACCTGTAATTTGTGTGAGCACCAGCACCATTCCAATCACCCTAGTATTTAATTATAAGACTCAATATCATCACAAATTCAATAACAATAAATAGTAAAATACTGAGAAAGGAACAAAAATCTAAGTGAAAACAAAAATTGAAATTGTAAGGATTTAATTACCCACCTTAATTGGTTTAGGGTCAAGGGATAGCACCACTCCAGCTATTTCAGTGATCCTCTGTAATCACATAAAGTGAGATTTTGTTACAATAATTAGATGAAAATAATTTGGCTAGAATTTTTAAAAGAATATGTAATGATAAACATGGACTTAATTGCTATACGTTGCACCGATTCGATTATATGAACGATTAAATTTTTAGATGATATAATTTATCTGTTTAAATTTAACCGTTTTTATGATCCGTGCAACGTAACCAATCGTAAATGATTTAAATTTTGTGGTACCTACCTCCAAAAGGTAACGAGCAACCCAAACTTCATCACCAGCAGAGATGCCAAGAGCTGGACCCACTTGGAATTCCCACTACATTACATATAATGAAGAATGCATTTTTATGAAATATAAGGGTAAGGAATAGTGAATGTGAAAATTGGAAGATAAAATGTTGAAGATTACTTGACCAGGCATAACTTCTCCATTAACTCCACTAATGTTAATGCCAGCATAAAGACATGCTTTGTAATGTGAGTCAACAATTTCACGCCCAAAAGCCTTGTCAGCACCAATACCACAATAGTATGGTCCCTATTTACCAAACAAAAATTATATATAATTCATGTAGTAGACAACAAGATCAATTATACTTGGAAATATTTAATTTTATAAATAGAAGAATCCAATCTCACCTGAGGTGCAGGAAAGCCACCAATAGGCCATCCAAGAGGCCATTGGTTATCTTTTTGTAACAAAGTGTATTCTTGCTCAATACCATACCTATTTAAAGATCATACAAAAATGTTTAATTAGTGAAGGATAAGAAGAAATTAATCATGATAAAAAGTTATTAGAAACAATAATGAAAAGTGACCATGGTTCTTCAGCAACAACATCAGGATGGGTGAATATCTTTGCAGCAGCATTTCTTTTGTTAGTGGGAATTGGTTCCCCACTAGGAGAGTAGGCATCACACATAACCTAAATTCAATTAATTACTTTAATTAAAATTCAAAACAAAATACAATTTTAGATAATATAGTAGAAAAATTAAATATATACCAGGATATTGCTACCCCTCCTGAATGGATCCTTGAAAATTGCTTGAGGACTGTTGAATTTTGAAAAGTTTATGAAATGGTATCAATTCTAATTAAATTAAATGTGTAACAATTAATTAAAATTTATTATATAATGAAACAATATGTTAGAGTGTATGCTAAAAAATATGATAAGGTAGAAAAAAGGGGCTTACTGCAAGATCACTTCACTATCTTCTCCAGAAGCTTGACCAGTGCTGGAACCATCATAGTTCCACTTAGGAAGCTTTGAAGGGTCTTCAACGGGTCCAGAGAGAGTCTACATGCATAAATTAAAATAATTTCAAAACCATAAAATAGTTTTACACTGCTGCTCAATGAAAGTTATTTATTTTGTTATGTTTTACCATAAAAGTGAAGTGTTATGGTGTGATATGATAGAATACATGAATTTATTTAGACGTTAGTGTAAAGCTATTTTACACTGTCAATGCACTTTAATTTTCAATTTTAAATAATATTGTAATTCTTATGGCTAATATAACAACAAAAGACGTGTCTAAAATTAATTTTAATCAATATTTGTTTATATTTTGAAAATTTGATAAATATGATTTTGTTGCTTTTGGTGAGTGGTGAAGTAAATTACCCTTGCTTTACTCCTGAGGTCCGTACCAGATCCACCGATCCTATCATAGTGCAAATATAGAAAAATCAGTTACATTATCTCCAATTATATTACACAAAAATTAAAACCATGAGAAGTTATGAATAAAGTCTTAAATTGCAGTTACAATTCTTGATATCTTAAAAAATTACAATTAGATGTGATCATAAAATTTATATAGTATTCAATTGAAATTGCGTTAACACAAAACATCAATAAATTATGTTTGGGTTTAAATCACGAAAATAAATTATCAAAGTAAGGAAAACATTTACAATCAAACCAAAAGAATTCTTTTTAATTTTTTTTTACCAAAACAATATGAAAATAAAAACCAATTAACCAAAATAATACCAAAATCTAAATATGAATAAAAAAGTATCACAACAAACACATTCACGTAAATAAAACTAGCGAGAGTGATAATAAAACAAAAATTAAAAAATTAAAAAAAAAACAGGGGAATCAGAGCAATACATAGTGAAGAAGAATTGAATGTGTGATCAATCAAATAAAAAATGAACAAAAACAGATCAAACCCATTATGAGAAATATTTGCGAAAACGTTCCTACAAAAACAAATCCATGCACACACAAACGAATAGAGGAATGAAAATGATGAAAACAGAGTTGAAAAAACTAACCATATGTATTCAGCGATCACCTTCTCTGTGGTTTCGGATAGATTAAGGTTGGTTAGATCGGAGAGCAGAGACATTTTTCAAAATGCTTAAAAAATGCAGATTCTTTGGAGCGACAGTTTCTCTTTCTCGTTCTTCAATCTCTTCTTTTGCTTTTTTTTTTTTTTTGTTCAACTGATTCGGTACAAGGTTGTGTGGTTTTTATAGTGTGTTTTCTCCTTATTTTTTTCGAAAACAAAATTAATTATTAATTAATTAATGATAAAACAACTTTTCAAATGTTATCCGTCAATTACAATCTTTTTTTGGAAACATTAAAAATAGTTTTTTAGAAAATACTACCTTTAAACTTTATAAAAAATTACCCAATGAGGCAAAATAAATAGATTTTCATTGTTATGGTAAAATAGTATTACATTTACAGCTACATTAAACTGTGGATTACTTAAGAGTGTAGTTTGAAGGAATGTTGGAAAACTCTATGGTGAAACAATTCAAACGCTTTAACTGCGTTATTACTTACTTTCATTTATAAATACAGTGTTTGGATAGAATAATTATTTATTTAAAGTTGAATTATTTTTACATATTTTAAAGTTTTGGGAAAACTATTATTAAAATTAAAATTAGAGCCAAAACTAAAATCTTGGAAAACTCGAGGATTTATTTAGAAAATTTTAAAAATTTAAAGAGACTAAATTTCAAAATTTGAAATTATTTTAGGGATTAATTAGCAAAAATTTATAATGTAGAGACTATTGTACAAATTTTGGAACATATAGAAACAATTTTTTTAAAAAAATTACACGGACTATATATAAACAAAAGTCATTATAATTTGTTTTCTCAAATATAAACAAAAATCATTTAATATCATTGTTTCAAAAAGACTTCTTATTAATTCATCGTTTTCATAAGATAAGTGCATAGCAAATTTAATGAGATTTTACTCTAGTAAGAAATATTTTAGTATATATAATTAATTTCTTGATATAGGTGTGACACAAGGAACTTTTACTTATAAATAAGGTTGGAGAGAAACTAATTAAATAAGGTTGGAGAGATACTAATTAAATACGGTTGGAGAAATACTTAGTTGCTGAGAATACTTACACCTTTCTTCTTCATTAATAAAAGAGGGAGGATTTATGGTCTTTTTTTTTTTGCCTCATAATCTCTTATCAAAATCTTTTTTTTTCTCTTATCTTTTATCAAAATAAGTTGTTTCCACGTAGATTTAATTTTCACTCATATTTTGTCTGTAATATTTTTCTTCTGAACGTGACATTATTCTATTCATCGTTTTGGTGTGACATTGTTTTATTTTTTGTCTTGTTGCAGTGTTCGTTTGGTTCAGATTGAAGATTTGTTTTGATTTATTAAAGATTTAATTAATAATTTTGACATCATTATTACATATCTAGATGCATGTATATTTTTGACACTTTAATTTGTCACATTTGTGGGTTTGTTGTCGATTTATGATATTAACTTAAATGTTGTGAGTTTGTTTGTAGTTGATTGTGTTCTTCTCGATTGATATATTCTAGCAATTTAGATGAATGTATATTATTTTGTTTCAATTAAAAATAAAAATAAAAGCTGTAGGAAGTACAAAAGAAATACTAAGTTTTAGTGTGACTTTTTTCCGACTAATTTTACTCTTCATTAAACTATTTATTTACAATTTTATGTCTCTATTTAATTAAATAATTAAATTTTTCAAATATTTACATCTTTATAGAAAAGGTTTTAAGTTTTTTTTGTAACTTTTTTTTTTCAAATCTCTAATATTATATATTTGTTCCGTCGTTACGAACAACTAAATATATCTTTCAATTATACCGTCAAAAAAATATTTCCGATACAAGAATTCAATACACGCAAATTCATTCCCACATGTTGAGATATTTTAAATAATATATCAAAAGGACAAAATAATTTGATAAATCTGCACAAAAAATATACACCGTTAGTATATATGAGAAAAGTCTCGTGATTCCCGTGTGTAAATAAATGGAAGGAAATTTCTGAAGACTAGAGAAAGATTACGTGCATGTGTTTCTTTTTCTATATAGACGATGATTGATGAATTAATTATATGACTATGCAACTTCTTTTTTTTTTTGCATATGGACTGTTGTTTTCAATACTTGGCTGATATTCAATTCACTACCAATATCATAAAAGAAAGAAGGAAAAAGGATTGTCTGCAAATCTATCTTTATTTAATTGGTCCTAAATCACAAGATTTGTTTGAGAATTAGGAGAGGAAGAGAGCGAAATGAGGGAAAAACCCAAAGAAGGAATGGTAGTCTATCACATTCTGTATGAGTCAATGAAAGTTTTGATAATACCAAGGTTTTATTTTCAATACTTGGCTTCATAACTATTAAAATAAACATATATACATTAATTATATTTTAGAAAAGACTCCTGAATACAAATTTGGACATAGACACTATATTTTTATACTGTTTTTTAGTTTTATATTATTTTCTTCTCTCTTCAAGTGTTTTTTTTCTAGATCTCGGATCGATACCCACACTTATTGATATACGATGTTGAGATACAATATCAATTTTAGTATGTTGCAATAATAGAGCTCTTGTTTTTTAAATGTGAACAGTATATATAAAAGGGTTTATAAAAAAAGAAGATGCTACTCAACTTTTGCTAATTCTCTTTAACTATTACTTTTGCCCAACAAAGCTCTAAATCTCCATATTATTTTTCTAGAGAAGGAAATTGTGAATTTGAAGGAATAATTGGTTTGGTTGATTTACATTTTCGTTTCGAGCAAAAGAGAATTTTGGTTTGGTTATTTTGTGAAAATAAATTAAGTCGGATCAGACTTGTAAAATTAGAGTATTACATATTTCAAAAATGATAGGTCTTAAGTCTAATTTATTATTTGTTATAGGGTTTGACTTAACCTTTATCAAAATCCAGTAAGATCAGAAAGAATGTTTAAAAGTCTCATTTACTATTGTTTTAAGTTCTATTTTTTTAGGCTTTTATAAATAGACTAACAAGTTAGTTGCCAATGAACTTAATTTCTACTTTGATATTTAATATGAACTTTTAGAGAACTAACATTATATGATATCCTATTTCAATTCTATTTTACAATAATAAATTTAAATATGTTAAAAATTGATATAGATCAATATATTTAAATTACATAAAATGTTAATAAATTTATGATTTAACACGGAGAACAAAATTTAATATTATAATATAGTAATAGAACAGAGTTCAATGGACATGCATTGTTAGTGTAAACAGTTTTACAGGGACAGCTAAAATGAGGTGGACATCATTAATATAATTTACTTTTGTAGGTGGATATCATTAATTTAAATTTCATGTATTTTTTTTCTTCAATTTCGTGTATTTTTTTCTTCATTTTAATGTATTTTGTTTGATTTTATTAATATAATTTACTTTTTATTATTATTATTTTTTATTTATTAGATCCAAAGAAAAAAACGATGGAGTTTTTAACAAAATAGAATTAAGTTGCTATTTTATATGCGAAATAAGAGGGAGTTGTTAAAATAATGCAATTATTTATTTTGTCACATTTAATCAACCGCAATAACGTTGATTTATTATTTTTATTTTATTAATATAATTTTAATTTTTTAAATATTTTAATATTTTTTATTTATTAAATTAACAACTATTCCTTTGTAAAAATACAAAATTAAAAAATTAAAAGGTAATAGATGGTTGCATCTAGGGATGCGACTTTCTATAGCATAAAAAAATCATCTTTCTTGTGATCGCATGGTGGGAATGCAACCTCGTGAAAGTCAAGACAAAGTAGAACATTTTGGTATATATTTTTAAATGTGGAGTATATTGGTTAGTTTTTTAATAAAAAGAAGATATATATATATATATATATAATCCTATAAACTCCAATGAAAAAATAATATATGAATATAAAATATTTTTAAAATAACACGTACTAATTTTTTTTTTAATGTGAAATAAAATAAATAATAAAATATAATGATTTAGTGGTGATATTAGATTATCAACTTTAAATGACATAAAATTGATACTCAAATTAAAAGACATCAGATTTGTTTGATTCGATTTAAATTCTATTATGAATGAAAAAAATCGAACCAATTCCATGGATTTGTTTGGGATTGGATCATTGGTTTTGTTTTCAAGCCCCTATAAATATAACCAAATAAATTTTCTGGTAGATGAAAAAGAAACCAAATAGTTTGATATTCAAATTTAGACATAAAGTATTAGGCTGAGTCGAATTGCATTGCATGCATATCATAGCTTTATGGTACTTATCATGCATTTGGTAGAATTTATGAAATGGCTTTATATTTGTCATCCATGCCAATGCCAATATTAAAGGTGATCATAAGAGGAGGAGAGAATTGCATTATGTGAAAAATATTTCACCTTAAGAATAGCATCTCCATTCTTTCAATTTGAAGCCTATAATGGGTGGAGTGCTTTATTTCCCTCAAATGTATAAGAACATGTTCTTCAGAAAATTTTATCTGACGTGTCTATTTCACTTTTTTTTTTATTAGGCGGTTCTCAAGGGAATAAGACTCTCTAGTAGTTTAGAGTTCAGTTAAAAGATAAATAAAATTTGGTAAAGAATTGTTTCAATCAGAATTCTAATTTGAGTTTTCCAAAACAATTCGTTCTCAAATATATATAATTCATAAATCACTTCAATCAAATCATTTGATTTATCTATTTTACTTTTACATCTACCTTCGTATTAACCGTAAACTAAAAATTCAATTATATAAAAGAAGAATTTAGATTTTCTAAAGAGAATAAAATATAAAATAAAAAAATCAAAGATTTTTATTCTAACAAAGTCATGATTGGTTATAATATACTTATGATATTTATTTTGATTTATCATTAATTGTTGAGATTATTTATTTTACCCTTTATAATAAATCGTTCACTTTAAACTATTCAATACATGAATGACATCACTTTTTTATGTTATGCTTTTTACCTTGAAATGTGTGGAACCACCTGAACTTTTTTATAAGTACAAAGCAATATCTTTTACTTTTCATAAAAGTGTGATATATATGTATCCGATGGAAACTTGATAACGACACGGCTTAGGATATCCCTAGAGGGCAAGCATGGTTATTAAACACGAACCAGTTCAACCACCAAGGCAAACGAATATGAACTCAATTGGGTTTCTTTTGATTAATCAATTATATGTATTCGCGGATTTGGAAGATATATTTCTTGACTATAATTTGTATTGCACGAGAATAATATAAAATATTTTACACTTTTAATATATTATAACTATAATTAATGTCAATTATTTTGAAAGTGATTATCATATAAGTCAAATATTTTTAACTTTTTAAATTCCATAATTCTTATAAATTAAATTCATATCTCTTATACTCGACTCCCTAAAGTTACACTTCTTAAGTGCTTATAAAAATGAATGTTCAATAATGAAGGCATTGCTTAGTTGCAAGTTAGAGAGACCAAGCTCTAATCATAAACCCTACTCGCCTCCTTTGCGTATACCTCTCTTCTTCTTTACCTATTCAAGAAGTGTAGTTTCGTGAAATTTTTACTTTGAAACTATCTCTCTTTTATCGTTTTCCTTTCTTTTTATTTAATAAAACAAGTGGATTTTACTTAGATTTAGTTTTATTCTTTATTATTTTGTTGTCTTTTGTCACTAATTTCGTCGTCGGAACGTAGTGTTATTTTGTTCGTCGTCTTAATGCAACGTTGTTTAGTTTTTTGTTTTATTGTGGTATTCGTTTGATTCAAATTAACATATTAGTTTCGACTTTGAATTTGCGTTGTTCTCAATTGATGTTTTCTACAATTTTTATTTTTATCTTGTTTTAACCCTCTAATTTCTAATTTTACAAATTTGAATGAATTCCTAATTTTACAAATTTGAATGAATGAATGTCATATTTTAATTAAAAAAAATCATGAAGGCATGAACTGAGTATAGTACACTAAAACCTTAATTTTATTTTTTTTGGTTTAATTGTATTTTTGATCCATCTATTTTCATCAATTCACGAAACTAGTTCTCATATTTTAAAAGCTGACAGTTTTGATCCCTCTCTCATATTTTTGAACTTTAAAATGACAATTTGACATATTTTAAATTATGTTGCATACGGTTTCATTATATAAAATCATCATTAATTATTCATATGTCATTAGTTAAATTACAAAAGTGAAAATTTTATGAATTTGAAAGTTAATTTTTTAGAGGGTTTTATTGTAATTTTATGAATACTATTCATTTTACATCATCGTATCATATATCACGTTATTTAAAATACGTCACAATACTATTTTTTAGTTAAAATTTTATAATGAAGGATTAAAACTGTCAAATTTTAAAATAGAAGAACCGATTTCGTGAATTGGTAAAAATAAAAGACTAAGCCTAATTTTTTTTATGAGCAAGAATAGTACTAAAACATTAATTTTAATTTGATTATCACTTACACCTAAAAATTGTTGTTTTAATTTTAATTGTCTTTCTCTACAAATACAAGTAAATAATGAAATCACAAATTAGAGGGGAAAAACTCCCAAAATTAATGCATCGATGAGTTCAAACCAGATAGAGTTCATAATATTAATTCAAAAATAAGTTTAAATCATTATGCCACAACCAACCAATTCCATAAGTACAACCATTATTAATATTGTATGTTTATTTACATATATACATGGTCCATATATGATGTATTTACACACAGGGACGTTAGATATGCAAAAGAAAAGTATTGAACATAATAATACGTGACAATATTACACAACAATCACTTAAGTTACATGATAATTTTTTATTTTGTACTATATTTTTTAAGTAATGGAATTACAAAAAAATAATATTGAATTTACTACAACAACTTTTAATATATATATAGAAATGTCAATATTCACAAAAGGGAGTGGTAGAGAAAAAAGAAATAAAGAGGGAGATAGGAGAGAGAGAGAGAAAATAAGATACAGAGAGAAAAGAGAGGGATGGAAATAAAGATGTGAGAGAAGGGAGGCGGGAGAGACAAAAATTTCAGCCTCTATCCATGTGTAGTCTCTTATTTTTTAGCAAATCAAATGCATCTATAATATAGGTAAGTATTACATATTAAACTATATATTTCAATAATTTAATATACATTTTATGTATCAATAATAAATATTTGTTCTTTAATTTTGTATAGTTGTCTCGTGTTTTTGTATGGGCCAATGAAAAATATTTATTCTGTTGTTTTTAAATATTTATCAGTTTTAAATATTTGTTATGTATCACTAAAAAATATTTGTTACGTGATTTTTTTTTTTTATATTTTACTTACAAACATTTGTCTTGTGTTTTTTATGCATCAATTACAAATGTTTATCTCCCGTTTTTGTAATATTTATCGATGACAAATAGTTGTCTTGTGTTTTTTATGTATCAGTCATAAATATTTCTCTCATGTTTTTTATGCATCAATTATAAATATTTATCCTATTTTATTTTAATATTTGCCATGTATTTTTTTATGTATTAGTGACAAATATTTGTTGTGTTTTTTTTATATATTAATGACAAATATTTGTACCTTGATTTTTTATATTTATTCATCTGAAAAAAAATATATGTCCCATGTTTTTTATGTAATAGTTATAAATAGAGAAAAAAAAAAACTATACACTAATAGTGTAAACCAATTTATAAATAGAGAAAAAAAAAGACTATACACTGATAATGTAAACCAATTTTACACCATCAGTTAATATGAGTCATAAATTGTATGATTATACTACTGATAGTGATACTTCTATCAATCATTAACCATACAAGGTTAATATTAGTGACTGTGTAAAACACTTTACATCGTTAATGAGTACCCATTGTTATCAGGTATTTCTTTTTACAAATATATCATTTGCATTTCTTTTAAAAAAATGTCTTTTCAGAACTAAAAAATTAAGATTTTTTTATAAAATTTAAAAATAAAATGTTAAAATTTTATAAGAATTAAAACTTATTTAGTTGTTTTAATAATGTAAAAATATTGAAAATTCAAAATTTTCTGTTTCACAAATTGTATTAATATATTTCTGAAATATTTGTTGTGAAAAATTGTAGGAGACAAAGTTGTGTTGGTGCAAAATAATTTTTTTCACTCTTTGACACGTTTCCATAGATGCAATCGCTTGGGCTTGATGTGGTTGACTGTTTCAGTTTGTTGGAGTGTGATGGCCCAATTGCTTCGTTTTCTGTTTTCTCTAGTAATTGTTATTAGTATGTTTCTGGTTTAGTTCGCTTTATAGTTAAATCTCTTTTCTAATATATATATGTAACTAATAAGATTTTATTTATCTATGTAAGACTCATAATTTATCTGTTATTATATTTCGCATTTGAAAAACGTCTCATTTAAATGTTAAAAAAAAGGCTCATTTTTAAAAGAAAAAAAAAAAGTCTATCTTTTTATTAAAAAAATTATGAATAAATTATTATTAATATCAATGGCAATAGTAGTCCAATTATAATTGACGAACATGAGATTTGAATTTTATTCTTTAAAATTATAAAGTCAAACTCTTACCATTAAATTGATAACAAAAACCAAGACATACAGAAGTGAAGACAAGGTGTCACGGAAGACCCAAATGTTCTACCAAAGTTGAATTTATTAAGTTGTGAGCACTACCGCTTTCATTTAACATTTAAAAGTGGTGGCGTCTATACACTCCAGAGATCAATATAGAACGATATAGAGCTGATTAAACACATAATAGAGACTCGATATGTTGTTGTTCAAGTTAAGATCCAACCCAAACCATTTGTTCAAACCCAAAGTAATTGAGTTTAAGTAACGAATTTTTTATTATATTCGATCCAAATCAATATAATTTAATTGGGTCAGATAACCAATTTGACCAAAATTGATCCAACTTGACCTACCAACACTCATACTTGTAAGAGATGACTCCTATTACCTTAAATGTGACTACATATTCAAGTGAAGTTTAATCTAATAGGAAGTCCAAATGATTAAATTAACTTGTAGATGATTAATCTCTGCTTCTGGAGCATGGAAATAGAATGCCTTAGGAAAGTGCATGGAAAGAGGCACTGAGTTTGCTCACACAGGTATGACTCATTGCTTGAATTGTTTTAATTTTTTTTATATTTTAATATAGAACACAAGAGCATGCAACTTACGATTTCTTTCACTCTTAGTCTTACGTGAGCACTTTATTCTTGTATATATATCCATGTTTCTTTTCTCTTTTATTTCATTTGTTCAGATTTTTCTTTTTATCAAAGTAAACAAAAGTTTACTACTATATATAATTTCACATTAGACCTATTCACACCGTCAAAAGTTTACTAATATATATAATTTTCAATATTATCAACGTAAAAACTTTCACAGAGCGGTTAAATCATGATTATATGGGTATCTTTATAGATAATTATCGTAAAAGTCAAATATTATTAATTATTATGATTGATTGATAATTTAAAAACGTATTACATAAATAATATATATAAATTAAATTATTTTTTTTTCTTTTTTTTTCAACGGCTTTTTCCGCTAAATTAGTCTATGCTTGTGACTTAAATTTGAAGTGTCTATACAAAAGTGAGTTGGCCTCGTGTATATTCACTTTTTCAATGAGTGCAAATATAGTTGGGAATAGGCTAGGTCGAGTTAAGTTTTGTAAGATTTGAGTCTGATCTGTGGCTTAAACTTACTTTTTAGCCTTGAATATGACCTTGATGAAAATCTGGTGTGACTTATTAGTCTACTTAAAAGTCTATTTTATTTTAACATGTTTGAATAAGTAATTAGTCATATCTTTAAATAAACTAATGAGTTAATATGTCAATTAAATTAAAATTTTGATATTTAACATGATATTTTAAAGAATTTGACTTTATATGACATTTTATTTCAATTCTTTTATAATAATGCATTTAAATATAGGGATGACAATATAACCCGCACCCGCGGCTACCCACCCAAACCCGCTTGATTTGGGCGGGGAAAACCCGCTTTGATTGGGTGCGGGTGCGGATTTTCCCCGAAATTAAAATTCGGGTGCGGGGACGGGTGCGGGGGTGATGATATTCACCCCGCACCCGAACCCGCCCCGCAAGTAATATTAATGTAATTTTTAAATTTTATATATATTTACACATTGAATATACTTAATATTTTTTTAAATATTAAAAATTATAATCTTATCTCTATAGAAAATATTTTTTTATTTTATAATTGTCTAATAACAATTATTTTATTATATTAATTATAATAGATATGATTTTTAAATTTATAATTTTATATATATATGAATGGGTGCGGGTGCGGGCGGGGAAACCCGAACCCCGTTGCGGGCGGGGATGGGTGCCTAAATTCTACACCCGCTATGAAACGCGGGCGGGTGCGGGTTTTCCCCGATTAGTCGGGTGCGGGGGTGGAGGAGGCAAAATCCGCCCCCGCCCCGCCCCGTTGCCATGTCTATTTAAATATGTAAAAAAACTAAAGAAGATAAATATGCTTAAATTACTAAAAGTTTGTTATCTAACAAAAATATCAAAATTTAATATAATAATTATAGTAGTAATAAAAAATATTATTTATATTTATATAAATAGGCTGACTTGATAGGCATAAAAGATCTTTTGTGACCTTTAGTATGGTCTTTTAACTAATGATTTATAAGTTTTGGTCTAATCTATTTTTTTTTTTTTTTTTAAAAAAAAGTCTGATCTAGTTTGGACTTAACGTAGACTAGGCCGTAGGCCTTTGTGGGTCGGTCTGTTCTATTTTCACCTCTATGTACGGGCTATATTGAAATGGGCTATTAAGAAATTCTTGATTGACTTACTATATTGAAAACCTATTACTAGATACTAGATCTTACTGTCCGGCAATGTACGAGAAAATAATGTTTAAGACAATTTTTTCAAATGAAATATCAGTAAATCCAACAAAAGGAAACAAACTATTCAAGATGAAGTGTCTTTGACACAATCACAACTTCAAAATGTGAGTGTAACATAGGTAAATGTTACTATTTTTTCTATGTTTGTGAAATTGTTAATTGCATTTGTTGCGTAAAAACAGAGATCAATCAATCAATGAACCAAGATCGTTCTCGGTTTTGTACAAAAAACACAGATTGATGAAACTGAAACGAGGATTGATCTGCAGAAAATCCAAGAACGATCTTCGTTTCTGACTGAAACGAATATTGATCTTTCTAAACAGAATTTGAAGCTTGTAATTCTAAAATGAACACTCACAATTGTTAACCCAGTTCAGAGATTAACTCCTACGTCTGGGGGACTGGATCCGACTTGAATTATCACTATTTGGAGATGACAAATTATTACAATTTGAATTTGCACTTATGCTGCCAATTTTTCTGCACTATGAAAAAACTGCAGCTCTGCACTCTATTTTTCTTGTATGTTAGTTCTCCAGCCTTGCTTTGGCTTATATACAGTTTGCTTACAATTGGGAGTAACAAACTAACTAACTAAATTTAGTTACAACTAACTAACTAACTGCCCAAAACTAATTGGGCTTCTTAATTTGAGTACCACTTTTTAACAATTCTCCACCTTGGTACCAAATGAGAAGCTTCAGCTTGTGATCCTTCAAATCAGATCCCCTTTGTCCTTGATCTCAGTTTTTGGACTTGATTCGCAGCATATCCAAACAGTGTTTGAATTTGCTAAGTGTGACAGGTTTTGTAAACATGTCAGCAGGATTATCACTTGTATGCACCTTTGCCACATGTATCTCACCCTTTTCAATGACATCTCTAATGAAATGAAGTCTGATGTCTATATGCTTGGTCCTTTCATGATACATTTGATTTTTGCTCAAATGAATGGCACTTTGACTGTCACAATGTATGCAAACAGCTTCTTGCTTGACCCCAAGCTCTGTGATCGATCCTTTTAGCCAAATTCCTTCTTTCACTGCTTCAGCAAGTGCAGCATATTCTGCCTCTGTTGTTGATAATGCCACTATGTGTTGAAGATTAGCTTTCCAACTGACTGTGTTATTAAACACTGTGAACACATATCCTGTAAGAGATCTTCTTCTATCTAAATCTCCAGCAAAATCAGAGTCTACAAATCCTTGGACTGGCTTTGAAGGTTCTGAACTTTTGCTGTATTCCAAACGCATGCTTTGAGTACCCTTTAGGTACCTTAGAATCCATTTGACAGCTTGCCAATGATTCATCCCTAGGTTTGCCATAAATCTGCTCGCGACACTTACAGCATGAGAAATGTCTGGCCTTGAGCAGACCATAGCATACATGATACTCCCTATGGCACTTGCATATGGTATATTCTTCATGTCTTCTGCTTCCAGGTTTGTGTTTGGTGACATGGCTGAAGAAAGCTTGAAGTGAGCTGCTAGTGGAGTGCTAACTGCTTTTGATTCACTCATGTTGAATCTATTTAGAACCTTTCCAATGTAGCTCTCTTGAGAAATTATCAGTCTTCCTTGTTCTCTGATTCTGATGATTTCCATTCCTAGAATCCTCTTGCCTGGCCCCAAGTCCTTCATCTCAAATTCTTTCTTCAGCTGGCCCTTCAATTTTTCTATTTCTTTCATACTTTTGCATGCTATTAGCATGTCATCCACATATAGCAGCAAGTAAATGAATGTGGATGATGATACTTGTTTATAGTACACACAACTATCAAAATTACTTCTAGCATAACTTTGACTAAGCATGAATGAATCAAACCTCAAATACCACTGCCTTGGTGATTGCTTTAGCCCATAGAGTGATCTCTTTAACAAGCAGACCCAATCCTCCTTTCCTTGAGTCCTAAAGCCATCTGGTTGCTGCATTAGTATTGTTTCATTCAGGTCTCCATGGAGAAATGCTGTTTTGACATCCATCTGCTCCAATTCCATGTCAAAGTGTGCTACCATGGCTAGAATTATCCTTATAGATGCATGCTTGACTACAGGAGAAAATATTTCATTGTAGTCTACACCTTCTCTTTGAGTGAATCCCTTCGCTACTAGTCGTGCTTTGAACCTGGGTGGTTCAACTCCTGGAATTCCCTCCTTCCTCTTGAAAATCCACTTGCTGCCTACAATTCTGGAGTTGGCTGGCTTGGGTATGAGTTCCCAAGTGTTGTTCTTCTCCAATGATTTCAGCTCCTCAGTCATAGCTGAAATCCATTTGTCTTTGTCTTGTGACCTGACAGCTTCATTGTAGTTCCTGGGATCTTCTTGTATAATCTCTTCTGCAGCATGTAATGCATAGCTGATCATGTCTGCATAACCATATCTTTGAGTGGGTTTTGATGCCCTTCTTTCTATATCCCTGATGAGGATATAATCATTTAACTCCTGCTCTGGAAACATAGCATGTTCTATTGGGTTTGCATCAGTCCTGCCTTGCTGAGATTGCTGTTGTTCTGAAGTCAGGATCGTTCTTGACTTCTGTTGATCGTTCTCCTTTTCTGTGGCAGGAGTCAAGATCGATCTTCGATTTTCTGCAACTTGCTCCACCTCAAGACCAAACCTCTCAGTTCTGTCTTGTAGAGTTTGTTGTTGCTCCAGGATCGTTCTTCGTTTCTCTCCATCTTTCTCCACCTCAAGATCAATCCTCTCATCTTCAATCTGATGTGAGCTTTTATTTGCAGCATTGGTTACAGACTTGAATAGCTCAACCTCATGAAACTTAACATCCTTGCTGATGATACATTTCCTGCTTTCAGGACACCATATTCTATAACCTTTTACTCCACTTGGATATCCAACAAAATATCCTTTCTTGGCTCGAGGGGCTAGCTTCCCTTCATTTACATGGTAGTATGCAGCACATCCAAACACTTTTAAATGATTGTAGTTTGCAGCCTGTCCTGTCCACATCTCTTGAGGGGTTTTGAGTTCAATTGCAGTAGATGGACTCAAATTTATCAAATAACAAGCTGTATGGACAGCTTCTCCCCAAAACTGTGCAGGCATCCCTGAATTTGACAAAATGCATCTCATTCTTTCAAGTAAGGTTCTATTCATCCTTTCAGCTAGTCCATTTTGTTGAGGTGTGTTCTTTACAGTCCTATGTCTGTTCACACCATGAGCTTTGCAAAAGCTAGTGAATTCCTCACTACAGAATTCCAGACCATTATCTGTCCTTAGAGTCTTAATCCTTTTGTCAGTCCTATTTTCAACCACAAACTTCCAATCTTTAAAGGTTTTAAATGCTTCATCCTTACTTTTCAACAAGTAAATCCATACTTTTCTACTATAATCATCAAGAAATGTAATGAAATACTTGTTACCTCCATGTGAAGCAATCTTTGCAGGGCCCCATAGATCACAGTGAACATATTCCAGAATTCCTTTTGAGCAATGTTTACCTTTGGAGAACTTGACCCTATGCATCTTTCCAAACACACAATGCTCACAAAATTCAAGATCATTGATCTTGTCCCCACCTAGCATGCCTTGCCTGTCCAGAACTTGCATTCCTTTTAGACTAACATGACCCAGCCTTTGATGCCATAGTCTGGCTTTGCTTGATGCTTGAACAGCCACTGCTGCCATTCCTGTCACTGCTTGACCATTTAGAAGGTAGATTCCATGATCCCTTGTTCCCTTCATGATTACCAATGATCCTTTTATGACTTTTAGAGTGCCTTTCTCTGCTTTGTATGAACAGCCAGCTTCCTCTAGCATTCCTAGAGAAATTAAATTTCTTTTCAGTTCTGGAACGTGTCTCACCTTTGACAAAATCTTCATGGTTCCATCTTCCAGCTTCAGCTTGATTGAACCAATTCCAACTACCTTGCAGGCTGATTTGTTCCCCATAATCACCTTGCCTCCATCCGTTTCTTTGTAGTCAAGAAACCAATCTCTATTTGAGGTCATGTGAAATGAACATCCTGAGTCAAGTACCCAGTCATCATCCATGATTTCAGTTGAATTTTCCATAAGGACTTCAGAGCTTTCATACCCTTCAGAAGCTATAGATGCATTTCCATAATCATCATCACTATGTGATCCTTTCTTTCCTTTCCAATCTGGACATTCTTTCTTGAAATGCCCTTCTTTCTTGCATATGAAACATCTCATTTTAGACTTTTCCTTTTCTTTGTTCTTGAACTTATTCTTCTGTTTTTGATTCTTCTTCCCTGCCTTGGCCTTGACAAACAGTCCCTCGCCACTGCTTTCTTCTTTCCCATCTGACTTCCTCTTCAATTCTTTGGACATTAGTGCAGCTTGTACTTCTTCTACTGTCAGGGAATCTCTACCATACATAAGTGTATCACATAGATTTTCATAAGAGTTTGATAATGAATTTATCAACAACAAGGCCTGATCCTCATCTTTCAATTTTTCATCAATATTTTCAAGATCTAATATGATCTTATTAAACTCATCCATATGATTTTCAATTGATCTCCCAGGTTGCATCTTGAACGTATATAATTTTTGTTTTAAGTACAAACGATTCTCTAATGATTTTGTCATGTATAACGATTCTAATTTGAGCCAAATACCTGCTGCAGAGGTCTCCTTTGACACTTCCCTCAGAACCTTGTCTCCAAGACTCAAGATTAAAGCACTATGAGCCTTTTCCATGATATCCCTCTTCTCCTTTTCTGGTAGTGTGGATGTCTTTCTCTCCTCCCAATGCTCCTGCCAAACCTTGATGAACCAGCAATGCTTTCATCTTGAGATGCCATAACCCAAAATCATTCTTCCCATCGAATTTCTCAATTGCATACTTTGTAGATGCCATCCTTCCTTTGAATTGAATACTTCCGTGCTCTGATACCAGTTGTTGCGTAAAAACAGAGATCAATCAATCAATGAACCAAGATCGTTCTCGGTTTTGTACAAAAAACACAGATTGATGAAACTGAAACGAGGATTGATCTGCAGAAAATCCAAGAACGATCTTCGTTTCTGACTGAAACGAATATTGATCTTTCTAAACAGAATTTGAAGCTTGTAATTCTAAAATGAACACTCACAATTGTTAACCCAGTTCAGAAATTAACTCCTACGTCTGGGGGACTGGATCCGACTTGAATTATCACTATTTGGAGATGACAAATGATTACAATTTGAATTTGCACTTATGCTGCCAGTTTTTCTGCACTATGAAAAAACTGCAGCTCTGCACTCTATTTTTCTTGTATGTTAGTTCTCCAGCCTTGCTTTGGCTTATATACAGTTTGCTTACAATTGGGAGTAACAAACTAACTAACTAAATTTAGTTACAACTAACTAACTAACTACCCAAAACTAATTGGGCTTCTTAATTTGAGTACCACTTTTTAACAGCATTACTATAGAATTTGTTTGTGACTTCCTGTGCTGAAAATGAAAAACTACAGAAATAATAATCATTTGATAATCCGCAATGACCACTACAACCATCTTTCAATTCTCCAAGATATGTTTAGAGTGAAGAAGAAACCAAGAAAAGAACTTGATAATTCAAATGATTCCTACTCTCAAATACAAGTCACTGATATCTAAATTGCTAAACATAGTAACCAAGGGATAACTTGTATTTTTTTGGGATACAACGATGACTTCGTTTTGGAATTGGAAAACATTTATGGTGCCCTTCATTTTCATTTGTCTTTGTAGATTCTTTTTGGTATGTCATATTTTATTTTTGGTATATTTTGAATTAGCCTATGTTAGTAGTATTATTTTGAAGTTGTCAATGTTTGATGGTATGATTTTGAAACTGTCTAAGACAAAATAATTCATTTGATTTCTTTTTAATCTTCTATGATGATTAAAAATATAAGAATGAGAGACTACAAATAATAAACCAGGAACTTATTTGGCTTAAATTAGTGAGGGAATCATTTGGGCCTTTTTGTTGTACAATTAAAAATTTAGAGGGACGAACTTACTTGACCCAAATAAGTAAGAGATTAATTCGAACATTTTTTGCGGAACATTTCAAAATTTAAATAGAGGGATTGATTTGGCCTAAATTATTTTACACACTAGCGTCTTGTTTATAAATTCACATTTTTTTTCTAACAGATCATCATCTTTACATGATACATCATCGATTAAAAAGTCAAATTTTATGAGGGGTTAATTTGTCTCTCATATAAAATTGATTATCAGAGACTAATTGGAATATCAAATTTTATAAAGGACTAAATTAAATCGAACTAAAATTGTGAGGGACTTGATTGAGTCTTTAGTCTAATATAATTGGTATCAATATAGTTATTTTTTATATAAGACAGAGAAAAATATATAAAATAAACCATTTTTTATAACTAGTCTAATGGGCAAGTACTTAAAAATTGTTGAAAATTTTAAGGATGGCTGACAGTATTCTTTTAAAATTATAGCTCGTGACTCTCTTTATTTTTATGAATAAGACGATGATCTGATTAATGTTAATTCAACACAATACATATTTGTTTGTCCTTATTTTTATCAATCAAATATCATTTAAGTCGTTATCTCAGTAATAAAAATAAACATGGTCATCAACATTTATTTTTAAGAGACGACGTTTATAGTCGTTAAAATTTTAAATATTCGTGTAAATAGACTATGATCCATTTAAAATTTGTCACTATTCTAAAGGTCCATAATCTAAATCTTCTCTCCCATAAAGAAAAGTCAACTTTTTTGCCCTATCCAATATTCTCCCTGCCCGCCCTTTATCCCTAACTAACATTACCCAAATTCCATTATTAATATGATCCATCTTCCCTTTCTATCATCCACAAGCACAATTTACTTTGTTGCTTGCTTGCTTCTTGTTTTCCATACTATTATTATCAACTATCAATTAAATCCTCTCCTTCTCTCTCTTTCTTTCAAAATATATATTCTCATAGCTAGTAGGCAAAAAAAACAAAACAAAACAAAACTATGACCACTTCGGTATCCCAAGAAAGTGTTGTTGCATTGGTTTCTCGTACTGGCAGGGAGTTGCAGTGCTACCGAAAAGGTCGTCGTCAAGTTGTCGGGTTCGTTTCTTCATCCTAATATTCGTATAAGTATTTTTATTATGATTTAATTGATATACACTATTATTATAAAAAAAATTATATTATTAATCAATCACAATTTGTTAAAAAAATATATTACACTTTAATTATATACCTCAATAGTCATATAAAATGCGACTTGTGATCGGTAAACCATGTAAATGTTTTTTATTTATACAATGTATCAAAATTAATCTCTTATTACTATATACTAGTATTTGTTGAACTTTTTTTACTAAGCCTTTAAGAGAGCACAAGAGGTGTCACTGTTTGGGGAAAAAGATGGTTACAATTGTTGTTAAATTAAACAGAATTAAAGAGGCGCCATATTTAACATGTTAACACATTTCTCTTGAAACAAATGTGATACAGTAACTTTTTATTAGATGTCATTGACGGTGTATGTTCATTGCACTCAAATTAAAAAGCTATTAACGTAACATATTTAACAACTTCATCATATATATATATATATATAAAGTTTTTTTTTCAAATAAGCCAATTTTCAATTTTGCACCCTTCAAAATATAAATCTTCGAGTATTTGTGTAAATATTTTTCCTTACAATGATTAATGAACTTTCTTGAATAACCGTGCAGATGCATACCATACAGATACATAATTTGTGACCAAACTTCCTTAGGGATACCTGAAGAATTAGAAGTTTTGGTAATTACTTCTAAGAAAAGCAAAAGGATGCTATTTCCTAAGGTAAGCCTTCATCAAAATAATTTGCCAATAAATTATTACTCTTCAGCAAGATGGCATGTTGTTTTAATATTTTTTCTTCAAATTTTTTTTTTTGTTATTTAGCGATTGATTAGCAATAGGTTTAGAAAACAAAAAAAAATAAGTTGGTCACTATAAATTAGTAATTGTTTAACTATATTTGGAAATTGAAAATTAATTGTTAATTTTAAGTCTCAAAATTTGTAGCTAAATAAAATATTTTTGTAGAATTAATGATTTTCTTTGACCCCATTTTTGTGTTGCCTGTTTTAATAAAAAAAAAAAAACCAGGGAGGGTGGGAAAGTGACGAATCAAAAAAGGAGGCAGCTTTGCGAGAAACGGTGGAGGAAGCAGGAGTAAGAGGCATCATTGTAGGGGTGAGCCTACTTGATCAATTTATTAGCCTTATAATAATATATAAACTAAATCGGAGTAACTCGTAGACGAACACAATATATGACTTAGGATAATAGACATATATATATAATTAAAAATTATTTAAAATTTTAATGAGAATTAATAATATTTTTTGAAAATAAAAGATTATAATCCTTCTCGTTTTAATGATTCATATATTAATATAATTGGTGTCAGTTTGATAAGTTAAGTTTTGAGAGACATATGTAACTTTTTTTTTTGTTATAAAGGAACAGACATTAATCAATTAGTCAATGACTTAGTCGTAAGAATAAAGTGAATCATAAAATACTAACACGTATCAATTTACGGAAAACCACGTATGAAAGCAGTCTAAAGTAGAGCTTGCATGTAAAATAATGGTAAAAAATGGTATGATAAGGAATCTAATCTAATGAAATTAAAATTGAAATGGTTATTTGTGTATATTATTGGTTCCATTTTTAGAATAGTCAAAATTAATGTTAGGAATGCATGCAAAATTATATTTGATATTTTTAATTATTCTCTAGTTGAACTGATTTGTTTTTATAATTAATTTTAACTTGAAATTAGAATTTACAACTTTTAATCCCAAATGTAATTTGTACGTTCAAAAATTTTATTCAACATATTTTTACGTAAATATATTCGAACATAAATAATTTTATGTTTAATTCATATTTTACCAAAACCAATTTGTTAAAAGTAAGTTTTTGTTACCGACAACACCAAACACACAATATTTATTATAATTTTTTTTTTTTTTTGTATTATTGGGTTGGTGTAGGGTAAATTGGGTAAGTGGAGGTTCAAGGGTAAAAACAATGGTTCTTTATATGAAGGCTACATGTTCCCTCTACTTGTTCAAGAGCAATTAGACATTTGGCCAGAGCAGAGTGTTCGTCAAAGAACATGGGTAGGTAAAACAAATGCTTAATTAAATATGTGTTTATTCTCTCCATATATATATAAACATTTTTGTATTAGTGTGTCCAAAAAGATATATTGTTTGTGTGGTTCCTTTTTTATTTCTTCTTCATATAGTCTTTAAAATTTTGTTGTTCATAATATTTGGTTCATGTATGTTGGATTAGTCTTTGTAGGTAATATTACTTTAATTAACTTCTAAAATACGACATCAATTTTATTCTAAGACAAACAAATTCATCATTAATTTAATTTAATATTTTTTTATTAAAAAAATATGCATAATAATGATATGTGGTTTGAATTTTTCTTTTTGTTCCTGATTTTTCTTGTTACATACTCAAAATGATGTGATGAATATGAAAGTGTTTGATTTTTCTATTTTGGATATAGATGAAGGTTTGTGAAGCAAGGGAAGTTTGTCAACAATGGTGGATGAAAGAAGCTCTAGAGAGACTAGTAAATCGTCTCACGGCTCATAAACTTGATCATTAATTAAAACAATTAGTAGTAAGAGATGACAAATTGGACTTGTAAACAGGGTAATTTCCTAGAGATTGATGCATCAAGAAGAATAGTTAATGGAATTTTGTACATATTGATGTTAAGATTATAAATGTATAAAAAATGGTGGTAGATCACATAGAACTAAACAGTTCATTCCCTTTCTTGTTAAAGATAAAAGTAGAAACTTTTTATTTAATATACTTTTCTATTTTTAAATTACTCTCATTTTCAAAAAAAAATTAAAATAAAATAAAAAAATGTGTTTTCATGGGTTTGATATATGAACCGTGTATATGGAAGAACACATCTTGGATCTTGGCTGTGGGAATAATCATTTAAATGAATTTACGTATTTTTAACAAATAATTAGTTTATAACTCTGTTTCATATTATAAAAATTTATTCTTTTTTTATTTTTATTAAGAAAAGTGTCAGGACAGTTAATAGGTTTATTTTGTGTTAATATTTTGAAAATAATTTCTATATTATTTGAATGTTTTAAATATGATTTTTCATATTCCAAGATAAATAAGTAATATTAATAAAGACTATGTTTGAAATATATATATATATATATATATATATATATAGTAAATTAAAATGATACGTATATTTAGGAATACATTTTTTTGTTAATGAATATTTATAAATAAGGACAAGGATAGTAGCTTTCAACTTAGAGACACTTGAGGCAAAAAAAAACTCAGTTTATTATTTTCAATTTTCTCTTCCAAATTTCAAACTTTAACTACTATAATACACGTGACATCGCACGGTTAGCTTGTCGTTACTATATTTGTTTTTTCAATTAATTATTAAAGATAATCAGTAAAAGAAATCGAATTATGATTTATGTTACATATAATGATTTTAAAGAAATTGAAAATGAGTTGGATGGCTTTAGCAATATTGTAGCTATTATTGAGAACAAAAATAATAAGGTAATTGGTAGATAAAAACTGTCGATGTTTTAATCAGCAAAAAGTATAACTCCACAAATAAACTAGGAATATCTAAATCAGGAACAAAATAAATTACATTAATCACCACAATTGATAACCACAAAGAAAATATACTAAGTGTACATAAACATTTGACTAATACGGTAATATAATGACTTGAATTTGAACGTTTTTGTACAATGATAACGTTTTATTCATTTTCATCAACAAAACTAAAGTTAAAAATGTCTCTAGCATAAAACTTGTTATCAACACAAAAGGCTCTTCTTTCTCACCTTCAAGTGTCGTAACTCTTAATGTCATCATTTTACAATATTGAATACTCGAAAGTATTTTTGTTTGTAATAAATGAATAACGTTAAAGTTATAAGATTTTGTAAATTAGTTATAAAATGAAAATAAAGTAGTATTCACAAATTAACTAATTTTGATTTGGAGGTCAAAACTATGAAGAGAGATTAAAATTATCGATTTTTAAAATAAGATGATTAATTTCGTAAATTATTAATAATAGAGACATCAAAACTAGTATAAGAAAAATTATGTTGCTTATAATCTTTAATGCCTAAGTTTGAGGCATTAATTCAATTATCTTTAATCGAATAATAAATTATAAAGACAAATTGATAAAGTTATTCAGTCAACTAATTATTTATCGTTTTCTTAATTATTTTGCACAGATATTTAGATATAGAAAATGGAGATTGTATATGTAAAAAAAAGTGGAGATAATTGTATCTTTTGAAAACATAATATATAGAGATTGCACCCAAAAAAAATTAAATGGAGCTATTGGAATTTAAAAGATGTATGTAAATTATGAAAATGTATTCACTCCATCTCTAAAGTGAGACTTTGGGAAACCATTGATTCTTTTGGTCCATTTGTTTAAAAGTTTTAAAAAGTAATTTTGATTTAATATTTTTAAAAATAATTTTTATGAGAATTTACTTAAAAATAGTTAAAGTTGCTTTAGATTCATTTACTACTGATTAAAAATAATAATTTTGACATAATTTAGATACTCATTATTAGAGATTTAACATGATTAAAATTACATTTTTTTTAAAAGTATGTTTCAAAAATAACTTTCATGAATGAAGAGCTACTCAAAGTATTTTTTTATTTTAATTATTTTTTGAAAATTTATTATCCAAAAAAATTATAGAAAATAGATGAAATACTTAAAATAATATTTTAAGATAAACTATTTAAACTAATTTTTTATTTTACGCTTTTTTTTAAATTTAAAAAAAAAAGTTATAAGCAAAAAATAAAATACTACAAAAATCTTAAATAAACGGGTCATTTATCAATTGGGGGAATACATTGATTTGTGAGATAAAGTTAAACGATTTGGTTTTGTTTTCATGTTGGATAACACGTAAGTGTTAGGGGTGGGATGGGGGCATGCATAACTTGCTGCTATATGATAAAATATTGCATTACCATTAGCCTTGTTTTTTTGTTGAGACAGTGATATCCTCCAATTTATTACTGTTCGATATGGTCATCAATTGACAAAGATTATGTTAATAGGAGATATGAATATAAGTGTTAAATTTAAAAGTGAAATTATCTAATATCCCTTTAAATTTTGTATTTTTCTGTTTGGAAAGAAAAACTTTAACTAATATGGATATATTAACATTATTCTTTCTCTCTCCGCAACTTGATATTGTGAGTGTTTGGCACTTGTGGACCGGATTAAATGGATTTTGAGACATAAAATCAACATATCTAAAGATTAAAATAATCGCGGTTTGATTTGAATGATTCATTGAAAAAAATATAGAATTAAATTCAATTAAATACGATTCAAATTAGATTAATTTTTTATTGATACAAATTAATTACAAGTCTAAAAAATTATGTTAATATTAATATTAGAAAGTCACTATAAATTTATATGTTTGAGGTAAAAAATATGTAATATACTAAAAAAATAATATTATAGAGTAATAATATACGCTCAGTACTTATTTTTCGATTGTCCAAGATTTGTTTTGGTATTGGGGGAGATTTTAAATTGGTGAAATGTTAGGAGTGCGCTTACCAACATTGCTCAAGATCATGCATATCAATTTGGTGGGTTAGGCTTGGGTGGAAGACGGGTGTTAGAGGGAACCTCATTTGACTATGTTGTATTTAGTCAATTTATAAATTGAGGAGTAACATTCTTTTTCGTCAACAAGAGTTCAATATTGATCAAACACTTGAGAATATTAAAGTTCTTTTGTGATGTTCGTTAAAACATAGAAGAAAATGTTCCATTAGGATTTGTCTCTTTGGTGTCTTCAACCTTTTCTTTGTATTTCTCCTTAGGAATTTTCAGGTGTCTTGTGTTTTTGTATTCAAATTCTGTAGCGGCTGGTGTTTTTATGTTAGTATTAGTAGAGCTTTTTTAAACTCTTAGTAATTTTTGAGACACACCTTATACTTAGGTTGTTTAATATTATCTTTTTAACTTTTCCAAAAAATATAAAACAAAATCAATTAATACAATATCACATACTAATAAAATATAAATAAGTGTTAAATTTATACATGAGATTTGATTCAGTTTAGCTCAATTTTAAAATAGGAATATGAAATTGGATTCAAGCGATTTTCATAAAAGGAGATTCAAAATCCTGCAATTTTATTTAATTTTCATAATTGTATGGTTCTCAATTTTTTTTAATCGAATTTTTAGTTTTATTTAGATTAATTTGAATTTGATCACCCTATTTAATATACTCTTCCACTAATCTTCCCATCTTTCATTTTCACATGGAAAATACAATAAAATTTGGTAAATGATATTGAAATCTAGGAATTTAATAAAAAGAAACCATAGATATGTGATTATATTATTTAAAATCATTTATGCAAGTAGTAATAGCAGCAGCAGCAAGAAGTTCACACAAATTTCAAACAAGTATGTAAGAATTAGTCCAGTGGATTCTAAAGTTTACCAAAGGCCCATATATATATATCCTTTTGTAAGAAAGCTTATTATTTGTTTTTGTTGTACGGTACATTGACATTAAACACACGATAAATTTAAAGTTATCATTAAAAATCACAGCAAACATGCATCGAACACAATATTGAATTTGAGAATTGGAAGATTTAGATGTATTTATTTTATTTTTTGGTCAATGTAGAATTTTGTTGATGATAAAAGAAATTTTCTTGGTCGAAATATTTGGACCAGCAAAGTGTGGGCTTCAAAGAAAGTGTCCAAACATAAAACTGAAGAGCCGTCTATTTTGGCCAGTAAAAATTCACACATGTGATTGACGTGAGCAGAATATATATAAGATCATTGAATTACTGGTTCAACTAGTAAATCACATATTAAACCGGTCATAAATCAGATAAATGCAAAATAAATATTTCAAGAATTGTTATCACGTCAATAATAGTATTTAGTTATCCCTTTCAGTCCTCTTTTATCTTAAAGTATTAATCGCGTCATGCAATTCTGCATTTCAGTTGTCTAATCTAAATCCACAATTAAGATCGATTAGTTATGTAATATTATCTATGTTATTTAAATCATTTGATTTCAAAACAATGATTCAAATTATTTAAAAAAAATTTCCTATACTGATTAGTTATGTAATATTATATGTGTAATTTAAACCGTTCGATCTCAAAAACATCGACTTAAATTATTTAGAAAATATTATCTTATACCTCTAAATTTATATTCCTATCCCATTTTTTAAAAAAATTGAATTTTATTTTGGTTTTATCTTGTTGTAGTTATAGGTGTCAATTTCACAAATTCACTAATTATTAACTATGACTTACATGTTGGAGGGCCAAAAAATTTCATAGCTTAAAAGAACCACAAAAATAATGGTCAGATCTTAAAAAATTATTTTAATAGGGGTCTAATATTAAGGATTTTAGTAGAGACTTTTTAAGAGGGGCTTTAGAACTTAAGTGACAGCTCTAACTCCAACTACTGCAATTGATCCAAGTCCCTTAATTTTGTAAGTTTCTTAACACAATAATGTCAAAAAATCAAGTTTCATATTTGTGAAGTTTTGGGAGTCAAAAGGTAGTTTGAGAGAGTTGGAGTGACAAATAATTAATAGATTCAACTCATCTTCAAACAAAATTAACAATTAATTATTAACTTTGACTACTACAAAAATATATAGACAAAATACATCTTGTGGACCTGTAAGTTACACGAAAATAATATATTACTTATTTATTTATTTATTTTTTAACAAGTTCGTCTTTTATCTTTCTATTAGCATCTAGTCCGACCTTTATATTTGTAAATGTTTACACTAAACTTGTGTAAAATTAAAATTTAAATTTAAATTCAAATTCAAAATTCTTCTAATTTCAAACAAGCAAAATTAAAATCCAAAATTCTTCTAATTTCAAACTAGCAAAATTAAAATTCAAAATTCTTCTAATTTTTCACTAAACTTGTGTAATTCTTAAGGGGTTTTGATTGCAACAATCATAAGAACATAGACCCTCAATCAAATATTAAATAAATAAACAAGATAGAATTCGAGTAAGATAAATTTTAGAGTTCTTGAAATTAAACGCAAAATTCTCTCAATATATGTCATGAAATCATATGAAAATTTATTATTTTGTTATTTATATGATTGATAACAAAACTGATAGTACCATTTTAAAAATCTCTAACTAAAAATGATTGAAATGAGATTATGACTAAAAATAGTTCAACATTGTAACTTTTACAAACTTAAAAGACTAACTGGATACAAAAAAAAAAATTAAATGATCAATTTGATATTTACGTATAACTTAAATAATTACACCATGAATTGTCAATGATTTTGCTAATAAGTGCTCTAATGAATTAAAAGTAGAAACTTTTTATGTATAAAAGCAAAAATTTGACTTTAATGTATTTGAATACATAATTTCTAATACATTTTCAAAATTTTGTATTCTTAGCAAGTGCTCTTGAACCACTTGTTAACATTTGTCTTTTGTCAAATATATACTACTAGTGAAGTTTTGGTTGAAGTGTTTGCATAAGCATTTTATTTGACCGCTTCATGTTTCATTCCCTTTATCACACCACACTTTATATAATCACAATGGATTTTATTCCTCTAAAATAAACAACTCCCTTTATATAATAAAGTGAGTAATATCATTTGTTGATGATAAAATAAATAGTTGATATTATGTGCATGTGCAAATAATCAATCATCAGTAATTATAATATCATATAACTTACTTTTATGATACTTAGTATGCAAGGAGGAGGATATGAGCTTGAGTGTAAATACTGCATATTAAGCTTACACAACAGAATGGACTTCTAATGAGACCCAATGGGCTGAGGAGACCGTGTTAAGAAGGTTTAGATGAAGGAAAGTTTATTCTTTAATCCACCTCCAATATTTACTCATACGTATAAACAACAATGTCAGATTAGTGCATCTGGTAGCATTATTCATCCCAAAAACATTATCAAATTGGAGATTTGGGAAATTTTTTACTACCAGATTGTAGAATTCAGAAATTCTCCATGTTTTTACATAAGTAATTTCGAACTGCATAAAAAATTCCTTTTTTATGTGCACTTTTTAAGAACAGGTAGGAGTGAAAAAAGAAGAGAATATTCCCAAATGAATCATTTTAGTCCAGCTTTTAAATTCCTTGGTTTTGTTGAATATATCAATTTCCATTCTTGTATTTTCATTCCTTTTCTATTAACTCCTTTGTATTAATTTTCACAATATACACCTGTCGCGTAGTGTCTCTACAGCGAATTTGATTATCTTATTTTGTTTCAATGTAATATTTGATGAAAAAGTATGATATGATAAATTAATTATATCACCTATCTTATATTAGCTCTCTAGTTAAAAAATATTAACTACGAGTGGAGGCAAGGTTAAAAATTAACAAGATAGAATAATAACACTTATGTCAAAAAAAAAATTAAATAACATAATTTTCAAATTTACCCTTATAAAAATATAAGGGTATATATGTTTAAAATATTCAGATGCATATAATTAAAATATCCATTTATTTTACTCACGTGTGTATATGTTAAACATTGTTTTGTGTTTGTAACTGCAAATACGAATTCTTTTGTCATCTACATAAAATATATATATTGGTTTCAAACTCAAAAGTTAATTGAGGTTGTCGGTTAAAAGCTCTCAAAATCGATTCGTTTTACTTTAAGCGAATTATAGATCCCTTAACTACTCCAACAAATATTAGGTCAGACGATGAAAATCTTAAAAACTAAAAATCTAAGTAAAATATAAGTGTAATAAATTACAAATAAAAATTATATTTTGATTGATTGATGTATGTTAACAATGATGTTTACAAGTATTTTGAGACTAAATATCAAAGTTTAACTCATATTTTTCATTATAGTGGCCAACTAAAAATTGTGCTCTAATTGACATTACTTAACTAAACTCTTGTAGTCGTATTTGAGACTGTGGTTTGTCATTGCTCCCCTAAGATTTCCGACGTTATACAACTAATTTTGTTGCACGTGTAAATTCCCTTCTTTCTACTCATAGTGATCTCCAAAAGCGTTGTAATATAGATTGTGTCCTTGATATTTGAAAAGCGCCATTATCATCTCTAATACAAGCACTCAATGTCGTGAAACCCTGCACTTCAAAATATTTTTTTTTACTAGTATGAGATCTACACAGGAAAATATACAGCAATAAAATTTTAGTTAAGATCTAATATATTTTTTGGTATATATTTGTATTAAAGATATAAATTTTAACAAATTTAAAATTAAAATATGGTATGATTTATATTTAGGGGTATACTGCCTGAATTCCTTTACAGAATTTTTAAGTGTGGTCGCTGAGATTGAAAAGTACTCATAATTATTTCAATCATTTCAAGTAATAAATGATAGAAGTATAAAAAAACAAAATAAAAATTGATTGAAATCAAGTATTCAACAAACTTCATGAACCATTTGAAAAAATTCAAATTCGATTCACGAGTGAAACAATTTTTCATTATATTTTATAATTTCATATTGCAAAAAACTATTTCTCAACAACAAAAATTCAAAGTTGTAAAAAAAGAAAAGCAACTAAAGCACAATCATCGACTTAACCCAAAAAGAAAAAAAGGTTCACATAGATCCCACATCATTTAAAATGTACGAAGATAAGCTTTTTTTTCTTTTTTGACAAACAAAGATGACTTGGCTATATCATTGAATTCCCTTATTTAAAGCAACTCGATTCCCATACTCATAGATCTTGCCCCATAATTCAAACTTCAAACTTTTCATATAGCATAGCATCACATATTTCATACATAACATATTGCTTACCTACAATACAACAACAAAAATGGTGAAAACGATTTTCTTCATTTATTTTCTTATTTCTATGACCCTTTTTCTTTCCTTAACAAACTCATCAACCATAAACATTTACCTTTATGGTGGTTGCTCACAACAAATGTACACACCAAAATCACCGTACGAGTCAAACCTCGACTCACTCCTCACCTCGTTAGTCAACTCAGCTACATATTCCTCGTACAACAACTTCACCGTAATGGGGTCCACCCAACAAGACGTAATTTACGGACTCTACCAATGCCGCGGGGACATCGCCATGCCGGATTGCGCGTCCTGCGTCGCACGTGCCGTCACACGTGCTGGAGACATGTGCCGCGACACGTGCGGTGGAACGGTCCAACTCGACGGTTGTTTGGTGAAGTACGATAATGCTACTTTTTTGGGCGTGGAGGATAAGACTGTAGTGTTGAAAAGGTGCGGGCCTTCTGTGGGCTATAATTCGGAAGCTATGGGCTCGAGGGATGCAGTGCTTGGTGGGCTTGTGGGATTAGGTGGGCCTTTTAGGGTTGGTGGGTCGGGTAGTGTTCGTGGAGTGGCCCAGTGTACTGGGGATCTTAGTTTTAGCGAGTGTCAGGATTGTGTGTCTGAAGCAATCGGACGGTTGAAAAGTGATTGTGGTACCGCGGATTACGGAGATTTGTTCATGGGGAAATGTTATGCGAGATACTCAACTGGTGGGGCCCATGATACTTCTAAGGCCCATGGTAAGGCCCGTCGTGGGTTTTTTCACGCTTTACCGATGCTGCTTCTACTTCTTTTTTAATCAATGGAATGGAATGAATGAACTGAAGACTAATGGCGGTGTGGATTAATTTGGATTGTAAATTTGTTCAAGATCAATTTTCTTTTTTTTTTATTTGCTAAGATGCAAATATCCATGTCATGTTTTTTTTCACTAAAATGTTATGTAACGGTTTTATGGGACCATTTTACCCTTCCACGCAAATTGGTAAAAGTTACTTGATTGGAGGATGAGGTAGTTTAATTAAAAAAAACACAAATTTTTTATTTAATTATTTAAACATGTTCTATAAGTTTGTTCAGAAAAAAAAAATGAATGTGCATATTTTTCATTTTACTAGAAAAAGATGAACACAAATGTTGTTGTCTGTCCACTTTTTTTTTATTGTATAATATTAGTTTTAATATAATAATCTATTTCAAGATTTATAATATTCATGTCATTTGAAGTTATGTAAGCTTTAATTTCAATATTTTCTTTCTAGATTTACATGTCAATATAGTATTAAGAACAAATTTATACCAAAAAAATATATATATTTGACCATATTGATAATTAGTTCATTATCTTTATAACTATTATCTAACTTATTTTGTTGGATGGGTGTGGCTCATGGCTTGCAGGGAAATTAGGAGGTGAAAAGAGATTTGCGATGATCATTGGGTTATTAGCAGGAGTAGCTATACTTGTTATTTTACTTGCTTTCTTGAGCAAGATTTGTAGGAAACAGGGTAAGTAGTGTTATGCTTTTTTTGTCTCTAATTTTTCCTTAGCTTATTTTCAATATTCACTTTATGAAAAATATAAATAAAACATTGTAACCTTATCTTTTATGTGCAGGTAAATAAATTAAAATAAGTTTGTGACATTTTTAGTGGCATTCCCACTGATTGATCAATTATCACCATATGGACATCCTCTATGAGTTTGCTTTTGTGTCTCTTTTGTTTCTGCTGTTCTTTTTCTCTCTTTCTTTATCTTATTACTTATCCTTTTTATGTTTCAAATTTAAAATTATACAAAAGAGGACTTTGAACATTGAGGAGGAGGATACAAAAAAGAATGTGCAAGAAGGGGTGCTTTTATTTTGAATACAGAAAGAAAGAGAGAAAAAAGAAGAGCTAAGAGAATCTAGCTGCTTTAATTTCACCAAGTTGTGTGTTTTCTAATGTCTCAATGTTTTGCAAAGAAAAGTACTTATATTATTCATTTATTTTTGTAAAATTCAATATTAATTTTGCTTTGTTTATCATCGTTGGTATATGCGCCCTTGAGCTTTTTGGATACTTAAATCTTTTAATAAAAGATTGTTACCTCTATATATATATATATATATATATATATATATATATATATATTTTGTATATATAGTTAATTTAAGAATAAATCATCTATCTAGTCTTTAAACTATTATTTACTCCTTAATTTGATCATTACACTATAAAAATATAATTAGTTTTTTTTTAAAAAAAAAAACTTTTTAAAAAATAATTTATATCTGTAATTCCATTATCAATATGTGATATATAAATATTATGATTAATTTTGTATATTAAGAATTAATATTTGTGAACAAACAAATGTTTTGAACATAATCTAGTTGATACATAGTTACAATAATTGCAATAAAAAATAATATATTTAACAAAAATTCATTTTTTTTAAGAATTAATTATATTTGTAAACATAATTTTTAGATAACTATTTAAATATGGAGCACACATGAATAACATTTTTATCTATTAGAGAGAATAATAGGTGACTATTATTTGTATTAATGAATAGTTATAATTTACATAAGTGGTTGGCTGTGAGCTTTAGTGCGACGAAGGCAAGGAGTGATTCATCAATGTACAACATAACATAAGTTCAATGAGGAGCCCATGATATCCTTTTATGTAAAAGAGCATAAAGATAAACTAAATTCAGATAAGAATGAAAGGATCGATTCTAAAGTCTTATAGGTAAGAGGTTATATAGTTGAAGAATGACTTATAAGGATTGATAATTGATACAACACATACCAATAAAATGTGTCTTTTTTCGAGAGTCCAAAACATAAGAATTCTACAATTTCATAAGTGATATTTTGTGAAATTTTTCAAAAAATGTGTGAGTGGCGACAAAACATGATAAAAAAAATTAATACTTTTTAGAAAGTATGCGAGTGAGGACAAAATATACTAAAAAAATTTATTAATTTGTGTGGATAGTCAAAAATCCTTTAAGGCGATTGAAATGTTACATTATTCAACTCTTCCGTTAATACTATAACTTATTAAAATTCATCATCTTACCTAGTCCTACTCAAGAAAGGTTGGAGTTGGATGAAATTAAAATATTTTGAGAATTTATCAAATTATCTAGTATCATAGGGGATGATGAAAATTGTGCATTACAAGTAAGAAACACTTTTAACTTTGTATCTAATTTTTATCTTTTATTAATTTTTATCTAATTTTTATCTAGTATCATAGATGATGAAATTAAATTCATCATCTTACCTAGTCCTACTCAAGACAGGTTGGAGTTGGATGAAATTAAAATATTTTGAGAATTTATCAAATTATCTAGTATCACATGGGATGATGAAAATTGTGCATTACAAGTAAGAAACACTTTTAACTTTGTATCTAATTTTTATCTTTTATTCTATATTATTTTTATCTTTTATTCTATATTTTTATATTATAGTGGTTTGGAATATAGTTGTATTGAAAGTCTTTGTATAAAATTTCAGAAAATAGTGCCCGTTTGATGGACCGGATAACGAGACAGGATAGGATACACGTATCTTATTCCTCTCTTATCCTTTGTTTGATGCATCTAGGATACAATAAGTTAATCAAAATTTTTAAATAATAAGATTGCATCCGCATTTTCTTATCCTTAATTTGAGGTGGGTTAAAATAATCTATTCTCAATCGGATATCATTGTTCGCGTTTATCTCAGTCTCAACAACGAGTCGTGTTCGAATAGCACTCTTCCATTTTTTTTATTTCTTTTTTCATATATGATGTTTTTGTTTTCTTATTTATTTTATTCTATAACACTATAAAAAAAATTGATGAAAAATAATAATTATTTTCCTTTCGAGATAATGTTATGATAGTAAGGGATTGTTTGATTGTGTTTTACTTTTTAGTTTTTGAAAACTATTTTATAAATAAATTTTAAAAAATTGTTTTTAAAAAGAAAATTTTAAAAAATTTGTTTGCTAACTTTAATTTTTTTTAAAACTAGAGAATTAAAAATTGAAAAATAAAAAGTAAAATACCATTTATTTGGTTTGCTTTTTTAATTTTAAAAAGTATAATATTAAAAATAGTTTTACAAAATAGTTTTTAAAAACAAGTAATCCAAACAAATTGTTTAGTTTTTAAATTTTAAAATACTAAAATAGAGTTTTTGGGATTTCAATCAAACAAACTCTAAGTCATTCTTCAATTGTGATAGATAGAGAAATCACAATTTTTTCAAGTATATAAAATTACTTCATAAATTATTTACATTTTTATGATAGTGAGTCGTTCTTCAATTGTGATAGATAGAGAAATCACAATTTTTATGATAGTGAGTCATTCTTCAATTGTGATGGATAGAGAAATCACAATTTTTTCAAGTATATAAAATTACTTCATAAATTATTTATATTTTTTAGCACTTTTGTTTATTTATAAAAAATTATATGAATGTTATTTTGAAAGAAAAAAAATTAAATAGATTATAAGGACAAATTTGTCATTTTATCAAAATATAAATCATATCATCTTGTTATCTGTTGTGTATCAAACACTGAATAGGATAAACTAATTTTATCAAGTTTGTTATCATGTGCACATCAAACACATGACATCATAACTCTTTATCCTACCCATATCCTATCCTGTCTCTATCTGCTCCTTATCTTATGCTGTGTCTATCATATCCGGTCCATCAAACGGACCCTAATTGTCATTAAAGTACAATAGTAATATTTTTCTATCTAATTTTAAAATTTCCAAATTATATTCTTGAAATTGCAAAAACATAAAACATGTATAAAATATTTTCCCTCCATTGGAAGACAAAATGATTTTTCAATATCGAAAAATATAAAGAAACCAAATCAATTGATCTTTACAGTCTTGGTTGTCTTTTTCCGAATGAATGCCACGATATCAAAGCTTAAAGGTTAAGGAAACGCTTACCATGCAGGCATTCACATATATACACTAAATATATATACACATGATAGTGATACAATAAAGTATACACATGATAGTGATCCAATAAAGTGGTAAAGCTTTTATTTAAAAATAAAAAAACAGTTAAAGTGGTAGAACTAGAAGCTTAATTAAAATATAAATTAGTACTAGACCCAAAATAAGATGCAAATTAAGAGACGGTCAAGAAGCACTAATTTTTTTCTTAAAAATATTTTAAATTTATATATAGTCATAGTTAAACAAAAATATGGTTGTTAATTTATGTTGGGTCATAAAGAGATGTTCAGAAATCATCTACATGAACCAAGAGCAACCACATAAGTGAATTAGATATCACGTTGTTAATTTAACACAATATATTTATGAGTTATTTTACTTATATGTCATTCAACTACCATTTTTCTAAATAATGTGAGACTTTTAATTTACACTTGCTAACTATACAATAATTTAATAATAAATTTGACATAATGCAATAATATATATAAATTCAAGTTGATCTAACCAAACAATTAAATTTAATTAAATTTAAGTGATTAATAATTTTCAATTAAAAACGAATTATTTAAAAAACTCTAATTCAAATCTTAAATGGTCCAAAAAAACCTAAGCGATTGGCACACTTTTGAGGGTATGCTATGAGTAAAAAAGACCTTCATTTCAATGGATTACCAAAAACTTTTATATTGCTTGCCTTTGTTAGGTAGGTTCATTAAACTTAAAAAACTTTTTAACTTTCTTAAAATTTTGTACTTTTTCATAAATATGCTTTCAAAAAATTGTTGATATTGATTTGGATGTGGACATTACATTATATAAGTAATTTCACTTTAATCATTTTTATAATCCACTTTTGTGAAGAAAATCAGCTTATTTCCATGATCGTGTAAATTATTTTTTCTTAGAAAAGAACTTTCTTATTAAAACAAAGGAATTATGTATGATTTACTCATTATTTTTATTTTAGAGGGATGTTCTTTTTTTTTTCTTAGAGTAGTTTTGCTTAAATAGGTTATACCTATTTACGAAAAAGAAATTAAAGTTTCATCTGACATATTATTTGTTAAAGACATCATTTTAAATTTTGTTCTGATCTTTTTTAAAGTCTAGTTTAACCTATTAGTCTATTGAAAAATCTATTTTGTGTTAAAGTCTTTATACAGGATATTTTGTCTATCTCTAAAAATAATAATAGACTAATAAAAAGCATAAATTTTGTTGAGTCGTACAACTATAACACTTTTGGTAGCAAACTTGATGTATATATGAACAACAATTATAAATAAAATAAAATAATAAACACAGATGTCAAATTTATAATACAATTGTTTAGAAAGAATAATAAGTATAGACGTCGGAAAGTGAGAACAAAAAATTAGGGATTTTTAATAGAGTTTTTTATTACATAAATATAAATAATCTTTTTTTAAAAGAGGGGAAATAAAAAATTATAACAAAAACATGAGAAGTCATTTATTTTATTATTACTATATATATGAGTTGGTATGTGGGTATTAGGCTTTTTAGAGAATTTGAATCTAACCTATTTAAATAAATAAGTTTTTTTAAAAACTTAAGTCTAACTTTTTTATTAAATGCACCAGGTCAATCTAGGCTTTTAATAACTGAGCCATAGACCTCGATCGGACAGTCTAACATGTGACTGTTGTTAAGCAGTGATTAATCTTTATCGAAAAATCTATTAATCTTTGTGATATTGATTTGGGTGGATATTAAATTATATAAGTAATCACACTTTAATCATGCTTTTGTTAAGAAAACCGACTTATTTATCTGACCGTTTACATTATTGCTTTTTTAAAAAGGAATATTTTTCGCTAAAAAAAAAACAAAAACAGTGAGTAAGAATGATGTATGACTTAATCATTGTTTTTTTTTTTAATGACCATATTATAGATATGAAGTATTTAACGTCATTAAATAGTTATTAATTTTCATCAAAAAAAATCTATTGATCATATAAGATATGAATCCTTCCCAATCAATAAGAGATTGAACTTCTAACTACTTAAAAAACCTAGATTATTTATCACTTGGACCAATCTATTATTAAGAAACAATAGTATCATGCACGGTAGTATCACTACGGTGTAATTTTTTTTTAAAAATATAGATAGTAGATTCTCGCATCTCATATACACTATTAAATTCTTAACTCATTTGGGGATAGAGAATCAAAAACAAGGACAAATGAGCCTTCACCAATATAAATTGGGTCATTTCCATCATGTCTTGCACCTTAGAGTTTTTGTCATTAAGCATTTTTAGTAGAAGTCTATACTAAAGACCCTAGTATTCCATTAAAAGCCCGTTAAAGAAGCAACAGATTATTAAAAGGGTAATGTTATCTACACCCCATATATTTGTAATATTAAACGGAGAAAAAAGTGTAATTAGTAAAGTATAATTTTTTTATTCCGTTTTGAAGTATTATATTTGCAATACTTACTTGTTTTCATATTATTTGAATATTACCCATGAACAATTAATTATTTTTTAACTAATATATTTTTATTTATTGTATCTCAATTCATATATCTACTATTATTTATGAAATATTTTACTAAACAAAACCTATTTAATCATTAAATTTAATAAACACAATTAATTAATTTATTATAAACGGTTTTTTTATGATAGTCTCTTTTTTTTTTTTAAATTCTTCATTATACCCTTTATTGAAATTTATATCTCAAAATGTCCGATTTTTTTTACTTTCATGAGTCTCTATCCTGCAACTAC
>JBBPBQ010000004.1:43241277-43273909 GCA_037974755.1 Cicer yamashitae
TTTATGTAGTAGGAGGTCGTATTTCGGGGATGCGACCATCTATAACCTTTTAATTTTTTAATTTTTTAATTTTTTATTTTAACATCTCCGGGAGGTTAAGATCAAACTGAAGGTTATAGATGGTCGCATCCTTGAAATGCAACCTAGAAAAAAAAAATCATCCTCTGAAAGTCAAAAAAAGTAGGACATTTTAATATATAAATTTTAATATAGATGATAATGGAGAGTTTTAAAAAAAGAGAAGATATACGTAAAAAAAAATAAAAAATAAAAAATAAAAAACCTCTTAAGAACTATGCAAAATTGAAATGAGATTTTATAATGAAATCTAAAGAGTAAACAAAAACAACTTAAGTGACTAGCTTATTTTGTTCTTTTGCTCCCACTTATCATATTTCAAATGTGAGACTCCAAGCCCAATTCAAGCAATTACTCTACCCATTATCAGACCCAATATATGTAAGGGCCTGGTTATAAAACCCAGTTGCTATATATCGAAACCCATTTTGAGATCTAGAAGAGCCCAGAAGCTCGGTGAATGATAAAGAACATTCTGGAGTCTATACCCATACTCTCATCACAAACACAAAACATATCATTAAAATTTGAAACTACAACATTATAAACATCAACAAAGTTCATAACTTCTTCAACTACTTTTCTTCTCTTGTCTCTTTTGATTGTACTAGAATAAGAGTATCAAATCAATGGCTCACACTATCTTTGGGCACCCTTTTAGACGTTTTTTCTTAGGACATACTCCAATTTTGGGAAATTCAACAGCACTCTTGGATTGGCTTGAATCCCCAACTTCTCATATCCTCAAAATCAACGTTCCAGGTACCATCTTCATTTTTTTCTTCATTACTATTTGTCTCTCTTTAATTTTAATGACCCTAATGGAATCTTGAGTTGTGATTCTATGTTTTGTTGTAAAAATATTATTTTTTGTGAATTAGAATGGATTGGTTGATTGATTATAGAGAAATGATAGCTTGACATACAAATTCCACAAAAATTTCGACAAATTTTATATAATTAACACAGTTCAAATATGTGGTTAATTATGTGACCGGTTAATAAATACATCAAACCGTTGCAATTTATCGATGATTTATGATTTTGTTTGTTTATCATGATTTTTCAGGCTTCAAATGTACATAGTAATATAATATTCTTAATTACATTCTGTGTTCAAATATAAAATCATCAACACAAATATAAAATTTTGATTAACTATTTTTGGACGATTAATGAGTTGTGATATTTGTTTTTTGTGTGTCAAAATAACGAAGCCCTTGATTATAACTTGGTTTTGGGTCATTTGGATAGGATTCAGCAAAGATGAGATAAAAGTGCAAATTGATGAAGGAAATATTCTACACGTGAGAGGAGAAAGTGGGAAAGAGGATAATTTTGGTAAGGACACTATTTGGCATGTAGCTGAGAGAGGGACTGGAAAAGGAGATTTCTCAAGGGCAATTGAATTGCCTGAGAATGTGAAATTGGATCAGATTAAGGCACATGTTGAAAATGGTGTCCTCACTCTTGTTGTGCCTAAAGATGCAGCACCTAAATTGCCTAAAGTTCGAAACATTAACATCACTAGTAGGCTTTGAGCTTTGGAAAATCATAATTGTGTTGATATGAATAAGAATGGAGAAAAAAAAATGTTTCCTATGATGTAAGCAATTACATGTTGCGGTGAATAATTAATGTGTGATTAAATTTCTTTAATTCCTCCTGTCACGAATATAAACAAAAATCAATTTATATCTAATCTAAAATTTATACTAAATATATTTTGATTTTTATTTATAGGGTCAGATTAACATGTGTCATAAAAACACATCTTAATAGTATTTGTATGTTAAAAATATAGAATATACAATTTTTTAAAAAGAAAATACACTTTTTATCTTTAGTATACTAACATCCATGTTAGTATTTTCCTTAATTATATTTGTGGTAAGATGGAGTACATTATATATTGTAATAATTAGTGTATGGTAGTTGAAATTTTAATACATGGAACATTGAACTATGGTTTACTATAAACCATATGGGATGCATAGTTTTTCATTACAATCTATTTACATTGCTTTTTTTTTTTTTAAATGTGAAAATAACTTCATTCAATTGCTAGAAAAGAAAACTGCCAAGCAGTAACTTTTATTTAATTTAAAGAGCCAACTCTAACAATATATTTAAAAAGTATTGAGAAGAAGATACAAAAGGTTTGATTTTTTGGTGCTAATAAATTCTCTCTCCCTTTTATAAATGGCCACTAATATTTGTTTATCTAAACAAACTTGAACAATGTAACCTATTGTACTGTAAACAATGTGGAAAAGTCAAAGGGGCATCAAACCAATTTGTACATCCTAATTACAATCCTATCAACTTCTTTTATGCATAGTCTTTACTCTAATTTACTTATGGATAATTTCTTTGACTTTTGTGAATATAATTTGACTATAATTTGATTTTAACTTTAAAGTTTGTTTAGTCTAATCCAATGTATGAAGGCAATTGATAAATAAAAAAATTACTTAAATTAATTTCATCCATAAAAAATCTGCCATCTTTATGATATTCCAAAATGCATAAATTAGATATATTACTTGACTGGTGAATGGTATTATCGATGAAGGTGTGGTGAAGTTTATATTTAGTATTGCGGTGGAATTGTCAAATTTATATTCAAATTTATATAAATGTTTAGATTTTTTATCTATTTAGTAAGGATGTTGACTATAATGAGAATCGAAGATTCAAATAAAATAAATTATGCTACCAAGTACCAACATACTGACATAAGTGATAAATATTTAGATTCTTTATCCATTTAGTCAAAAGTTTGATTCATGTGTATGAAAAAAAAAATATTAAGAGATTTAAGAAATTCTTGACAGATAGAAGAAAATGAGAAGAAAAAATCCCATAATGAAATATATTTATATATGTGATGTTGATCAAATGCTATTGTTCGATAATAGGTTACATGCCAATATATTTTTTTATTGCTAATTAAATTTTATGTCGTTCAAGTTTTAAATATTAGTCAACATCGATCTAATATTGACTATGTTAAAATTAAGGAGTTAAATTTGTTATTTTTAAAATACGTGGTTAAATTGTCGGATAGTAAAATTCAGATAGTCAAAAGTAGATGGTAAAATTCAGATAGTCAAAAGTGCATGTTAGCCTTTAATATTTTTAGTAATGGTTAACAACCCTCTTGAGATGTACAAGTTAACAATTATTATTGTCTTTAAGATTAAGATAATGATATTATTAATGTTGATTCGACGAGTTGATTTTTAAATAACATATTCGTTTTCATTTATTCTAATAAAGAATAATACTAACAAACTAACAATGTAATATTTGACACACATTTTTTAATATATTTTCTTTAATTGGTTAAAGTTTACGTAAGTTCCACCGAATTCATATGAGACCTATGTAATTTAATAAAATTTGTGTAAATTTTAATTATAATAGAGAGTGTGTTGTTAACACTCTTCTTTAATTAAATTGACATTAATTTATTAATTGTTTCATCTATAAATATCGCAAAAATTATTAATGTATACTTATGAGGATTCTTGTCCATCATGGTTTAAGTTATAAATTATTTTTAAATATTATATATGTTGGACCACCTTAATTTAATGAAATGACCCTGTTGTTAAATTGACATGATGGTGGAGCCAAGATGTTAGTTATCGTTATCAAGCTAAACCCAATATAAGCTAACACATGTCAATCGTTCCGTGAATACATCACTCAATGAACAGCTACATTTATTTATCTTTTAAGTATTAAGGTTATTGTAGCTTTAATATTTTTATTTTTATAGATTTCAAAAAAAAAGTGAAGTCCTTTATTTAAAATGGAAAAATTGCATTTATTTCTTCTGAGTCACTTTCAATGGCACTAACATTTTTTTAATTTTGAAAAAAATATTAATTTCTCTTGTATTTTTAAAAAAGTTATCAAATATTTTTTATCACACTTTCATCTATTCATATCATTTACTATATAACACAATTAGAGCTTTCTCTTTAATTTATAAAGATACGACTACAGATCTGATATTTATAATTTTAAAAACTTAGGTTATGTTCTTAACGGTATAATTAGAGTGTGTATTCTAGTATTATTTTTATAAATGACAGATAAAATTAAAAGAATGACAGAAAATAAATGTTATGTATAATTTTTTTTAGTGAATATAAAGGAGCTCACTACTTTTTTAAAATTAGATGGGATGTTAGTGTCATTTAAGGTGATCTCAAGAAAATAAATGCAATTTCTCCTTTAAAAATTCAACAGTTTTGACACGTTTTTAAAATTTTTTAATTAAAAAATAGTGATATTGTCATGTGATATATTTTAAATAATATGACAGATAATTTTCAATAATTAATATTTAAGAATTTACAATAAAATTCTTTAAAAACGTCACTTTCAATTTTTCAAATCAATAACATATAAATAAATATAATTAATAAATTTATATAGTTCTACATCATAAAATTATTTATTATATTATTTAAAATATATAAAATAAAATAAAAAATAATCAAAAATGTCATATTTTAAAATAGAGTACTAATTTAAAAATATTGCAACTAAACTTAATAATTAATTGGCCGGCGGCACCGATTCAACTAGTCATAATATGATAGTGAAGGTCTCTTTTGTTTCTTTGAAATTTGAAAGGAGTAGTTAGGGGCAGGAAAACGAGGATATAGCATAATTACCTGTGGTTTACACGTGTTACCTAAACATATATATATATATATATATAAAATTAACTCATTTAAAATGAGTAAATCATTTTAAAAAGTAAAATAAATAATTTTTTTTAAATGAAATATAAATAAAAACAGTAGTTGATAAATTGATGTATCTAAATTAAATTTTTAATCAAATATATCAATATTTTATTTATTATTTTTTTTATATATTTCATTCTAGAGAGAGTATTAACTATTGATGGTCAAAAGAGTTATTTCTATTATGTGTATGAATTTGACTTCTCTAAATTGAACTCACTTTTAGATAATAAAATAAATAATATTAATCATTGAAGATCAAATGAATGGTTGATACTATGCATACATGCATAACTCAACATGATTAGTTATAATATCAACTATTTGTTCACTCTTTTTATCAACTTCTTATTTTAGATGAGTCATATTCTATACGCACATACATGATCAATCACACATAGTTATAATAATTCACTCATTTTATCAACTTCTCAGTTTAGATGAACCAAATTCATAAAAAAAAAAAAAGTTGGATAAGAAGTAGACAAATGTCACCTTGTTAAGAACACATCTAAAAAGAATACATATTTAGAAATACTACATCCATAGTAAATATAAGAGAGAGAGAGAGTCGAATCAACAAATATTGATGTATAATTTAAACTCAATTTTCTCTTATATTTAAAATTAGAGGTATTATTATATTGAAAGTGCAGGAGGGCTTCATATTTGTGCAAGAGGAATGACCGCATAAAGTCCCAAATGTTTAAGAACACCAAATTATTATTATTTTTTATTATTAATTGTATATATACAGGGACATATCAAGTGAAATGTTGTGTTATAATGAGAGATGAAATAATTCAATTTGCACAATACAATCATACATGGATAATTATGATTGAAAATAGAGGAGTGCGTTCGATTAAAATTAGATACAATTTTTAAAAAAAAAATTGCGATGGAAAAGTCTTAGATATTCAATCAATATTTTAATATGATTAAAATAAGTCTTGGGGTATTCAATTAGGATTATTTGCAAATTGTGGAAATTTAGTGGTATTAAATCAAGACATTTTACAACTTATAAAAAGTTACGTGGTATTAAAAACTTTCAAATTTTAGTGGATTGTTTTCTAAAATGAATTTCGTTAGATTTTTGTGTGATTTTTTAGTAGAAAAAAGTATTTCTCTACCACATGATTTATATGAATTTTCATTTCTTATTTCTTTCATCTATTATCATCTCTCTCTCCTTCATCTATATATGTCATTTATCACCTTGCTTTATTATATATATATATATATATATATCCTTTCATCTCCTCCCTCCATCTCAATCCCCTATTGTTTTTCTATTTTCACATTATTTCTCCTTAGTTCTTTAATGTATTTAAAACTCTCTATTCTTCCTCTATCTCTCTCATTTCTCTCGTTTTCTTTTTCTCTAACATAAGTAAAATTATTATTTTTCACCTCTTCTAGTTTCCACAAAAGTATGTAGTCATAATTTTACGCTTAACGTACGTTCAAATAATATTTTAAAGAATGTTTAATTGTAATTTTGGTCCTCCTATTTTTATCAATTTGTGAAAATGAATCTCCTATTTTAAAATATGAAATTTTGGTCCCTCAATCATATTTTTTAACTTAACATATATTTTTTAACTTAACAATGATGATGTGACATATATGATAAGATAATGTTGAATGATTAATATTCATTAAATTGCAATAAAATTCTCTAAACACTTTAGTTTCAACTTCTAAAATTTTTTATTTTTGTAATTTATTTAAGAACATGTAATAATTAATGCATCTAGATAGTTTTGCATTCTGACATCACATGCCACATCACTTTAAATATGTCAAATTATCACTTTTTTAGCAAAAAAAATATGAGGGGACCAAACTATCGAGTTTTAAATTGAGGACCAATTTCACAAATCGATGAAAATAAGATAATCAAAACTGCAATTAAACCACTAAAATTTGATTTGGAAATGGGTTGGTCCGGAATGACTTTGTTGTTTCTCGTGGAAGGTGGCACAAGATTGCTTACTTGCCAATGTCAATCGAGTTCGAAGAGGTATGACATCTACTGCAATTTGTGCTTATTATGATACTGGTGATGAGTCTATTATGCATGTTCTTAGTGACTTTTGCTTTCACTAGATATGTTTGGGATTCAATTTCGAATAGTCATTTGCAACCTCAATTTTAGACTAATGATATTCCTAACTAGATTATTAGTAATTTGTGTGAAACTTGTATTCGTGATGAAGATAATTGGTCCACAACTTTTGTGGTTGTGATTGATGGCCTATGGAGACAACAAAACGAGTGTATCTTTGAGAATGTAGTTTCTCATATATCTCTGTTCATCATTGGTTGTAAGCATTAATTAATTTTCTTGGTGCTGGAATGATTCCCTCATGTCATCAAGCTCCACTGGTACTTTGTATTTCGTGTGACATGTACCTGTCCATTGTTGTGTGAAGCTTAACAATGACGGTGTTGTCACTACTCATGGTTCTATTGCAACGTGTGGTGGAGTGGTGTGAGATGAGCATGGTAGATTTTTGGTAGGTACTCTTATGATATTTGTGCCCGTAATGTTGTTATGGTGGAGCTTTGGGGTATTCTTCGTGACGTTCAACTTATTGCTAGTAGAGGATTTGCTAAAGTTGAGATTGAATCAGATTCTTTAATATTTGTTAATCTTATTTTGAATGAGTGTAGTGTTTAAAATCCTAATTACACTTTGGTACATCAGACTATGAAGTGTCTTCATAGTTTCTCCTTTTAGAAACATTTATTTATTTTTTCTTGGGACTTGCCTATTACTAGGCATGGCAATGGGGCGGGGCGGCGGCGGATTTTGCCTCCTCCACCCCGCACCCGATTAATCTGGGAAAATCCACACTCGCTCTGGTTTCACCCTCGTTTCACAGTGGGTGTAGAACTTATATAAAATTATGGGTTTCCTCGCCCACACCCGCACCCATTCATATATATATATATATATATATATAAAATTATGGGTTTCCCCACCCACACCCGCACCCATTCATATATATATATATATATATATATATAAAATTATAAATTTAAAAATCATATCTATTATAATTAACATAATAAAATAATTGTTATTAGACAATTATAAAATAAAAAAAAAATATTTTCTATAGAAATAAGATTATAATTTTTAATATTTAAAAAAATATTAAGTATATTCAATATGTATATATAAAATTTAAAAATTACATTAACATTACTTGCGAGGCGGGTTCGGGGGCGGGTGCGGGGTGGATATCACCACCTCAAACCCGTACCCCCAGAATTTTAATTTCAGGGAAAATCCGTACCCGCACCCAATCAAAGCGGATTTTTTCCACCCAAATCAAACGGGTTTGGGTGGGTACCCGCGGGTACACGTTATATTGCCATCCCTACCTATTACTTTCCTACAAAAAAAAATACTTTTTGTTAAGGGAAAACTTTTATAAAGAATATATTTAAAGAGAACAAAAAATAAGAGACTATATTTGAAAAAAAAATATAGATAAAATAGTGGATGCGCATAATTTTTTTATTAATCACGTTATTTGCATAAGCTTCAAAATTTAAAATTAATATTTTCTGTATAAGTCAATTTGATTTTGAATATTATTTTGATAAATTTGAACAATAATAACATGTCATTGTATCAATTTTTATAAACATAAATAAAGGTGACATATTTTAAGGATTTGATTGGTATGCATTGATAATGAGAATATATTTTAAATTGTCATTTAATCATAATTGTCAAATTATTAAAATTGTTTAATTTTTTTAATATTTACTTTTAAAGTCATATATATGAATGATTGTGATGTATTGACAATATAAATTTTTTATATTGACAATGCATTACAATTAAACTCATATTTTAAAACATGTCAAAAAATATAATATATTTTAATTTTTAATAATATCATAAAAATTAAGACTTTTTTTTTTTCAAAAGTAGAGGAACGAGTCAAATAATAATGCAAAAGAGATCTTAGAAAAAAAATTAAAATAAAATTATAAAAGGAAAAAAGAAAGACATAGTTTGAAATTATTATGTCATATAATATTTTTGTTTTACTCAATGTCATGTAATAGTTCATAATATAGAAATCTTAAAAATGATGTTAATAAATTAAAATTTCCATACTCATTGTTACTATATAAGAGATCATTTTTAACAAAATTTCCTATGAAGGAGCACCATATTTTTTATGAATCTTCACTCATTAGTAACCCTACTTTCTTAATCTTCATGACCGGATGAGTTGAAAACCCTAGCAACCACTATATTTCCCAAACTTTGCACAAAGTTTTATTCCTTACTAGACAATGTCTACTTTAACTGGATTATAAAGTTAAATATTGTAATTAGAATATGAAATTAAATATTGAATATTAAAGAGAATCAATCAATACATATCAATATTATATCACATAGTTATACCAAAATAAAAGTATTATATCATATCTAATTTGTAATCTGTACTACTAAATAAAAATGAATTATTTTAACACTACATTATCATTTAAAAATATTATTATATTTGACATATTAATAATTTAAATAAAATCATATATTATTATTAAACATATGAGTCAAATATTTTTTATATGAATAAAATACTAATATTGATTTGGCCAAAAAAAAATTAATATTGACTAAAAAAATAATTGGCATAATTTTTTTTTGGCACAATTCAATACAGAATAAAATGTTAAAATCTTAACTTATAATTCAATATATCAAATATTTTAAATCACAATCAATTTTGAGATACAATATATTCTAAAATTCTAAATATGGAAATTATAGTGAAAGTAATTTATTGATTTAATAATACTAAAACTTAACAAAAAAAAGCCAATAAAAAATATCAATTAGAATTTTACTACATATAAAATTAAAGTCTGGACTTAATGAAGATATTTTTTTTGTGGTGATATTAATGAAGATATTTATTTGGATATTAATTTTGATATTATGGACTTAAATCTACTTTAATTTTTTTTTTTTGACTTACTCAAGATACTTTTTTTGAGGGGTACTCAAGATATATTTACTTATAATTAGTTAATGTGTGCATATACTTTAATAATGCAGGAGCAATGGAATACCAATTACATTTTCAATTAACCTTTTCAGTAAATCGAAAGATAAAGTAAACATGAAACATTATTTATCTAAAATAAAGGCAGACATGAAACGATTTTAGTTGGTAGGAGTTTGTGGTAAAGAAAAAACTAGTATTTCATTAAAGAAAATAAATAACCATATAAAAAACTCATTGTTTCAAATATGACCCATTACATGAGGCAAAAGGAAACGGCAAAAGGGATTTTGTCCTTTAGATACATTCTTTTCTGTTTTTCTTAATTCCAAACAGCAGAAGGATTATACGTTCTTTTTATAAACAAAAAATATTTTAAAAGGTATATGGGACCCACATCAATTTTATATGGTTTCTTTTTTAGATTATCTAGGACACACCACCGAATCAGAGCACTTCTCGGTGGACAATACAACATGTGGGGTCCACTAAGAACCTTCACTGAATTTTTTGGTATAGTAACAGAACACATTCATTAATCCACATTTTTCAATACTCATTAATTAAAATTCAAATAGATTTTACCAAATTCAAAAAAGTCATATAAGGTTTACATGATTTTAATGGTATTTATATAAACTTTAATCAATTAAAAATATTGTTATAAAAAAATGTGTGTTAAGTATTATATTTCTATCACTTCTTATTTTTTTTATTGGTTTAATCATTTAGATAATATCAGTTATTGATTATAAATTATGAAAATTTTACTTTATACTTTTAAATTTATATTCCTATCACCATATTTTAATACACATTCAATTTTATTTTTTTTTAAAGAAAAAAACTTAAATTTAATGTTTTTTTGGTATATGTTTATGTTCGGGAAACTTAAATAAATTTTCTGAACACAAAATTTAAATTTTCTAAAAATATTTGTATTTATATTTTTTTTTTCAAGTTTTTCGGGATTATATTTTAGAAAACTTTTTTTCAAGTTTCACAGAAAGTTCGAATTTTCTAAAACACATTTGTGTATCAAAAGTTTTTCCGGTACACAAAATTTGATTTTGTAAAACACATTTGTGTACGGGAATACATTCTCCAAATTTTTTAGTACACAAGATTCAAATTTTATAAAACAGATTTGTGTATTGGAAAACTTGATATACAAAGTTTAATTTTCTAAAACACATTTGTTTATCAAAAAAACATGAATTTAGTGAGGTAAAACACATATCTATTCCAAAAAACTTTTTTTTTTTATAGTTTTCCAAGATCCAAATTGAATTTAGTGAGATAGAAAAAAAAATTATCTAAAAAAAAAGAAAATGATAAATAGGTAATTTGTATAAAATGTGAGGTAGGAGTATAAATGTGGAGTACATGGTAAAATTTTCTTAAATTATTGATCAATGAAAGTTAAAATCATGAATTAAGATGAAAATAATTTATATTAACTATCGATATAAAATTAATTTACACCAAAAGCGTATTGTGTTAATTATCTTTTTGGTTTTCGTGTCACACAATAAATGTCTTATTTATTATTTTTTATTTTTTTTTAGATTATTTATCATTTTACAATATCAATAAGACATTAATAATATTTTTTCAATAATATACACTTATTAATTGTATTGTATTTCATCAAACTTCTCTATTAACTGTAATTAATAAAGATATTTGAATAAATAAAACTTATTTTATTATTGAAAATAACACACTTTATCATTTTCTTAAAAAATCTCAATAAACTAAATGAGATGAAATAATTAATACACATTTGTCTCTAAGTACAAGTTCGCTTAAGAAGAAATCTTAAATAAAAATATCTTTTGAATTTATTAAATGCATTTATTATTAATTTTTTCAAACATATCGTTTATTAAAACTATTAATTTTTTTTGAAATATAAAAAATCAAATTTGAAACATTCAAATTTAAATGTTATTTTAAAAACATTTACCCATCAAATAAAGACATTAATTACCCTATCAATTTTTAATACTTAGAGGGAGTTTATAATAAGTGAGAGAGGTAGTATTTATAAGTAACCAATGAGCATTGGTCACCCTTGCAGAACATTGGTACTTCCCTACACATAACCGTAGAGTAACATTCCTCTAACAAAATCGAATCTGATTCTCTATCTCCAAACCTCACAAAGGGTTTTGATATAATACGTGACACCCACCACTCTTTTTCACGCCACTCTCACACACCTAAATTCTTTTCTTCTCTTTTCTTTTCTTTTCCTCTCTATTTTCTCTCCGTTTTCCCCTCATTCAAAAATCACTAAATCATTATGACACTGCTTCATTAATCTACCATTCACTCAAATCCCCCAAATTCATCTCCAAAACATGAAAACTCTGAAGCTCAAAAAAACCACCGTTCTGGTTTTTTTCACGGCGTTTTTAATCGCCATTGTTTCCGACGCCGATCTAGCTTCCGACAGGTCAAGTCTATTAACACTACGCGCCGCAGTAGGAGGAAGAACTCTTCTATGGAACACGAAGGAAACAAACCCGTGTTTATGGACCGGCGTTATCTGCAACAACAAAAGAGTAACGGCGTTAAGATTACCGGCGATGGGTCTCTCCGGTAACCTTCCTTTAGGTTTAGGTAATCTCACCGAATTGCAGACACTCTCTCTCCGGTTCAACGCACTAACCGGACCAATTCCTTCCGATTTCGCAAAACTTGTTTCACTTCGTAACCTTTATCTTCATAGTAACTTTCTCTCCGGTGAGGTTCCTGAATTTATGTACACTTTACAGAACTTGGTGCGGTTAAATTTAGGTAAAAACAATTTCAGCGGTGAAATTTCATCTAATTACAATAACTTAACTCGTTTGGATACACTCTTTTTGGAGGAAAACTTGTTTACCGGTTCACTCCCTGACCTTAACGTACCACCTTTAACTCAATTCAACGTGTCTTTTAACCGGTTAAACGGGTCAATTCCGAAAAGATTTTCGCGTTTAAACATAAGTGCTTTTGAAGGAAACTCGCTTTGTGGGAAGCCACTTCAACCGTGTCCTGGTAACAATGAATTATCCGGTGGGGCCATTGCTGGTATTGTAATCGGTTCTGTTTTCGGTTTTTTGTTGATTCTGGTTCTTTTGGTTTTATTGTTAAGGAAAAGAAGAAAAAGTGATTCTGTTGAATTGGCACGTGCCAAGAGTGTTGACGGTGAGTTGTCACGTGAGAAAATGAGTAGAGAAGTTGAGAATGGTGGTGGTGGTGGTGGTGGTAATTCAGGTTTGGATTCGGATTCGGCGATGGCTTCGGCTTCGGTTTCGGCTTCGGGTGTTTCATCATTAGATAATAAAAGTTTGGTTTTTATTGGGAAAGTGGAAAGAAAATTCAGTTTGGATGATTTGTTAAGAGCTTCTGCTGAGGTTTTAGGGAAAGGGACATTTGGGACAACTTATAAGGCAACATTGGAGATGGGAATGAGTGTGGCTGTGAAGAGGTTGAAGGATGTAACAGCAATGGAAAGAGAATTCAGGGAGAAAATTGAGGAGGTTGGAAAATTGGTTCATGAGAATTTGGTCCCACTTAGGGGATATTATTTTAATAAAGATGAGAAACTTGTTGTCTATGATTATATGCCAATGGGAAGCTTATCTGCACTCTTGCATGGTATGTGTTTGTCTTTTTTTGAATTTTTTGTCGTTTTTATTTTGTACATTGTTTGTGTTTTTTTATTATTTGATGTGTGTGCTGTGATGTTTGTATACTTCCTTTTCTTTTGTTTATAAATAAATTTTTGTAGCTGTTCTTGTGTCTACTTATATTGTCAAATAGCCGCTATGACATGGTTTTAGGTTATATCAGAATTTGAACAACTTGCCATTGTTTGGCAATGCTTTATTTAGTATAAAGTGTTGTCAAATAGCTACAGTGGCAATATTTGGACAAACCACTATTTTGCGCGATTAGCGATTGACAACACTAGTATACTCCATGTTGGATTTTTGCGGAATTACTGTTTTTTTTTCTTCTTTTGCTTTAGTTTCTTGTTTTTTGGGTTCCACTGTGTTACTGTGTATGGCTTGATTTGATTATGCCTTGTGTTTGTCTGATTTCTGTTTGTTGGATTGATAGAATTCTGGTTTTGATGTCTATGTCTATGTGAGATGGAATCTTAGCATCAAGTGTTGAGACTTTTGATGTCTAATGCATTATATGAGAAATCTGAAGTTTATTTGGCCTCTTAGGCTTGGCAGACCCCTAAATTGTTCTAGCATGCATAATTCTTCTGAAGTAATGTTGACTGCACAAGACTCTAGGATTTGATTTGGATCCCATGTAGTTGGTAAATCAATATCAGATGATTTACATTTCGACTTGGTACTTTGAATCCAACTTACAAAGTCGAAACCTGAACCGTTTGATCTTTGATTTTACAATCTAGGTTGTCTGACTGCGACAAATGCGTGATCCAAAGATACATCGGTTTTAGCTGCTGCTTGTCAGATATTTTAATTTGGATTAGTTTATGCTCTTTTTGACATTGTTTGCTTACTTATTATACACGTCCTCCTACTTTCATGTTATAGCAAATAATGGAACTGGAAGGACTCCACTGAATTGGGAAACTAGGTCATCCATTGCCTTTGGTGCTGCCCATGGAATTGCATACCTACACTCACAAGGTCCAACATCTTCCCATGGAAATATCAAGTCATCAAACATCCTTCTCACCAAATCATTTGAACCTCGTGTCTCTGACTTCGGCCTCGCGTATCTCGCTCTTCCGACCGCTACGCCGAACCGAGTCTCCGGCTACCGCGCGCCAGAAGTCACCGACGCCCGCAAAGTATCACAAAAAGCTGATGTCTACAGCTTTGGCATTATGCTATTGGAGCTTCTTACCGGGAAGGCTCCTACTCATTCTTCGCTGAACGAAGAAGGAGTAGACCTACCAAGATGGGTCCAATCCGTGGTTCAAGACGAGTGGAACACTGAAGTTTTTGACATGGAGCTTCTAAGGTACCAAAATGTTGAGGAGGAAATGGTGAATCTTTTGCAGCTTGCTCTTGAATGTACTGCTCAATATCCTGATAAGAGACCTTCAATGGATGTGGTGGCAAATAGGATTGAGGAAATTTGTCATTCTAGTTTAGAGAAAGAGGAAGAGAAGATTCATCATGATTTGTCTAAAGATGGAGATAATTGATTTTCCCAATAGTACTTTTCTGTTGATTTGGGTGCATCATAATCTTGAATATAGAGTTAAAGAGAGAGACCTCATTATTTCACCATTGGCATGTTTTTTGCATGCATATTATATGGTTGGTTGTTTATCCATTGAAGCATTATTATTACAGCTACATTTATATTCATGAATTTCGTTCATTTTTCCTGGATTATGTGTGAAATGTGAATAATTTGTTTGGATATTTGGTTGATATTTATATCCTTCTATAGTTTTATCTTTTGGGGATTGATTTTTATCATAGTTTTTTTTAAGCCTTGAAACAAGGTTTTCTACTTTTCCCAAAGTCCAACATATCATAGTTCTGAGTGCATGATTATATTATCTTCCAAACCCCAATTGCTTGTAAATTGAGTTTTGTCTATAAACATGTTTGGCACAACCACATTGGTTATAATTGAATATGATTGAGACATGATTTTTGTTAAAAAAAGTGTAGTTTGGATCAATTCATAATTTGCAAACTATAATTCAGACACAATTATTTTTATAATATTTGTGGGTTTTTTATATAAGGGGTTTGGGCAAGGGGGACTTTTTTCTATTTTATATATGATTGAAACTAAATCATTTTTCAAATTATCTGGTATAATGTTTAGTATATAAATTAGACCTAAAATTCTAAAAAAATAAGGTTAGTAAAGTTTTTAAGTGTTTGTGGATAACTTACACAAAATTTCTAAAAGTCGAAGAAAATGAAACAGATTCACCTTCCACACTGATGGGGCATATGTTCAAAAAATGTTTGATTTTTTGTTCAGATAATAACAAATGTTAAAAAATTGAAAGAAAAAAAACTCACCTGGCACACTTTACTAAAACACACATCCTTCATATAATGATTAATGAAGTATATGCTTAAAAAATGTTTGTTTTTGGTTATTGTTTTTTCAGATGATTGCTAAAGTACAAAAATTCTCAACAAAAAAAAAGCTAAAGTTCAAAACTCAATCATTCAGATTGAGTTATAGTATTTCATAACTAGTACTAAATTACCTCATTTGTCTAAACCTATTAAGCTGTTTAACATTTCAAGTCACACTAAAAATAACTTAATAATTGTACATTGAGTATATATTTATTCTTTCTCTTTTGTACTTGTTTATATTATTCTATTCTTCATTTTTGTGTTTTAACTAATAAAGTAAAATTAAACAAAACACTATAGCAAGACTTTACACTGATGCTGCTTTGGCTCTGTTCTATTCTTTTGCAACATCATCTTGGACTTAAGAAAAACAATTATTATGTTAACATATAGAAAATTTTATGCTACGTGCTTTCAATTATATAAGGAAAATAATAGTGTTTCTTGATTATTTTGAGGCGTATTGATCTTGAAAATTGACATGTAATCTTTGTTGCACATCTTTTTGAGTGACAAGGAGAGCATTCATATTCTTTTTATAAATATTTAAGACTACCCAAATAAGTATATTTAATTGTATATTTAAATGTTTATTGAGTTACTTTTGCTTTTAGACACAACTTCGATTTGTTGATACTTAGGTGTAAAGAATTATGCTTTCTAACTTATATGGCCATCTAACTAAAAAGAGAAGGAAAGGGACAGATAAAAGTGAAATGTAGATTGCTTTAGCTTCTAATGCAATTTTGATTAGTTGAAACTTAGTTGTTTTAGTTAGTTTTAGAAGGGATTATCTAAGTTAAGTGATACTAGTAAATATACATATCATGATTATCATCACATTCATCGAATATATAGCTATGCATAAGGTTTCAGAGTAGGAGGTAGAGAAATAACAACAACAACAATACAAATATATTTTGTTTTCGAAATATTCATTATAGGAAAAAAGTTAAGATAATAAAAATCTACTAGAAAAAATCTTTAAAAATAAAAAGAATTTATTTTGGAATAACATAATTCCTTTATGTTATATTTTCCTTGATTCAGTCTTTTTTTTTTGTACAAGCATTTCTTGATTGAATCAACTTTTTAATGATTCTATCATTTTTTAATGAAACGAAAATGTACCTTTTTTCTTCTTCTTTTCTTAGAGACATATCTTGCTTTATTCAATTTTTAATATAACGCCAAAGAAACAACCAACTTTTTTGGTCCTGTTCTAAACTATTTATTTTAGGTTCTGTTCTAAACTATGTACCAAACATTAACATTTTGTTTTTACAATTGTTTACCAAACATTATTGAAGTAAGAATAAATGACATGTTATTTTTTTATATATAAAAACAGAAAATATTTTCTTAAGTCAAATAATTTATATGATATTTATCTTCTTTTATATCATGACCATCAGAAAATTGGATTCCATCTACCAAAACTTCAAAGCAAGTTGTCACAAATTCAAAGGGGACCAAAATGTCATAATATTTACCAGTTTCTATGACAGTTACCAGTTAGTACTGGAATCAAAAGAGGCCCTCATGTGGACCACTATCAATTTATTTCAAGCTTTGTAAACCCAGTATAGGTACTGCACTTAGAGTCGAATTTGAAACTAACACTTTTGATTAAAAAGTAAAAACACCTACTTCAATTCTTGAAAGTGTGAGACGTTGATACTATAATTCTTAAATATATCAGAATTGCGAATATATCTTCAATGTCTCTTTTGTTGGTAATTTTATTGATTAAATTAATCAATGAAAAATATATTTAAGTAACTAAAGACATATTCAATTATCAAAATGACTAACAAAAGATATATTTAGGCAAATTTTGTAATTTTAATAAATGTTAGAACGTCACACACATGTAAGAAAAAAAAATGATAGTTTACTAATTAAGCTAGAAGAGGCCCACATTAATACATATATTGTTATATGTAAAGTAGTTAACCGAGCAGTTATCAACTATAGGAAAAATTGCAGGGTTATAAAATATGATTGAGCTGATATAATAAGATGCTAAATACATATCTTTGTTTTGATAGTGTTTACAAATGAACACTGAACACAACTGTTACGGAGTGCGTTAGAATTTTGTCTTAATATTATAAGGTTAAACTCTTACTACTAAACTCTTCCTACTGAGGTTTCATGCTTCTAGTATGCAACAATTGATGGAGGAAAATATAATTATAATATATCTATGTTTCAATTAGATGCAAAATCGAGTAAAGTAGTTTCATTCATCTTTTAATCTCAGCTGTAAGCTAGTTCATCTGAACTCTGAGAAATGAAGCATCAAAACATTTTTATTAGAGTTGCAAACACAACCATAATGCAATTCATCAATCATAAAACTAGATTCCAAGTATTTCAAGATTCCAAGTCAAGGAAGCAATTTGTTTCAAGTATTACTACACTTTCAAATGGTGAATAAGTTTTATTTGGGAAGCAAACCTCAATATTTTTTTAAACAAATAAAGTTACTGGACTAAAATCTAGTTATAAACAGAAATCATCCAAAACTTGGTACAACATCAAGTAATAGTGGTTTACACAACATTGCATGGAAGATTTGACCAAGTTTGATTACTGTACACATACACATACTTGACCCATAAACTAAAATTAAGAACAATGCATTACACTGGGAAGCAATTTCATCGACATGTTGCATATATGAGCAAAGATGAAATACTGGTTGATCGGATCATTTCGCAGTTTTTGAGTGTTTGATAAGCCAGTCGATAACCACATCTATGTTTACAGAATCCTTGCATGAAATCATATAGCAACATACCTCTCTGTCTTTAATTGACTCAAGTCCTCTGAAATCACCCAAAGTCAAAAATCAAAGGTTTAATTAGATAATAAATACACACAACAACATTCACAAAAATAATAATAATGATTTCTTGATCAATTTACTATAAGAATGAACTCACAGCTGATCTACCAATGCTTGCTTGGAAAGAGCTTCTGACTTGTCAATTTTGTTTCCAAGAACAAGCAAAGGAATTCCAGTCAAGGAAGGTTTTGTCAAAAGCTCATTTAATTCGCTTCGAGATATTGGAACACTGTCTCTATCAGCAGCATCTACCACATACCTGCCATTGCATCCGTCAATTAAAGCAAACACAGCTGTATAAACACCAAAAAATGCCACTCCTAATTACTAGTTGAAATCGCAAAAATACACCAATCTACCTTTTACACAGTTAATTAACTACTACACAAGTGTCCTACCATATTACTAATTCTGCCATTATTCTTTTTTTGTTTCTCGCAGAGTACACAAGCCACATTTTAGGCTTGTTTTCTGCATGATCCACACCACAACCTGATCCACATTTTGACTTTGGGAGGCTCTAACAAAAGCATAATTAAATAGGAAAGTAAACAACATCAACTACATGTAATTTGTAAGTCAAAACTAAAACTTAAGGAAAAAAAATATATGCATGTCTGTCAATGTATACATACATACGGATATCTAGACAACGAGTCTACTACCAAAATTCAAACCAAATTTCCCCATAATTTTACTCTCAATTACCTCTTCCTCTTTGACATTTTCTACTTCTATGTTCACTATCTCTCCACCATCATTTATTCGATGTTTCATTCTCCTCTAACACTAACAAACTCAATTATTTGTCTATGCGTTGGCACAGTGAATGGAAATTAGATTTTTTTCACCACACTTGGAGCACAACCTTTTAGCTCTACATTCTAACAATTCGGCGTATGTAATTGAGAAAATCCATGTCGAACCGTTGTTTTGACCCAATTGTACTAACTAACCTAAATCATCTTGGGATTAACTAAGCCTTGGGTTAGGCCAAAAACCTAACTGGCTCCCTCCACCCACCCCCACTGGTTACCCAATCCCCATAACCTATGATTTCTCCTCGCGTATAGTTGTTAAGGTAATTTTGGTACCTAGGAGGAAATCAACTCAAAAGCCCCTATATTCTTCAAAAGTACTAAACTGTTATAAAGCTAACAATTCTTCAAAGGGATTCTCATGCACCTGTCTCCCATACTGTTCTACAAGTGTCATCTGCAAGTTACCCCAAGTTAAGTTTTCTTCGGTCCCTTTAAGAAGATCATATCAATGAGTTGTTCCTCCCAATTCATATATGGGGAACTCTTGCCTTGACTTATTCAATTGTGTTTTAAACTTGAAAAGAAATTTTATTCCTAGTGATCCATGCTACGCTCTGTTCTATCAAACATGATATTTGGACCAATTGTTCAGGCAAACATAGGAAACTCCACATTTTTAATGATCATTTTATACTCATCCTAATAATCACCTTGTGGTTTTGTTGACTCTAGTTGATAAGACCTACAAACAAAAGATGAATCTCAAACCGAAGCAGTTTCAACCCTGCATTTCAGCCATCACCCTCAGCATTGTGCAACAAATGTCCTCCATGTTGCCCTCCTAACACATCAACCCTACTTTTCGTTCTTAGAATTTGGACTAGGCTTAACTTAACCCCATAAGCTAGTTCAGTCACATTGGTTATATTTCAAGTCGATGTGTGATCTCAGCGCCACCCCCTCACGTCCAATATTAGACAGGTGAAGCTTTGACAAATACAAGTATAATAACACCACACTAATTAAATGATTTCTGCATAATTTTCCTATCATATATCTTCCCTATTGTACATTAAACAACTACTACATAGCTGTCCAACCATTTAAATTCTATATTACTAATTTAACCTTATTATTTTCTTATTTTTCCTGGAGTACACAAGCCATATTTTAGGCTTGTTTTCTGCATGATCCAGAACCTAACTTTGGGCACTAACAGAAAGATAAACAGGAAAGAAGAAAACATCAACTACATGAAATTTGTGATCCAACACCAAAACTTGACAAAGAAAGATATGCATGTGTGTCGATATATGCATACATATGTCAGTAAGAGAGAACATTAAAAGAGAGACAGTACACAATAGCAGAGACACCGCGACAGTAACGCTCCCACATAGTTCTGAACCTCCTTTGTCCACCAAGGTCCCATAGCTTTATTGTGACATTTCCCTTTGTAACTTTTCGCATGTTAAATCCAACCTAGGTTAATACCAAAATTCATTTTTCAATAATACTAATGCACACGTACAATACAATCTTAAAATTTACAATTCAAGATTTAACAAAAAAGAAAAGATACCGACCGTTGGAATCATGTCCTCACTGTATCCTCCTGTCTGGCAAACAAAACCAAAAAAATTAAAAAATAAATGTCAAAACTATTAAACCATAGCCATGAGAGCAAGCAACAAAAACAGTAATCAATTTAAGGTTTTGCAATGACATTAATTAACTCACAGCAATTGAATTGACAAGAGAAGTTTTTCCAGCATTCTGAAGCCCAACAAGAGAAAGCTCCATCTCTTGTTTGAAAAATAAACTGCAAAAACACACAAATTCACAATCATTCAATTAACCTATATTCATACAAAAATCACACACTCCTTCCATAGAAAACAAAAAATAAAAATGCCAAAACTACCAAAGATATAATTAACATTTATTTTCCAACTATACCCTTAGAGTATTCACCCTCTTTGCATTGAAAAGTGAGAATTTGCAATACAAATTAACAAAAAATTTAGGACTTCAATCCCCTACCACAGTTGCACGGTACAACAGTTGTGAGAACTATTATTAAGAGTACTTTGATACAAATTTATATATCAATTAAATAATTTTTTTTTTAATTTGGATGCAAAAACCTTAAACTAACAAAGATATATGAAAAAGAGTAATGGTTTTAGAGGTTTAAGTTTAAAGGGTTTTTCAATCTCTCAATCAATTAATAATTAAAACTGTAAACAAAAGCATATAGTAGTAGTAGCTGATATGAAATTTGAATAGAGAAAAAGAGAAAAATAAAAAGTTTATAATAAAGGGTTATGTTTAACCTGCGGAGCCAATTGAGAAGGGAATCCCAGAGACCCATTTGAGAATTGATGAAAGAGAATGATAGGGTAGAAGGAAAGAAAGAAGAAAGTTCGCGGAACAATAAATGGGAATGTTTAAGGAAGGAAGAAAAAAATGTTTGGAATGTAAAATGCCGATACTAAACGGCACAAACATAAACGTTTGTGTGTGTTTTGTTTTGTGTGTCCCTTTTGTATTATAGTAGTACCTAGTTTTGTATTAACCGCTCAATCTATCTACCTTGCTATTTCCCCTTTCCTCTATTTCCACTCTCTCAATCATTAACTTTATTTCACTTTCTTTCTAACAACAAACCTAATATTAATGATTCGTTACTCTCTTTCTCTTTCTTGGATAAAAAGGTAAATTAATCTCTGAATCATCAAGTTTAGTTCTTAAGCTATATTGATAATTATTTGTATCTTTTAAATATTTTTATGATAGTAATTGATATTTTTTAAGGTCTAATTTGATGATTTGAAAAATATTGAATTTTTGGTTGAATAATAGACTAAAGTAATTTATTCTACACTTTTAAGAACTAAAATAATAATTTACCCTTACAAAGATGGATTAAATAAATTTGACGTGTTGAATGCATTGATAATAAAAGGGTTGGAGGGTGAATTTTGTGTTCATGTAATTCTATTTGACTTAAGATAGCTACATTGGGTTTCTATTAACATTAGTTGGTTTTTGTATTTTGTGTGATATGTTGGTGTTAGTCTTGTTTTTGTAAAAAATGTTCTAAAATTGAATTATTATTTTAAAGAGCTTTATCAATTTAAGTTGATTTTTGTATTGATTTAAAATTATTAATGCCTTTAAAATTATAGTATTTAATTTTTAGCATATTAGATTATTTTTTATAATTTTTTTTTTATGATTTTTATATAAAATGGTAAAATTGAAGGTAGAAAAAAACACTAATTATCAATTCATGATGGAGTAGCATCTCCATGATGTATGGATATTAGACTTAGGTTAAGATTTCTTACTAAATACCAATTTTTATTTAAATAGATTGTGTTTTGTATGTTGCACGAATTCTCAAAACTAATTAAATATCAATTTAAGTTGATAATTAGTTATGTCTTGTAAAATTCAATAAAAATTGACAGCTAAAAAATAGAGAAAAAGAAAATTAATAAATCCCAAAAACAAATCTTTATTTGGATGTGTTATATTTTTCGTGGTTTTATGTTAATGCAGAAAACTCATGCATTCAAACATACCACTAATCTGTTTAGTTAAATGTTGCACATTACATTTTTATCACTCTTCACAAAGGAATAATTTCATTATTCACCCAAAAGTTATCTAATTGCAAAATAAACCCCTCTATTAATTTTCTTAATTTATATAACTAATCACATCTAGAGTTGATTCAAGTGTCAAGTTAATGAGGTTCTAACAATTAGACAACCTTTCAAAGTTGTAAACACACAAATTTACCATAAAACTTTCATCACGTGGCATAAGTCACAATGTGGTATCTAAATCCATTTTCTTGATACAAATGTCTTAAGTTCACATCTTTCTCTTAACTAGCTAAGATTTACTAACTAATGGACTAAGAGGGAAGGAATAAGAGTATTTTTTTCAAAAAGAAAAAAAATGGAGGTGAGAATGCTAAAATTGTATGGTGTATGTAACATATGCCATATTGTATTTGTTTACACATTGTGGGCTAATCAACAAGACCGAAGAAACTTATTGTCCAAATATATTTAAGACCAAAGAAACATGACAAAAATATCCCACACCTTAAATGGAAGCCATGTGGCCCTAGCTATGATGTCTAACAAATTCTTGTAAGGCCACGAACCCACAAGGCCATAACTGCACGTTTGTTTCAATAAAGTTTTCCACACCTAATTTCTTATCCTGTATTATTTTAAAAATCCTATTTTATCAGTTTAAATTTTATAACTTTTCACTTTTTTTTTTTTTTTAATTTTTAAACAATTCAAATTTTAGTTTTGTGAAATATTTTCTATTCCGAAAATTTTAATTATCTGAAACATGATTTAAGACTTTTCTAAAACTTGGTTAATCTTTTTATTTAGATAATTGCATTTGGAATACAAAATATCATAGAAAACTTTAAAATTGAGTTACCCAAAATACACTTTATTCAAAAATTAAGGGCATTTTACTATGTGAAGATATTTTCTCTAAAATTTATGTTAATTTTACTTGTTAAAATTAAAGAAATTTTTTTTCAAATAAAAAATTATCTATATTTTTAAAACTAATAAAAATGTCAACAATTTTTTTTTATTATTTCTAGAAATACATCTTTATTAATTAGTATTTTATTTTTTTTCTATGACAAAGTTCACTTCAAAAATTTATCATCAATGTTTTATTCATTGAGTCTGACAAAACATTTTACAAGTATAAACTTTAAAAAATTAATACACAATTTACAATACATATTCAACAATTTGAGTAAAAAAATATTAGGATCCTTAAAAATGCTCTAAGTATACTCGTTAGCATATGCCTTCTTTTTGTTGGAGAAAGTGAAAAATATTACTATTAATTAAATATGCCTTCTTTTTGTTGGAGAAAGTGAAAAATATTACTATTAATTAAAATGGCATTAGTAGTCATCTTACTACCTTTTCGAATGGGGATTTAAACTCAACCTTTAAAGTTACAACGTTAAAATTAAGACTATATACAAGTTGAATTGAGTCATTTTTGGTCAAACAAGATATCCAAACCAATCCATTTTTATTGGGTTGAGTTGAATTTTCAACCCGTAATTTTTACATAAAACTTGAACCCAACTGACCTGATGAGTGGGTTGAGTTAGATTAGGTTCGCGGGTCATAAATAAAAGATATATAATTAAATTTAAATACCTCAATATCTCAACAATCATAAAATTCTATCACAATATATCATTTAACACTTAAAATACTCTACAAATACAATAAAATATTTAAATCAATTAAATTAACACCAAATCCTAAAATGAAATCAATTAAATACAAGAGGATTGTTTTGACCTTGAATTCAATGCAATGTTTTGACACTAGTATATAAAATAATGGGAAGTTTATAAACATGCAATGCATGAAATTCCATTCCCGAAAATGAATGAATTAGACAAGAAAAACATCACGGTGCATTTATTTTCTACTAACTTGGAAATTTTAATTAATTTTTTCTTCCTGGTGTAGTTGAAAAAAGCATTTGTTGACATTTCAGCTGAATCTGAAGTCAGCAACGTTAAACTTTTAAGGTTTCCTATGTAAATTAATGATGTAAGCATGAAGTGTCACCAATAGGTTAATTAAATTGTATTATATTATACTTTTTCATGAATAAATTAAATTGGTACCAGTAGTATAAGCTATTCCCTCCGATCTTATCAATGAATTAGAATATTTTCTCTTATCATTAACTTAATTTTAAATAATAATTTAATTATTATTTTTTCGATTTAGTTTTTTATTTAATTTTAAAAAATAATTTGTTTTTTTATGTTTTAAAATATCAAAAATGTTATCTATTTTTTCTTACAAAAATTCAGAAAATTTATCAAAATTTTCAAACAAAATCCATAAAATTAATTATCATCTTCAATATAATGCGAATTTCATAATTCAAATCTTCAAATAAACTTATATTTTTATTACTTATTCGTTGAATTTGATGTTGTTGGAGATAAAAATATGAGTTTATTTGAATATTTGAGTTATGAATTTGATAAATATATGAATTTTCTTGAAATTGGTAATGAATTTTATGGGTTTTTGTTTGAAGATTTTGATGAGTTTTATGAATTTCTGTAAAAATAAAAAAATAATATTATTGACATTTTAAAACATATAGAATCAAATCGTTATTTAAAATTAAACAAAAGACTAAATCGAAAAAAAATAAATTAAATTAAATTAAACGACCGCATGAGCTATTTTGCCATAAAAATACTTACTTTCATATTTATTAAACACTTATTACACTACGCATGGTAGTTAAATATATTTTAATTTAACATTCATTTATAATCGAAACCATAGACAATATTCTATTAGACAAGAAAAAACTTCAAAGCACTAGTTAGTTTTATGATCCTAATTAAATCATGCTCTTTATAGTCAAGAGTTTATTTATTTTGTTGGATGATTTTGAAAATCATTATCACAAAGACTTTTCATCATGTGTAATTTAAATTAATACTATGCTTTAACCTAATAAGACATCATAAGTCACTCAAGTTGGATACTAAAATTCTGTCTCTCACAGAAAAGTAAAAGGAAGAAAACAAAAGCTCGGTGGTTGCATACACCAGCCACGCGTTAGAATGACCTCAAAATTTAGAATATAAATTAATATAAAAATAAATGAATAAATGTCTTTTGATCTAAACTTCTCTTAATTTTTTTAAAATAATAATTCTTTTTTTTAATTTGAAAATTTATATGATATAAATTATACATATAAAATTTTATATAAATTAAAATTATTCATATATTATTGAGACTTATAAAAATTAATTACGTTGAAAGTTCAAAGTCACTTATTACTGCACTTTTTGTTTGGTAATTTTGTTGGAAAAATTAATATGCAGACAAGTCCAAATTAATTTGGTATTGACACGTCAAATATTTATCGTAGTATACTTATTTAATTATTTTAAAGATGGAATAAAAACCATGTGTTACGAAATTGAGCATGCTCTCTCAAGCAATTTTGTCAAGAAACTTGAAACCAGGACGCAGAAAAAGGACAAATACATACGAATTCAAATTAATTAAATATGTGTAGAGCACTGTTATGTGGATAACAACAACTTTAGTTTAAGCTTAAATTTAATATTTCCATGAACACTACGTGTTTGACAATGAGTTAGTAGATAACCAGTAATTTACAGTCTAAAAGTTTGTATAATTAAAATAGAATTATTCGGTAATAATTATCTTTTCATCGGTTTATAGTGTTTTTTACGAGATTAATTATAGTGAATTTTGAGATATTATTTTAAATAGCGTTTGAATTTACAGTTTATAATATTTTATATTTTTTTCAATTTTATCTTTATTATTTTTATATGGTTTCTTTGTTGGATTAGTTTTATTTTGAATTGTGTCAGATTAGTCGTTTTTTAATCACCTCCTCGCCTTCTACAAGGTGGAGCATAATAAATGTGTATCATGCCCAGCTTGAAAATGAATGAGTTAAACTTTGGTGGTGCAAGGATTTTGTAAGGAAATCTATTAGTTACTTGGAAGAAAGGATTGACGCTAAACATAGGATTACTTTTTGAATCTATTTGGTGGATTTATGTGATTTAAAATATGTACTTTTTTCTTTTATATATGACGATTTGACTCTTGTTTACTTTAATCTTAGTAGTGGTGATTCTTTGAGAATGTTTCTATCTGGTGAAAGGATTCGATTGATTTTGGTTTCATAGGTCATCTGAGGAGAGTGAGTTGGCATGACTTGATTTATTGTCGATTAGGTAATAGTCAAAAGTGGTGTTTTTGGATCGATCTTAGGATGGGTGATCAACCTTTGTTGATTCTCTATCTTCGATTGTTTTTCTTAACGATGTAGAGTGATTCTCTAGTCAGTGATATGTGTTTATTGGTAGTTTCATGGGTGTGACATTGGAGTTGGAAGCGTGACTTGTTTGTGTGGGAGTTAGAGTTGGTGTGGTAGTTTGTAGAAAGTTTGTTCATTTTGTTGTGCACCTTGACATTGATGATCTATGGGTTTGAAAATTGGATCTACTTGTGGTTTTTTAATTCATTCTGGCTACTCTTCTCTTTCCCCCTTCTTTGCAGAATATGGCATTTCAGGACGTTGAACATATTTTTCGGATTAAGTGGTGCAACTCGGTTTCGTCTAAGGTATTTATTTTTGCTTGATGGTTGCTTATTAATATATAGCCAACTAAGGATGTCTTATATCAGAAGGTTTGTGTTGTTGTAGCCTTAGGGTCTCGGGTGTCCACATTGATTCTTAAAGGATGAGTCGATCTCTCATTTATTTTTTAATTGCTCTTTTTTTGTGATGTTTGGTAGAATATTTAAGGTCGATTGAGGATTGTTGCGACCAGGGTCAGCCCAACCCATTATGAGGCCTAAAGTGAAATTATCAGACGGGGTCTTTTCAAAGTTAATAAATATTTTATTAATATTTTTATTTTAAATTGATCTTTTGTACTTTTTTTGATGCAAAATCATTTATCAAATTATTGTAATCGATTTCGTTTAACAATTCTTTTTTAGATGAAAAAGAGATGAATAAACTAAAAACACATACCTTAATATATTTTGGCCACTGACAAGAGCTATTCACACAATGAAAATTCAAAACGAAAAATAAAATCAAATTAAGGAATAAGGAAGTAAGGTCAAGGGTGAAAAAACTTTTTGTCGTGTTGACAGGAAAGTTTCAGACGAAAGATTCTAAGAGACATTTTTAATAAAAAAACAATGTCTTTAATATAAGATGGTTTTTAGTGAAAATGAATGCATTTAATATTAAAAGATTCTTCCAACGGTATAGTATCCTCATCCTCATAAATAGTTGCATCGATTTTAATGGGCTAATTAAAAAAAATTTGGAGGTCTTTTTTGTTTCTACATATGATTAAAGAGGTTTGATAATATATTATTGGGCCTCTATACTGTATAAAAATTAAAGTAAAAAATTTCTTTTTTGGCGACGAGAATTGTTCCGTGCACCCCCCTCCTGTACCTCACACTCCACATTCCAATGGAAAAGTCCATAATGCCCCTTGGTTTATCTATAAAAACCCTAAAAAGTTTACCTTCTCTTTTTTCACCCATTTCATTCGAAAATTTCATTTCTCCGAATCAGAATTTTTACAATCTTCGAACATTTCAAAATTGTTACAAAGTTTCGAAATACAAAAAGTAAGAAAAAATTGAAAACCTCGAAGATTTACATGAACATCAAATATTCGAAATGAAAACTTTTGAAACTTTCATTCAATCTCAAATATTTGAAATGAACAATTTCGAAACTTTAATGCAATCTCAAATATTCGAAATGAACCTTTCCAGCAAGGCCAAACATTCGAAATGCAACACGCGAAACTTTCATTCAATTTGAAAGTTTCGAAATGAAAATTCAGAAACCCTAAATCTGAAGTTTCGAATGTTTGAGATTGCCGAAAAGGTTCGAGGGTTTAGGCTTCGAAAGTTTGGGGTTGCTGCAAAGTTTCGAAATCCAGCTTCAAAAGTTTGGGGTTTGTGAAAAGTTTCGAAACCTAGATTCAAAAGCTTGAGATTTATTGAAATTTTCGAAATGCATTTTTTTAGTATTAAATAGTAATACATAGTAATAAATTTCATACCTAATTTCAAAAATAGTAATAAATTTAATTAATAATTAATTTAATTAATTTTTTTTTCTAAATATATTTGTAATTATAACATACATTAGTAATTTTTTTAAAAAATTGAAACTTTCGAAAGTTTCGAATTTTTTGAAACTTTCGAAACTTTCTGGAAAATTACACTTCAGAACTTTCACATTCATCCAAAGTTTCGAAAGTTTCAGATGTTCTTGGAAAATATCGTTTCGAAAGTTTGGTATTTTTCAAAAGTTTCGAAATTGGTAAATATTTTTGGATAATTACATTTCGAAAGTTTCAAATTTAACAAAAGTTTCGAAGATATCAAAAAACTCACTTTGTTATTATTTCGAAAGTTTGTAATTTTCAATTATTAAGAAGTATTTTTGTAATTTTCGAAAGTGGGGCTGAGAAAATAGAATGGTAAATTTTTTTCATAGTTTTATACAAAATAAAAAAGGGAAAAATAGTCTTTAATAAAAAATGGGGGGTGGGAGGTAAAAGTGGGAGGATACACGGTACAATGCTCTTTAGCGAGGCCTAAAGTAAGGGCTTTAGGCGCCTCCCGCTTGGGACGGCCTTGGTTGCGACTCCTCGCGGTGATAGTGTTGCTCAGGTTTTGCAGAATGATTTGAGTAGTTTAAGGAAACACAAAAAAATGGTTTGTCATTTAATTTGGTTGGGTGTGGTATGATGCATGTGGTTGTTGACAACCATATTATTTGATAATGGGGTAGGTGATTATTGCTCATATGCAGATCGCAAAGTGAAGTTAGTTTATTAGTAGAGAGAGAAGGATATCGTATGTCTTATATTCAAACTGGTGCACTAATACGTTAGTGTGCTTACATTCAATCTAATTTTTATTTTTTATATTATTTATTTTTTATTAGTGCTAGCAATACTCTTTTTGTCACTATGTTTTTAATATTCACTCTCTTATTGAGTGGAATACATGTTGATTCCGCCATTTTATGTGAGATATATTTTCAAAATGACGAGACTCATATGTATTTCATCAATAAGAGAGTGAATATTATAAAGAAAGTGTTGTCCGTACTCTCATAAATTCATTTTTTATTATAAAAAAATTATAAAATTCAACAAATAAGTATTTTTGTTTGAATACACAACTTTGTCCATGTAGTTCATATAACTATTTATTTTCTCTGCCATGATTACAGTAAAATATTCTATCTATCTCACAATGAATGTCATTTAAATTTTTTGCATATATATTAAAAATACAATAATTAAAAAAAAATCATTTTACTAAACTATTCATCATGATTATTGATTGATTTTTTACTATTATCAATATAAAATATAATATTTTAAAAATTATATATATAGTAATCATTCAAGAATAATATATAAAAAAAAGTTAAAGTTATATTAATTATTAAAATAACGTTTATGGTAAAACAGATTGAATAAAAAAAATTGTGAGTCATTATTTACTTTCAAAAAATAAAAACATCACACTTCTTTTTATAAAAAAATATATCACACGTTTTCGTGAGTGAAGCAACAGTTTGGATAAAACAGATCTCTGCTGAGCCTATTTAAAATATAGGACAATATATGGTTTTGCAACTGTCAAATTCAAACCGGTTGCAACTGTCTACTAGTACTAGGTTGTTGCTCGTTCATTCTCTCTTCTGAAAAACATTTTCTCACCAACACACACACGTATAAAAATGTATACTATCAGCATATACTCTGTACATTTAATTGATGATGCACTATTGCACTCATATATACATGGTTACACATTGGTCATTTCAATAAGTAAACATATAACCAACACGTGATGACACATCTGTAGATATTTACATTCGTTAATTATTTGGTCAAAAGTTTGATTATGTTAAAACTGTGTTGTTTGTGGGATACTATAAACTAAACACTACATTAAGAAGTTGATTATAAAAAAATAAAAAAACTGTTAATGTATGCTTCAATGTCATATTTTAAAATATCAAACGTAGAAAATTTATTTATTTTTTAAAAAATACAAAAAACTATATTTTAGTATTTATGTTTTTAACTATTTAAAAGTTTAAATTATTATTTTCAACCAAAAAAAAAAATCTACTATCGGAATACTTAACAAATGTTATAAAGACAATAAAAAATGATACTACATCTAAATGTTAATATTGCCTGTGCTTATAGAAATTTCAAAATGTATATATTATACTACGTTTTGGGTTCAATACACACCACTGATCTAGACCATTAAATTAAAGCCTTATATACTCTATTAACAATACGGCTAAACAATTTTGGTTTTTGTTTCGATAGTTTTTGTGTTTTGAAAATTATTTACAAAATAAAAATTAATTTGGGTAAAATAGGGTAAGTTATTTTTTACTTTATTTCAAAGTAGTTTTTCTTGACATTTAAAACAAAACAGAAAATAAGTTTTATAATTTTGATCTTTGTGTTTAAAATAAACATGTGATCAATTAGTAGACATCAATATCATTTCAACGACTACTAACTACCACCACTGATCACCACTTTTAATTATTGTCACCATCTTTGACTATCCGGCCACCTCTGATCACCGATGCTGCCACAACCCATCAAACTCCGACCATCACCTCCAACTATTGACCACATCTTTTGACCGATGTAGCCACCTTCGACAATTAATTACCGCTACGATAGTCACATTAAACAATTACAACTTTCAGCCACTATTATTAGGATAGTTATAAATAAGTTATAATTTTATAATATTTTAATTATCTTAAAATAATTAAAATAATTTTTTTTATTAAACAGTTTTTTATTTTTTCATTTTAATTATTTGTATGTAACAATATTTTTTTACATATGTTGAATTCATAATAAAATGAGGATAAAAGAGTTATTTAATTTTTAAAAAATAAAAAACTAAATTTAATGCAAATTTGAAGATTTTTTTCCTATAATATCCTTTTTTTTTAAGTTTTTAAAATATTTTATTTTAAAATTTATATATTAAAATGTTCAATTTTTAAAGGTTTTAAGGAAATTGCAACCTCAATTTGTGATGCAATTTTTTGAAGGGAGAAAATACGATTTCTAATAGATGGTCGCAATTTCAATCTACGACCCCTTGAAAACAAAAAATAATAAGACATTTTAATATATAATTTTTATAGTATGATATTTTAATTTTTAATAAATAAGATATTATAAAAAAAAATCTCAAACTGAAATTGATTTTAATTTTTAAAAATTTGTAAATATAAAATAAAAAACCACCCAACGGACCTTATATATAAGATATATATATATATATATATATATATATATATATTTTTTTTT
>JBBPBQ010000004.1:43274014-43289135 GCA_037974755.1 Cicer yamashitae
TTTTTTTTTTTTTTTTCTTTAGGTTTTTCAGTCAAAATTTGGCAAAAGGCTGGGGCTTGAGTTGGCCCTGATAGCAGCTATATGTGGACTAGCGATCAAAAGTACAAGTAGATGCTACAGTACAAATTAATTAATAAACCAAAAATATAAATTAAGAAAATCACAATTGTGATACATAAAATAAAATTAAGTTTATACTTAGTTTAATTATTGGCAAATACTAATATTATTAAACTATATATTATATTATGAGTTGAAATAAAATTCAAAATTTTACAGTTGTATGCAATTTTTTTTATCATTTTATAAAAAAAAATCGAGTTTATTTAAATGTTCGCAATTCTATTATATGGGAGCGACTAATCACGAGGATATGAGATGGTTACATAGGAAAGAATCAATATATACACATAAAAAAATGTAATTTTTTTAATTAATCACTGCTGAGACGACGACTATATATATACTATCTAAAATTAGATTTCAATATGATATATAATTCAGGTGGAATTTTTTTTCTCAACATGTATTTTAATTGGAGCACGCTATCAATTTCTTATTTCTTTATATGTTGTTGCTACGTCAATTTCATAGCAAGAAAACAAATATCAAAATTAAATAAAATGGCTGTAATTAGACAAATAACAAAAATGGACTAACAAAAACTCAACATAAAAAGAAGGACATAACATTAATCAAGTGTCATAATATTTATGTATATCAATGTTACTCGTGAAACATGTTTCAAATTATTATTAACCAATTATAGGAGAGAGATATATTGTTAGCTAGGGACAAGTGTTACACGTTGGGATATACAAGGGAGATGATTCATGTATTGAAATTTTAATGGTATTGATAGATACATTATTATAGCATATATACATATCTAGAGATATCCTCAATAGTATATATTTTGGATTTGAGAGATCCTTGTTGAGAGAACAAAGATGAATTATCTTTATTGTCATCTGTCTTATAAGATAATATTAAATCATTTAACGGCTGAAAACAAATATCTCTAATTAGATATTAATATAATGATTCAAATCATTACGATTTATTCATAATCATAGTTCAACACATAATTCATCAATTAATTGGTGCTTTTATATATATATATTAATAATAATTAATTATTGTCAATTCGAAATTGATTAACTAAATAATTAATTTAAGATTCTCTCACTAGGATGACAATAAATAATTTTCGTCAAAGTACATGTCATCCAAAAACAAAGTTTACATGTCAAAAGTGATTTATATCTAATAGCAAAAACAATCATACATGTTAAAGATTTTCATTTTTATACAAAAGTGATTACTTTAGAATGATCTAAACATTTGGAAGTGTTGTAAGAAACTCTCATTTATCCAAAACACCAAAAGATTTTAATCAAAACTATATGAGTTGTAGTGCTCATATTTGTCTTTGAATTATGACTCTACCAATGAGTTTTAATTGTATAAATGTCGTACAATATTCACGCAGGTCTAAGAATAAAAATTACATATTAGCATAACTCATTAAAAGAGTAATTACATTTAATTACAATCAATAAATGTTCCACAATACTTGACATTCAATTAATTTAAGTTTTTTTAAAAATAGCGACTATGAAAATCAACGAGATTCAAACATCTCCTCCAATTGGATTGACATAGACTCTTAGTTTAAATATAAAAAAATGATATGGACTAATGTGGTCAAAATAATGTCATTAATAATCAATTAAGCATTTACGATCATATATCTATAAATATCTTAACAACAAAATATCTTATTCAATAAAAATATTAATATTTTACTTGTATTTATATATTTACGAGCTCATAAAATGTAGAATGTTGGTAAAAAGATAACTGCTATAATTATTAGGTTTCAATTGAATGAATGTGAACATAAAGATTTTAGAGAATGAATATATGGATATAGAAGAATGAATTGGAAAATGACTGAATTAAATTTTTATTAAGTTCATATATTCATACAAGCACATTATATCCTCCAAATCGGCTAGTGATAAAAGTATCAAAGCAGTTATGTGTCATCATATGTAAATATAGGTACGATGTATTCCATTAATTTCATCTATGCAATACTCTATCAATACAATGAATCTATATTTCTTTCTTCTATCAATATCATATTTCCTCCTTTTGAGAAAAAAAGTCTCCTTTGAAAAGATAAGAGAGAAAGAAAAAGAATGAAAATAACTGGATATACATTAAGTAGATAATAGGTTAACAAAAACCTACACATTAAAAAATAAGTTTATATTAGGATTCATTTAGATAATAGTGATTAGAGGTAAATATGCTTGGTCCCAAAATTGATTTTAGGGGTATAGATTTACTTTTTGACATTTTGATCCCAAAATTACTACAAGCAACTATGATTTTATAAAAGCTATACTTACATTTTGTTTTTTTGGAAAAGGCTAGAAGAAATATCAAATTAACACCTATGTTTTTAGTAGAAAAGTATTCGATGCGCACCCAACTTTAAGTGACAATTAATGTCTTATGTATTTTTACGGTGGTGTGTGTAATTTGGAACACGATAATAAATTGTGAGAAGTTAAATCAAATATATGCTACAACTTGTAATTCTATAAAATCAGTTCGTTGTGATTCTGACAAAGTCATCACAATATCAAATATGTTTCTTATCTTTATAATTGATTTTAACTTGAAGTTATAATTTTTTATTTTTGTCTTTATAATTGACTTTTAACTTTTCATTTACTATCATTCAACTCACTTTGGATTTAAATATAAATTACTTTACCTTGAATTCACTTGTAACCAAAATTAATTTTTATCACAGTAGAACAAAATACATGTATTTAGTATATATGATGTGATAATGGCATATGCTTGGTTGGATAATTTTTCAAAATAAACAATGTTGGGCAGAAAATATTCGATGTTTAAAGGGTTGTGTTTATAATTTTATTTATTTTTTAAATACATTGTCTAACTAAAAAGAATGCAAATTGTAAATTTCATTGCGTATCCCATTGAAGATACATATCCAAACATGATAATCTATAATATAACAAAAGTACCTTTTTAGATAATATAATTCTTAGCATTCAACTCAAAATGAATGTTAATTCAGAGTCTTATCATTTTATTTTTTTTGAGATTTCTGGGTGAATTCTTTTACTCTTTTTGGTTTTATATATAATAGAACTTTTGATGATTTTTTTGGTTTTATATATAAAAAAAAATTTAATTTTTAAGATGCATTTATTATTTAAATTATTTGTATATCTTTTTTAAGATGTTTGTCTTTCTAATTTTATTAGTATATGTTTAATGTGTCATAATTTTCAATGAAGATATATATGTAAAAATAATCAAAAATAAAATAAGATTAATGAATACATTGATTTTGATTTTTTGATGTTTTTTATTTTTCTCTCTCTTATATATGAAAGATAGTATTAAATGAGACATTTTTACTTCTTAAGAAGCTCCATGTAGTTAATTAGTCATATGTTTGTTTAGTCCTCCCACTTAAATTTCTTAAAAATATATACTTTCTTTTATAGGGTTGCAAATATATACTTTTGTTAGCATATATGGGTACGCTTATTCATAAAAAAAAACATATGTCTATGCTTATCTAATGAAGTATAGAGATTTTATTTGAAATATTCAAACTTTTCTTTAATGTCAATCTTTTTATCTAATTTATGAAAGCAAAAAATTGAGTTAATTTAATTTGTTGCTAAAAAATGGATTTTTTTTCATCACTCTCTTGTCAAACCACCTTCACATTGAAAGTATTTTATTTTAAAATTTATGTTAAAAATAATTTTACATTTACAAATTATAACCATTCATTCTTTTATGTATAATTTATTATATACAAATAAATTGATAACTCGACTTTTATAAATTACTTTTTTCTTAAATAAATACTTCGTACTAAATATTATACTATGAAAAGGAAAACAAAGGGGAATAGATTTGTGATGTGTATATCATTTGATTTGATTTTGAGGTATTGTCTTACTTTTACTTATAATCTTACCATCCTAAGAGGCTTGAGTATCTCACGCTTCAAACTCAAGCAAAGTTAGTTGATGAGTTGGCGCTTTCTGATTGTGACGTGGCACGTGTGTCCTACTTCTCATTCTCATCAACACGTGTCATTTCGGTAAACCATAAATCTATTTTTTTTTTTTTTACAAAAAATTTATGTAAATTAAGTTTATTAAGGACAAATTTTAATACTTAAAAGAGATAACAGAAATACTTATAAATTATTTATAAAAAATAAATCTTTATATCGACGGGTGAAAGTTGAACTAATGTTATTGTCTATAAATTCGCAATTAAGATGAAAAAATTACAAAATAGACATAAAAGAACTAAAATAAAAATACATACAAAAAGAAATACAATGTGAACAACTTAACATCATTGAATAAGATAAAGTAAATAAAATATAAATTGAGATAGTGGGTTTATGTGTCATAGTCGACTTTAGAGTTTAGAATAAGAGGTGTTGATTTTTCTATATATAAGTAGGTATCCTAAGTTATTATTATGTGTGTATATATATATTCTCAAGATCCTCTCAACTCTCTCTTAGACTCTCTCTATTGTTTCTCTCAATGTTCTTTTATATTTTTCTAATTACTATTTGAACTCTCTAGTGTTTGTAGGGGGTATATAATTTACAACTAGGCTTTAATTTGTGTCATTGGTGTTTTTGATAAAAGAAAAATGGGAAGACAACCTTGTTGTGACAAAGTTGGGTTGAAGAAAGGGCCATGGACTGTAGAGGAAGACAAGAAGCTCAAAAATTTCATCCTCACAAATGGTCAATGTTGTTGGAGAGCTGTCCCTAAATTGGCAGGTCTCTTATCATTGCTCTTGCTTTTTGTTATGCCATTTTTCTTCGACATTAATAAAATGAGCATGTAGAGAAGTTAATTATTTTAATCAATTTTTTAATTTGTGTCACGAATTATTATAGATAATCGCAGTTAAATATAGTTGATGCAGTCTGAACAACTGTTATAAAGATATCAATTTTTTTTTCAAAACTAATTTTATTTTGTTTCTTAATATGCAAGTTGCTATAAATCAAATCCTTAATGAATGAGAAGCTCAATTTGGCTATGGATAAAAATATTTTGCATTATGGTTAATGGGGTTTTGGTCTATTATGTGAATAGCCTTGTTGGATCATTTGAATAATTCTTTAATGTTTTCCTTTGTGGTCCAATTCAAAGATAAAAAAAAACCTAACATTATTTCAAATTTGTCATATGCTACCCACTTTGAAAAAAGAAGTCTTCATAATATGTTTAAGCATTTTATTTACAAGAAAGCAACAAATTTTAGACCTTGTGTTTTTATTTTGTTCATAGATTGAGTGGAGTGATGAATCATTATGTTCAACTTTATCTTTGAATCAAAATGCTAATTGTCAAAAACAAAATATTTTTTTCACTGAATTTAAATAAATAAAATTTAACAATTATTAAATTAATGCAGGGCTGTTAAGGTGTGGAAAAAGTTGTAGACTTAGATGGACAAATTATTTGAGGCCAGATTTAAAGAGAGGACTTTTATCAGAACATGAAGAGAAAATGGTGATTGATCTTCATGCTCAACTTGGGAACAGGTTCTTCCACCCCACCAACCATTTTCTCCTTCTCTAGCATGTTTATTTTTCATTTCTTGCAAATAATTAATTAAATAAAAAATTGCTACTTAGTAATGTTTTAAAAAACAAACGTTATCAAATGCTATAAAGACCCATATTAACAAATCAAATATAAAAATATTATTTTAGAAGTAATATATTTAACTCTTAGAAAATCTTAAAACACAAAAGTTCTATTTTTAATTTTTTTTTAATAAATGCTCTAATGACATTCGTTAGCAATATTTACAAAAAAAAATTATACTAGAATTCAAATGATTTAAACGAAACTAAGGATATCTTATATAGACAACAAAGACACTAAACTTAATTGAATTTATTAGTACTTTTATAATCATGCTCTTCAAATAGCTTCTTTGTTACAAAGATAAAAACGTGGTCCCATAAAGAAGCGTATAAAAGTTTATACTATTCCTAAAAAATATTATATTATGGTTTCTCTTTTATTTTTATTTTTTATTTCTTTCAGTGATAAAAAATAAATAAAAGGAAACTGCTTATGATTGAAGTTAAAGTTGACTGAAAAAGAAAGTATTATTATTGAATATAGAAAAGTAACTATAGTACAAATTTGTCTTGGGACAATTTTTCTTTCTTAACTTGCATGACATTGGTAGATGGAGCTTTTTAGTGCCTATAAAGTCATTCTTCCTTTTAAGTGATGCAAGAATTACGCATGGACCTTATGTTATGATGATGAAACCCTTTTTATGTTCTTTATATTTAGAAAAAATTGTATCAAAAGTCATATAAAAGAAACAAAATTCTTTTTATTGTTTATTTTTTTCATCCACAAAACTCGAAATCAATATTTTACTTTAAAAAATAAAACTTCTTAATATATTTCTTAATTACTATTATTGAGTATTTTATTAATTATTATTTATTGCAGATGGTCTAAGATTGCTTCTCATCTACCGGGTCGAACGGATAATGAAATAAAAAATCATTGGAATACTCATATAAAGAAAAAGCTCAAGAAAATGGGAATTGATCCACTCACTCACAAACCACTCTCTAATACAAGTGACCTAACACAAAATGAACCTATACAACAACAACTAAACCAACTACCTTTGACACTTGATGTTGACACCAAAGTTGAATCTAAAATTGAGGAGCATAAGGAGCTAGAGAAGCCAGAGACTTCATTTGAGTCATCAACAATCACTCAAGTCAAAGATAAAGATGAAATTATAACACCTTTATTTGACACAATGGAGCTAGTTGATGGATTTTGCATAGATGAAGTTCCAATGATAGAACCTTTTGAGATTCTAGTTTCTTCCACTTCATCCACCTCTTCATCATCTTCATCAAATTCAATTAACTTCCTTGAAGATCTTATGCTCGCTGATTTTGAGTGGTCTTGTAGTAGTAGTAACAATAATAATAATAATAATAATAATAATAATAATAATAATAATAATAATAATAATAATAATAATAATAATAATAATAATAATAATAATAATAATAATAATAATAATAATAATAATAATAATAATAATAAAGACAAGGAAGACAACAATAACAATATGGCATTTTGGGATGATGATTTTATTAGAAGCTTGAATTTGTTGATTAATGATGATGATGTTGATGATGTTAATGATGGTGAAAGAAAGCAAGAATTTGATGCTCCTCTTAGCAACTACTCAAGAATGATCATGGATTCAGAATTTTGGGCAGATGGTTTGTTTTGATTTAAATTTTGTTCTACCATTTACTTGTAATTTAATTTCTTCTAAGTTCTATATAGAGAATAAAGAGTGAATCATATCAATTAGGAAGAACACAAACATGTTTAGCATTATTTTTCAACAACTTTATTTACCTTGTGATGGAAAAATAAATGTACAAGATCATGCAAATATGTTTATTGCCAACTTTTTGAAAGTCTTTTTCAAATATAATTAGCATGAGTTGAGTTTGGTAGCACCGATGGAGCTTAGATGAATCTACTATTGTACTTTATGCTAAATATCAAATCAAGTGTGGTGGTGACTTAGCTAATAATGAGAACATGAAAAGGATTTTTTTAAAAAATTTATTAACAAATTAAATATGCATTTAAATTCTAGAGGTCTAATGCAGTTATTTGGATCATCTACATATGTAATTATATGGTACAACAACTTTGGCAATCATTAGATTTAAAGAGATATTTCTATTGATCCTCACAATAGTAAATAATACAACAGTTGTAGTTGTAGAGAATCCAAATATGATAGTACAATGGAGATAGTCTATTTTGATGCACTTGATCAATGCATGGAGGGTCCTGTAGGTGTTTGGGAAAGAGTCCAAATTTTTAGAGACACTAAAATTTGATTTTATATAATTCAATTGTGTTTTTGAATTTGTATAAACTTTTCAATACATACGTAATTTTTAGTTTTTTTCTCAATAATATTTTATTTTATTAAGATATATTCAAACAATTAATGATTAGTTTTTATTTTGACTTATTTTATTTCTATTTGATTATCAATAAGTATACATATATATGACTTATGAGAAAAATATGACACCAAATTAATAATTTAACATTCAAAATCTCATGACCGATCTTGAATCAATATATCAATAATTTCTCAAATAAAATATGAGAAGTGTTGGTTAGCTATACATTTTTTTTTTTCAATACTCTCTCCCTTCATCGCTCTTTTTATGATTGATTAAAATACATATTAGCTAATATCAAAATATGAGTTGATGCAGAAGATATGGTTGTTCGAAGTTGAGATAACTTGATTATTATATAAAGAAGTTGGTTATTTGTTATTTAAAGATATCATCCGATTAGTTGATAAGCTGAGACAAATTTATCAACTAAAATCCGAAAAACAGAGGCTTAAAAAGAAAAGCAACTTTAATTGAAAAAAATAAGTGGCTTATGTGGGCTTAACAAAATACAATACCCAAAATAAAGAGGACATTGCAAAGATAGAAGTAAAGGCAAAAGCACCTACTTGATTCAAAAGTTTCAAGAATAACGATGAGATAAGTGTATTTAATTTTTTTATTTAAAATAAAAATATATATAGTTCCTAACTCACCTATAATTATTATGGTTATCTCCCACAAGTTAAATTAAATAATTAATGCAAATATATTTTTGGAACAATGTTATTAAATATAAATAGATTAATTGACTTTTATTTATATTTGAGATTAACAAATATATTTTTTTTTTATATTTAAGACTGGTCGAAATTCATTTATTAAATTAAGTTAAAATATATTAAGATTTAGAGCACTAGAATAAATTAATACAAAAACACATACAATGTATGGAATGAAAAATGCAATAGAAAAGTAAGATGGTGGAGAAAAGTTATGGCTTTTTTTAACAAAAAGAATTCATGTATATACAAGAAAACAATGATAGAAGAGACTGATGACTAGACACATCTTTTGGTATCATGAGTATAAAAACTCCTCCATTTAATATTATCACTCTTTAAGTTCATTTCTGTTTTTTGTTATATTCAATGGTGACCGAAAGATTATGAAAAATATGTTCCAAAATGTACTTTTAAAAGAATATACATATAGATTAAAAAAATATATATACATACAAAATATATGAGATAAATAAAGGAGCAGAGCTACCACGTGGATGGTTGGTTTCAATTTAAAACAATTGACATCAATTTTAAATTTTATTTTAAAGTTATTATTTTTGAGTTTAAATATTTTTTACACTAAAATTTATTATTAAACTCATTTTTACTTTAATATATCAAAATATAAACACTTTATATTTAATTTTATTTTATTAAAATTAATTTTGTATACAGAAAGTGTAATCTAAGAGAAGAAAAGATAGAAACATGTGCAGAGGTAGTAAGAAACATAGGGGCATAAAGTGTTGCATGTATAAAATAAAATAATATAGTTGTGAAAATGACAAGCCACTTATTTAGTATCATTCACAGAAACAAAGTAGAAAAGGAGGCGTGGGACTGAAAACCATTGATGGGTTGGGTAAACAGAGAAGCAAATACTACGTTACTATTTACTAATATTAAGTGGGACATGGATTAAATAAGGTTGGTTTATTTTCTGCAAAGTATATTTTTTTTAAACATTTATTATTTTATTTGATGAAAGGAGTTTTTGAGGTAAATTATTGTTATTAAAATAAAATGAAATATTAGTTAATAAAGATAAATTTTTAAAAAAATATTTTGATGTTTTTATTATTTTTAAAAATATAAATAATAATTCACTTCAAATATATCTTCCTTCGTTATTAACGAGTAAAATTAACATAAATTTTAAAAAATAAATTTTTTAAATGTTTTTATAAAGTAAAGGGATATAACTTTGAAAAATGACGATGGCTAACCATATTACGTTGGAATATTTTAATTAATTATTGTCTCTTAATATTATTATATATAGATATATATTTTTATTTAATTATACTAATTATTTATAATTAATTAAGAATCTTAATTAATTAGTGATCAAGTTAAGTAATAAGGTTTTATATGAAGAAAAAAAATTTAAGTAATAAGATTAATTAGATTTTTAATTGGATAATTAATTAAATATTTAATTAATTAAAATAAGCTCAAATACAAATGGATATCACTGATGGTCCATTTGAGAATAATGAAAACTCTAATTAGACATTTCCTTTTATATAGGTTATGGTCTCCAATACACCGAGATACAATACATTGCATTTTCTCTCTATTTGAAGAGTGCTTTGGACATAAGGAGTCTAGGTTTAGGAAGAACTATAAGTCAACGGATGCTCTTCATCCGTTTCTCTTTTCAAGGTGTTTAGAGACTATTTAGGATCATCTTTGAAAGACTATCAAAACATAAATCCAAGTATTCTTAATATTTTTGATAAAACAACATATTGTAGATCACAAGATTATCAAAATTTATGTTTATTCTTGATGTTCATATGCTTATTTAGTTTTCACACTAAAATATGATTATATATTTATTTTTAGCATATTTGGATTGATGAATTATTAAATTAAATCCAAATCTATTGTTATATCAATGCACAAAATCCATTTCATCCCATAAGTTAATTTTACAAAATTGAATTAGACTCAATTTAAATTTTAAAATGGTATTAGAGTATATATTTGGTCTACTAAGACACTACTTTTTGTCATTAAAATCACTAATATTTAGAAGAACTGAAGTTGGTACCAAATATTTTTGTGTACGCTTCTTTTCACGTTAAAAATAGTGTAAACACCCATTCAATCTAAATCTACATTTTATAACTTCGATACCTATGTGGTAGAATTGCTTTGGGATGCAAGAAATAGAATTGGATCGTAGTTCTAGAAATGACACTTAGCTTACATTTAGTTATATCTACATCAATTCTCAATGCAACATGATGTAGCCTACAACACGCAGCTTTGAACTTGACGTGAGTTCGTTTGAATCTACGGTGAGACATTTAGAATCATCACGTTTAGGATTATCAAATCTAGTTTGACCTCAAATTAATTATTTTTGACTTGCCTTCCTAAAATATATTCTAACCCCAAACTCAATTAAATACAAAAGTTTAGACTTGTTTGTTTTGTGAAAGTTTTTTTTTTTAATAAAAATATATTAAAACATAAATCACTTTATATTTTACTTATTGTAAATTAAAATTAATTTTACAAAATCAATATAAAATAAAACTCATCCTAGAACTTTAAATTTATGAAAAATAGGTTATAATTAGGGGAATAAAGATGATTGACATAATGTAGTATAATTTGGTGGGTGATTTTTTGAGGTTACTTTTCAGTATGATGAGGGTGTGACAAAAAGTGCATAACAACCGAAATGAACAAATAAGATGGGGCGGTGTAGTTTTGGTCTCCCAAAATGAATAGGACCATTTGTTTCAATTTCAAACACGCATGAATTACATTGGTGGATAATAGTGCGATTTTGGGACCCATTTATAAGTCTTTTTCCTAATGCTTCCAAAATGTTGTGGATAAAAAAGTGTCTTCGAATGTCTACACTATTCTCTTTACCTCTCTCTTTCTCTTGATGCAAGCTTTTTATCATTATTTGTATGAATCCATTGTCCAATCAATGAGTGCTTGCTTATTTTCACAGGTCTGATTTGTTGCTTTAAAGGGATTATTTAGGATAAGATTCATGTTCTTAATAATATTTCTTTTATATCTTTTTTTTAAGTGAATGTTAGTATAGTTGTATATATGTTAGAGAGAGAAGGAAGTGTTATGAATTGAACTCTCTAGTCAAATCACTGGGTTATGTTTTATATATGATAAGTGTCATTATGTATTAATTCCATAGATATAACCAAACTACAAAGGTATGAATAATAAGTGGTGAAACTAGTTATAATTTTATAAAAGGGCTATTGTGTCAAATATAAAGAGAAAAAAAATTTAATACATTATACTTAAGGAAAAAAATCCAATAATTTTTACTTATATAAAATATAAATTAAAAGAGCACAAAGAAAACTATAACAAACAATAGTTATATATAGGAAAAAATTGAATTCGACGATATTTTAAAAAGTCAAATTTATTTATAATTGATGTTGCATTAAATAGATCAACAATATATTTTTCAATATAAACAATTATGTTATTTGCAAGAAAATTATCGTCTGTTTTAATTTTTATTTATAAATCTTATATTTACCGTTTTTATTATTAACAAAGTTCTCTTTCTATTTATTGAAGAGAGTAGAATGAGTCTTGTTTTAATGATACATAATCTAAATCTTCTTTTAGAAACAGATTCTTCCCCAATAAAAATTGTTTGAATTGTCCCTAAGTAGAACTCAATTAATATGAGAGTGGACATCGATATACATGAGATCAGATTCGAATATAGAATGCTCTGCTTCTCCACAACCATATACCAAAAAAAAGACTTTCAACAACATCATATTTGTTATCATGCTAATAAATTTTTTTTACTTTCAAGGAAATGTAGCTTTTCACAAATTAAGTTTCATACATTGTGACCGATACATCCACAACTATTTCAACATGTCACGATTGAAATTATGAAATAAGTTTATTTTAAATATTACATTAGTTGAGAAAAGAAAAAGATTGCATTAGTTTAAACATAGTTTGAACATCCAAATCAATAGCAAATTTTTGAGAAAAATGCTTGAAATCAATAGCAATTAGCTTAGTTAGCATTATTAGAGCTTGACTATCTTACGAGATTGATTAAATTGGTCATACGTGAGATTTATGTATACACATCCTTTATTTATATTTGTTTAAGTTTTAGTATTTAATAAACATTTATCACTTCAATTCAATATTTCTACAAATATTATTAAATGAGTGTCACTAATAACTTTATATTATTATTAAATTGAAGAAAATCAATACATATATGCTATTTTCATTATATTCTTGTCACTAATGCTATTTTATTTCACTTTTCAATGGTTGGTCCACATGTAAGAGAGGAGAGCGAGGGTGCCTCTACAAGTATTGGTGTCCATTTGTCACTCGTTTTTTCATCCTCCAATGGAGTTGCTAATGAAATGAGTCTTTATATACTTAGGATTATAGAACACTTACAAAATAATTAATATTTGTCTTCTTACAAGAGCAAAAATCCAATCTACAGTCTATAAATCTAATACAAGTCTTTTTACCATTAATTAAACTAAATCATTGGAGTTACTCTCACACTCACGTTCACTACCATATATTGCAAATTGTTAAAAAAAAAATTGACATGGACACCCATGCAGAGCTATAAGATTTTGTGATTTAATTCACCTAAAGTTTTTTAATTGAATAAACAGTTAAAAGTGAATATCTATTTTAATACTTGAGAAAGAAAAATAGAAGAATTTAATCTTTACTTTAACCACCGTAAATAAAAAAGATAGGTCTTCAACAATAATTAAAAATAGACAATTCAATCTTTGATAATAACTAAAGAGACAATTTGATTTATAAAAAAAAAAAACATCTCTAAATAATTTATTATTAAGTAATTTAAGGAACATGTCTTTTATTTTTGGTATCCCATTAGTATATTTTTTTATGTTATGAATATTGTTTAAAGAAATTTGTATATTCAGATGGTGTATTTTTTTATGTGCATTTTTGGATATGTATTATATTCTTTAATCAATTATTAAGATTCATCCATCTCATATATATATATATATAAATGCACATAAAAAAATAACATATATATACTAATATATTCACCCAACATATCCAATTTTAATTTAAGAAAAAATACGGACCATATCTTGTGTGAAGCCATGTGGCTTCTACATTTGTTTTGAGATTTGCTTAGGTGTGCCAATTTGGAGCATTGGGATATATAAGAGCAGACATAATGTTTTGGAGGGCACCCATGCTTGACCCCTCTCCTACTATTATAAAATAAATAAACTCCTCAATGGGTTATTTGAAGTGTCATTCTCTTTTTAATTTATTTTTTGAAATATATAAAACTAATAATTAGTTTCTAAATTCTAAAATATATGAAACTTGTCGCTTTAATCTCTAGTGTTAAAGATGTTAAAAACCAATGAGTTAGATTTTCATAAATTTTAAGGATTTAAATGACGAATTTATATTTTAAAGTTTACTTATTATTTTTATTTAATTTAGAGCTGAAATTGAAAAGAGATTGATGTTTAGATATTAAATTGAAGATTTATTCATTATTATATTAATGAATAAATTAAATAAAAGAAAAATATTCATGTGCTGAAAATTAAGACACGTTAGCCCAGACATTTCTATTTGCTTTGCAATTTAGTCTTTCATGTGATCGATTATACTTGCTGTTTAAGCCTGTTTTCGTTAATTTTTCAAACATACATATTTGAATGAGTTGGCAAAAGCAGTGTCTTTCCAAAAAGACATTGGCTGTTTTGCTGCCAATTTGTGAGAGAATTTTTTTACATCATCAATTAAAATTATATATATATATATATAAAATAAAAAATATGCACTTTAATAAAATAAAAGTAGAGTGAAGTGAAGAAACGTGGCAAAATAAACGAATTTTATTAGATCTCAATATAAAATATTTTGCGTTCTAAAAAAGATATATATTATAGTATAAAATAATTTTACATTAATATCTAATAATAATTCTTTAGTATGTTACATCACTCCACTTTTACATAATTATTTTAAAATTGATAGTAACATAAAAAATTTTCATCAGATATCGATATAAAATTATTTTAGACTTATATTGTATATTCATGTATTATTCTACATCAAACTTTCCTTCACTTTTATGGCATGATATAAAAAAAATACATAAATTATATTGGATGAGTGACGGTGCATGTCAATTACACTAATAAATATGTTTAGACATTAATATAATATAACAATGAGATATGGTAGTATTTGACTGTATGTATAAAATACAGTACCTATTAAGAAAAACTTA
>JBBPBQ010000004.1:43289457-43306646 GCA_037974755.1 Cicer yamashitae
ATTTTAACTTTTTAATTTTAATTTTTATAAAAGAAAAATACAATTTTTAATTTCTACAAAATTATTTAACAAAAAGATTTAGTCCTAATGATACAAAATATATTTATTTATACTTAAAATTCTAAATTTATAATGACTTTTTGCAAGTATATTTAAAATATTATAAAAATTTATAATTTTTTTAATTTGAGTTAAATTAAATATGATTTTTTGAAAAGTACAAAACTTAAGATAAAAGTATCAAATATATAAAATTAAAAATCGAATTTTGATCTATTTTTTATAAAGAAGCTTTTTATATTATAGTAAATATGCTTTCAAAAAATTCATTCAAAAATATATGTTGATTTAACATCAAACATTAAAAATAAATACATAATAACTTTATAGAAATTAAAAACCATATTTTTATTTTATAAAAATTAAAATTATAAAATTTTATAAAAATTAAAAATATATTTAACCTTATTTCGTAAGAAAATGCTAACCAGTTACTTTATAGCTCATGTTACCTGTGAACTATTCCAACGTATGCAACTATGCAACCTTTCTTTCCTTTTCTTGTCTTTTAGGCCATCCTTTTGTTTTTGGTCAACTTCTTTTAGGCCATCTAGGCGGTAGATTAGGATTCTCCAAACTAAACAACGTTTTTATATGTAAGGAATGGAATGGTTGCATATGAAGGAAAATTCATACTTAATAAATGGATTACTAATTTAATTTGAAATAAAATTAAGAACAAATAAAAATATAAATGAATTATTTAAAAAATAAGACAAATTATTATTTTAATATCTGAAAGTATTGGACGCTGAATAAACATAAAGATCCTTAAAAAGAAAATGACTCAGTTAAAAAAACAGACAAACAAAAATTATGAGATGAATATATTAGAAAGGACGCAAATTGAGGAAGAGTACGAAGAAGAGCTAAATGGAAGAATATGAAAATATTTAGGTTTAAGGTTTAAAAGAAATTAGAAAAGAAGATGAAGAAAATAAATAAGAAGAATAATTGTTTTTAAATTTTCAAATTTTATAATTTACCGAGAATATTTTGTTGGTGTCAGTGATATTTTAGTATTTGAACATATCAACAATTCTTGTGACAATTAAATTGAGATACGTCGACGTCTATATCACTCATTTAATAAAATTAACATTTTATTTATTATCTAAAATAACCGACGTTTTAATTATTTAATGATTATATTAAATTTTTAATTAAATCAATGATCATTATAATCATACTCTGCAGTATAGTAACTAAAATGTTAATTGTATTAAATTTTTAATTAAATCAATGATCATTATAATCATACTCTTGATTTATGCTAAAAAATATATATATATTTGAGCGATATATACATAAATTACCAAAGTATGATTTGACACCGTCAGAATCGAAACATCCTAAAATTAGTTTCTTAAAAATGATTCTTCTCCACTCAAATATCATGTGGGACATAGTACACTGATTATAACGAAAGATAATGAACTTAAAGTGAGTTCTTAAATATTGCTGACGTTATAAAAATTACTTCTTTCGATTCTGTATTTAAACAACAACAAAAAAAAATACACATATTAAGAAATTAATTAATTTTTATAGATATTGACCTGTAGAATGTAGAATGTTTTGTAAACATAAACATAAATGTATTAATTAATTAATTACCTGTAGAATGTTTTGTAAACATAAATGTATTAATTATGATATTGAAAATAAGAATATGAAAGTTTAAATTAAATGAGGAGTATTATTGAAAAAAATAATATTTAATATAATAAAAACTATTGAAAATTGTTTATATTTTAGACTACGAAAGACTAATTTTTTTTACTTATATTAAATCTAGAAGGTGTATTAAATATTGTTGCCTTTTGAAATGCTTGGTCAATACTTTTAGATTCCTTTTAGTTTTGGACATATATATTAAAAAATAATAAATTTAAGTTAATTTAACATTTTTATCTTTTGCTTACTAAATAAAAATAAAATATATTTAGCACATATTTTTGAAGTTAAAGATACAAAATGAAAAACATCACTAATTATATCTCGATTTTTTAAATGAATCAAAATTATAAGACAAAAATAGAGAATATCAATATACTCTAGATTATGTCATCTGTTACGTCATCCAACTAGTTTTATTTTTGGGGCTGACGTAAAAAGTATGAAGGAAAGGAACACATCTGCATTTTGCAGGGCAGGGCAAAATGCTAGTGGATGCAAGAGTCCATACGTTTATATTCGAGAAACCTCCATGATTCTTTATTTTTTAGGACAGGGCAAAATGCTAGTGGTATACAAGTGAAGTGTGGTGAACAAGGGTACTAGAACAATGATAAAGAAATGGGTTTCACCTAGAATCTTGAAAATCTCAAAAATCCTAAAGAATCTAGAAAATGGAAAACAATTTAAACAAATGCTTCAATGAAAATTTTCAGAAAGAACATATTAAAATAATTATCTCTCTAGTATCATAATAAAATATATAAAATATTAATATTAAATATAAAACAGAAAAATAGAGAAAAAAATTTATATTAATAGAATGAAGAAATTTATAACTATAATAAATGTGAAATCCTATTTATATATAGATCTCAAAGTGACTATTGCTACTAACTTACAACTAGTTTAACTATCTTGCAATTAATTTAACTAATTTGCAACTAACTAAAAAGTTGGAAACTAAAAGTTCAATTGTATATTTTGTCATTTTCAAGATCAAAAGTTTTGAAAATTTGAAATTTAAACGGTCTAAAAGTGTAATTAAAAATTTGAATATTTCCATATTCAGGAAAAATAAAATTAATAGACTAAAATCATAATTTAAAAAAAATAGGAGAAACAAAATGCAATTATGTCAAGTAGAATTAATAGTACTAACGAGTGGAAGATTGATTGGTTGCAATAAAGGGAAAATGGAAGCCTCACTTTTAATGAAAGCTGGGTTGTTTAAAGTCTTAAACTTAAGTTTAATTGATTTTTGTTTTGCGAACTTTTTCTTCACTTCTATTTCAAAATGATTCAGAACTAAAATTAAACTTACTATACATTTCCAACAGTACTATACAGTTCCAACAGAAAATCTTCAACTTGATGAATCCATATATATTATATTATATAAAGGAACAAGTCTTGCAAATAATGACAATTCCAGTGGTTACCTTGTCCTAAGTAATGAAAATCTTACAACCAATGACTTGTGTCGTATAAAAAGTTGTCAACAAAGTATAAAAAATTGTCAACAAAGTTTGTGCTTTTACCTCACAATCTGTCATGTAAAGAGATTCCAAAATATATACAAGATGTCTGGAAGCTGTCTTGGAAGAGATGAAGGCTCTTGAAAAAACCAAACACGACAAATGGTGGGGTTGGAGAAAGGGAAAATATAGTGGGATGCAAATGAATGAATATTCATTATTAAATAAAGATCTGATCGCTCTATTGAAAGATACAATAGTTGATTGGTTGCCAAAGGCTTCCATCAAACTTGCAAAATTGATTATTCTAAAACTTCTACAACAATTGCAAAACTGAACATTGTTAAAGTCCTTTTATCCCTTGTTGCCATTCTATATTGATCATTACAATAGATGGACGTGAAAAATGCATTCTTAAATGAGAATTTAGAGGAGAAAGTGTATATGAAATTATGAATACATCCCCGAGTTTTGAGTGTGTACCTTGCCTCACCTGTTACTTGGGGGCTTTTTAAGAAAAAAAAAAAGAGGAAACTAAAACTAAGAGGAAAGAGGGGCAGAACATTTTTCTACATTGGAATACCATGTCATTCGTACATTTTGTGTAAAATATGTATGATTAAGCATTTTCAATTTCATAGAAGTACACATCATGTGAAAATAGGATATTTAGTTAATTAAAATAAAAAATAATATAAAAGTTAGGAAAAAACATACAATCTCCTTAAACAAAGTATAAAACCAACTCTGGATTCTAATTGTCAGAGGTACATTATATTCCTTTTGAGGTTACGTTATAGTTAGAGATAAATATTTTAAGTTTTCAGATTGAGACTTAACTACAAAACCAAAGCCAAGTCTCGATCTGAAGAACAGTCACAATACAAATACACTACATTTACATAAGAAAACCCTTTCTACACAAGCTACTATCCTCTAATCATTCATCGGAAAACTAGAGTTTAAGTTAGGATTTAAATCACACCTGTAATCTGCAACTCTTTTTGGGATGTTGGGCATCACTATGGTTCCACCAACATAACCATCAATCAGCAACTTCCCTATTTTAGATCGCCACTCTGAAGTGTCCTCACTCTTCCTATCATGCACAACTCTGTCACGGTAGTTAAGCATGGTTCCCAGTCCACTGTTTGGGGTCCAGCCATATTCCATTAACACCTTTGCCTCACCTTCAGCTAAATCTTCTCCAACCTATACCAAAGACAGCAAGAATTGAGCAGGTCAAATTTCTTTTTGGGGTGGGATAGAAAGCAGTGATAACTGATAAGGGCAAGTTATACTGTGACTATAACTATAACAACCGATATAGAAAAGCGAGTCTGAAAGATAGAGGGAAAAACAATTACTAGTATAAAAGAAAAGGCTGGTCAATTAATTAAAAATAAAAACAGTAACTGGTGCCATTTCGTAATGCATCTCCCTTTTATAGACTGTATGTTAGTATTACTTTTAGAAGCTGAAATGTCAAGGACCCTTCAATAGAATTCCGGCTTACATGCCAAGGACCCTTCAATAGAACTCCGGCTTACATACCAAGGACCCTTCAGGCTTCAGCCACCATGTTCGGCCATTAAAAAAAAAAGCAAAATTAAAATTTCCACACTATTTTTCTAACAATTTATCTATCTAAACATTGAAGCCAACCTCCTTCACATTCTCAAATAAATGTTCAAACAAAAATATTATGAAAAGCAGAACTCAAATGTCCTTTTAACCAGAGAATCAGAGATGCAAAAAAGAAGTACTGAATTAACATTGCATATATGTTTGGTCATTCCTACATTGCACCTTTTTCTCCCTCTCACTCATCACCACATTCACATGGTATCCAGGTTGCTGTAGTATAGCAATTAGGAGGAAAATCTATCATTGCATTACAGTGAAATCTAAGAAGAAGCTTAACTAGCCACTTTATATTTATGGATAGCAAGATACTAGATCCATTTAGTAAGTCACCCAAAGCAAGCTATTACCATTAATGCTTTGTTTTCAATAATGGAAATCCTGCTACAGGTAGTCAGCTTCATAGCAACCACCAATCGCTTGATCTGCCACTCAACAGGTAAGGATTGTACCAGCTCAAAGAAGTATGTAGCATAACCATATTCAGGGCGTTCCAGCACAATCCTGCATTGAAGTTCAATTAAATACCAACATCATGGACTATAACACAGAGAACATGGACTCAAAAGGATGAACTTTAATGCAAATGAACCACCTGTTATGCCTATGAAAAACAAAAATAAATGATTGAAGGTCTCGGCACCAACCCCACTCGACAGGCCATTTTTGAAGCCTCAAATGTCGTGTCTGTAGCATAAATAAAAGAGATAAATATAGTATCAAAACATAGTAAGGACACTCGGAGTTTGCAAGAAACCAAATACCTGCTCCACAAGTGAGATTAAACAAGCTAAGCAATAACTCGCTCTCGAACCCTTTCCAGCACGAACCAAAGGGAATTTTATGAAAGAGTGGCGTTGAGAGAAAATCTGCCTCCAAACAAGAGGAAATTAAATAAATCTAAAGCAATTGAGAAAAACCACCAAATGTCTCGAGAAAAATATTTAACACTAAAATAACAAGGACAGCTTTACCCAAATTTTTTATCAATAAATAGTTTTTAGAACTGTAAAACTACAACTCCACAGAAGGGTTGATCATGTGTACAATCATAAAACCAGGAAAAATGCAAAAAATATGCCAGGCACAAGTGACTTGCTTCTTTTGACCTTCAACCCACATAAAACTCCTTACCTGCAACAAGCCCAAGCTGCAGCCTAAGATTTTAACCACTCCCGATCTTCCTCAACTGTTTCTTTCTTCTCACTCACCCCTTTGTATGTTATGTCTGTGTATCAAGCAAGAAGGGGTGGCAATGCTAGCTTTACAAGGGTTGAAGGCTAATGTGAAGAAGAAAAAGACAGTGGCTGAAGATTATGAGACGTCAATGACATGGTGAGGGGGTGGGATGTGGATTGTCACACAAATAAATTAAATTGAATTAGCTAAATAATTTAATTAATTTAATATATTATAACTATGCAATCTCTTGAATTAATTTGGTCTTGAAATCAAATGAAAGGGCGGATTATTTAGGAAGAAACTATTTTAATTATTGTGTATTCTCACCTTTGTTATCACATCTTCAAGCTCTGAAAAGCTATCTTCACAAAATGATTCATCCAGAGCTTCATCATTCCCTGTCTCTCCATAAAGTTTAATTTCATCTACAAATACACCTTTGTCTAGCAATACCTGCCAAATGCAAAATCGTGAAGCTTTATACAAATTTTGATTTCAGTGACTGTACACAAACAAAAATACCTGCAAGAGGCCAGGGGCATCCTCCTCAAGTGCTGTTTCAACTGAATCACTGCAAAACATGCATAACATTTGGGATAGTTATTATAAATTCATAATGGAACTATAGATAAAATACAACATAACAGAATTGGATACTACGTGGCTGTTTTCTTTCTTTTTCGTGCACATTTGATGCGTGAAGGTTCTGCAGATGCTGAAAAGTTATAGCTTGACTCAGAGGAAGAAGGCTTATTCTTCTTCAAATATGAGTAGCTCATAGGAATATTTAATCTAGAATCCTCTCTGGCCATGAGAAAATTTAATCGATCAGTTAAACTCATATGTTCCACTTGATCATCATTAAAGTCGTCATGGACTTCCTGTTCACTTTTAACATCTGGCAGTTTGACAGATATGCTACACATCACATCCTTGTTAAGATTGTTGATTTCATTGTTATCCCAAGGTTCATCCTTGATTTTGCCAGAGGTTGGACAAGTTGAACTACTTGGGACATCATTATCTATAGGCACAATACCTTGTTCACCATGTGAATCAAATTGCATCTTTCCTTCGAATGTGTCATGACACTGATCTCTAGCTACAGTTATTTTCCCATCAACAGAAAAAATATCACCATTTACTTTTTCAACAGTTTGTTCCGTAATGTTTTCAGACAATCCTCCACTATTAGCCTGTGTTATAAATAAGTTGCAGGTTTAATAAAAAGATCAAACCATGACCATCACAAGATTGATTGACTTATTACCATGAAATAGAAAAAAAGACTATAATAAGAGGTATATTAATGCACTATATAAATTGAATCATATTGATGGTTAAATGGAAAGCAAATTGCAAGCATGTCAGTGTCAAATTTAAATAAGGAAAGAAATTGAGTATATGAAAACAAGACAAATACTATGAAAAATATCTGATATTGTAGGCAAAAAGTTGCCGTTACTATGAATAGCCCAAAACAATGTGTGGTTTGAACTCAGAGTATTCCTTGTACTCCCAAAAACCAATAATAAGTTTTATGCCCCAAGTAAAAACATATAATTTTTTTAATGTCTCCAGAATTCCAGATCCTTTGTATCACGGAGAAGCACCTCATATTTCCTTTAGTACAAAATTACAAATTGAATTAATCCCCAGCATAAAACTAAAGGGAAAGTTGTAACAATAGGAAATGTGTTGCTGCTTATTGAGTATCCGTTCTAAAGTGCCTATCCATTTACCAGTATCCGTTCTTCATTCATTGATGTGACTAATTGTTCCTAAATTGAAAATATTAGATTTCTTCTGTTACTAAAAATCAATGATGTGCATAGGAAATCAAGGAGAGAAATAAAATATTGAAAAGTTTAATTTCAGAAAGTTAGGAGGCATTCAGATGCCCATCAGCATCTCAAAAGTTGGGTATGCACTACAATGTAATAACTTCTTCATAACTATCAAGAATTAATAATAAATCCAGAAAAATGATTAAACTACCTTTTTCAATAAAAATATCATTCAACAAAGGCTAACGAAGTAGCAAAAGTGAGTTACGACTTTATTTGTCTTTCTAGGAAATATATCATTTAACTAATAAAAAAAATTAAATTACCTCAAAAGCTGGATTTGGTAGCACTGGAAGCCTCCTGCAATGATAAATATATTATTCAACCCTTTTTTAAAGGAAAAATCTATCTAGCTTCCTTCAAACAAAAATTATTCATTTTGGATCCTCACAGTGATGAAATTATGGGTTTACCACCCACCACAAACAAACAATTGCAATAGCTCTTAGTTGACACCTACATGCAAATTTTAAAAGAAAGTTGTCTAGATGGATAAGATTTATGGTTCTTTACCCATTGTTGTTAAATAGCGGCTATAGCAGCATAGCGGAATTTGAACAAACCACTATTGTTCTATGATACGCAATTTAGTACAGAGTTTTGTTGAATAGAAGCTATAGCAGTGCAATAGCGCTATAGCGTTCCAAAATTTGAACAAACCACTATTTTCTATGATCCACAATTGACAACAATGTCTTTATGTCAATATTTTCTTGAAGACAAAAAGGCAATGCCATAGGCAACATTCCTAGCTTTATCCTTCATAACCATGCAATGGAAGAGAAAATATACGGATACAATGGAATAGAATATGGCCTTTAAGGTTTTCTCAGTGAACCATAGAGATATCAAAAAGTTGATACGCTACATTATTTTCAATATTTATCCATTTTAATTGGCATTTTAAGAAACAAAATCAAAAAGGTTAAATAGACAAAAGGTGTGTTTAATAGCCCAACACACCAAAGAGGGAAAAAAATCAACAATAAACATTAAGTACCTAGCTAGCAGCATCCTTTGCCTTTCTTTCAGTACAACATGATCTAAATCATCAAAATTGCTTTCATAAATCTCCTCTTTCACCATCAGGACAGGAAAATCTAACTGAAAAGATTCATTTCCAGTTCCCCCATTATCAACAGAATTCAATAGAATCTCAGAATCTTCAACCTTCACAGTAACAGGAACATCAAATTGTCGGACATAGCGGAAAAATACTCGTATTCGCATTGGTTTTCTCCACACGAATAGCATCATTCTGAACCATTGAACACTTTACCTGTTTCAAACTAGGGCATAATCATGCTTGAGTCTTCTTCATGTTGCAACCTATACAAACGACAGTTCCATACTGAGAACTGTCACTTTTTATAAAACAAACATTCTACACCACACTACCAACATTTTATAAAACATAATTTTGACAAACTAATCATTATACATACATTAATTATTGAATATATACCTAATTTGGTCCTTCAAATCATAGGGTTATATCAACCTGGTCCCCACATTATCAATAATCCAAAATAATTCCTAGAATTGCAAAATATTAATCAAGTTCGTCTCTCTGTCCAGATCTTTTATCAAATGCATCTCTGACATTACTCACTAAGTTTAAAATCCGTCCACAATATTACCAACTTAACCATTCAATCTACCACGTCATATTGTCCAGTTTATAAATCAAATGTGGTTATCTCATTATTTGATGTTGTGGCGAGTTATTATTAGTTATAACAACTAATAATATTTTTAGGTTATTTGAAAAGTATATATATTATATGTTAACTTGGATAATTAATTGATTGCAGTAGCGAAATGAAGCATAAAAGCAGCATATGAATGAATATGATGCGTATGGAAGAATAATTTACCTGTGAATTGCAATCTTGGTATTCTTTTTTGACAATGGCATCAAGTGGAGGCGTGGAGGAGAAGAGTAAACGACGGTCGTTTTGGGAGTGAGAATCAATGGAATCGGAACGCGCTAATTTCCGGCGTTGTGATGAGGGAATGTGTTCGAGTGAGGGCGCGTAAGAGAACGCCATGTTATTGAGAGTTGGATTTGGAGGGAGGGATTTCAGAATTGTGTTTTCGTTTTAGCTTTCAAATCATTTTCATTTTATTTTAACCGGGGTATAATAATGCCACATATTTCTCAATCAAGAAAAAAATGCAGCATATTTTATTTTTGTTACACGAGAGAAAAAAAATAAAAGAAAAGGAAAATAAAAAAATAAATCTAAGTCCTTAAAAAAGACAAAGGATAAAGTTAACATTTCTCCTAATTGCCCATGTTGTGATGGTGTTCCGAGTGAAACTATTATAGATTGCCTCCTCCAATGTCTACGTGCACTCGCAACACCATCCCCTCCATAAGGTATTTATTTGCAATAAGAGGTACCCATAACTTATCTTTAAAATGTAAAAAGACTTCAAACCAACTTAAGAAAAGTCGTATTTTGAAAACGTGAAGTACGAATTCCTAATCCACCAATGTTGCATGACTGTGTAATATTTTTCCAGCTAACCAAGTGCATTGCTCGATCTTTGTCCCCTTCCAAATAAAGTCTCCAATTGTTACTCCCAAGAGCACCCAAGTCCACAAGATCACAATGTTAATAACCTGAGCAAACTTATCTGATATAGAATGCAGCATATTACTGTGTGACTAGGGGTAGGAATATGCTAGACCGTTTGTCAGGGGTCTATAGTCTGAAATAAGCTTTTAAATAGGCTTTCAGGTTATACCGGACTTTTAAAAAAGGTAAGTCCAAGCCAACAAAAAAAATCTATGATAAACCGTATGCCAGATTCAGGCCTAAAATATTAATCATGTTCTCACCCCTATGTGTGACCAATGTATGGATAACAGCTTATATTTTTTTGCTTCACTTTTATTTAAATAATTATTTACAATCGCGCGCACGCACACACATGGTGGATCCACTATTACTTGAGTGTATAACTTTTTAATATTTGCATGTATCACTCTAAATTGTGTTATGTTTACCACACTCACTTTTTAGTTTTGCACCATGATCCATGCTTCTCTCTCTCTATTGTACTTGAAAATAGATCCTCTACCTTTAAGGAGATAAAGATAGAGTGACCTTTAGTGTATTTATATGAATAAAGGAGAGAGAGTGATGATTAAATTATGGAGGAAAAGATGAGAGAAAAGTGTGAATTAAGAAGGAGATAAAGAGAAAGTCACTCTACCTTTCCCTCCCTAAAGATAGAGGATCTCTATCCGTTGCACTTGAATTAGGCACTGTGTTTTTTTTCCTAACGGAATTGTGCATTACCCTAAGGGTGGACAACGATCAGTTTCACTATGTGGCAGGTTGAAAATCAGGAACCGAAGTGTGTAAACATCAACCCATTTTCGACTGTTAGATCCCTCAAATATGGTGGGTGGCGGGTGGATTTTTTCAGTTAGAGACAGTAGGGGTGGACATAATACTTGATTTGATCGAAAACCAAGGAATTTGAAGGTCAAATGGGCGGTTACATTCGGTTCTACAGATTGACAAGCTAAATATTTAGTTTGGAATGGATATTTTTGGGCAGGTTTGAATCACGAAAAATTATCCACGGTGATCGAATCCAACCGTAGTCAATACTACATAAAAACTACACATTTTTTTGGATATAATGTATCATCTTGATTTTTCAAAATATAATTATATTATATTATTTTATTAGTAATTGTAATTCTAGTGTCAAAATGTGATATACTAGTATTATGATGTATTTTTGTATTATCTATCAATATTTGTGAACGAGCTCATTTTTTTATTATGATTTAGTTGATACACGATGACAATTATAATGGGAAATAACAATTTATTGTATAAAAATGTATTTTTTTTTTAATTAAAATAATAATAATCATATTAATGGTAACATAGAGACCATAAAATATGTAAAAACTGAATTAACGGGTGCTCGTGTGCTATTAAACAACAATCACATAATTTCTTTTTAACTTAAACCATGTTATTAACTCATTTCATTGCATAAAAATTCTAAAATACATATAAAAACACAATGGAATCAATTGCATGGAGCATTGAAGATACATACTTTTGCTAATGTGTGAGTGTTAACATTAGCTTGTATTATAATAAAAACAACTTGGAAGTTGTTGTGATCCACTAAAAGAAGTCCATGATCCTCAATTATTTACTCAAACCTATTAGATTTTCCAGTGTGCATATCATCTACTACTTATTTGCCATCAATTTCAAAAGGAAAACTATGTGATATTCTTTTTTATTAAAAGGATAGCCAACAAAAATACCAGGTTTGGATCGCTCGTCAAATGTATCTTGAATTTTCATATTATTAACAAAATATAGACATCCAAACACGTGAAATGATGAGTATGAAGGAGGAGAACCAAGTAAAAATTTATGATGAGATTTATATTGGATGATTAGAGTTTGAAGTTTGTTTATAAAATATATTACAGTGAGAACATATTCACCTGAAACAAAAAGAGAAAAATTTGCTTGAAAATGTAAAGCTTGTAAGAATCAGATTGGTTTGACAACAATATAACCTTTAGTTTTTTTATGATAACAACTATAACAGAACAATTTATTGTGTGATGCTTGTTAAAATGTGCAGGTAGAATATCATATAATAAGCACACCAAGGAAATAAAAAAAAAAAGAAGAGATAAGAAAAAATAAAAGAAAGGAAAAATAAAATGCTAAAATATTATGTTATATTTATTTTAGTTCTTTATCTTTTGTTTTAATCCTTTATATTTTACATGATATTCCTTTTAATCATTTATCTTTTGTAAAGTTATACATTTTTATTTTTTTGTTAAGGACTAAACTTAATATTAGGTAAAAAATAAAGGATCAAAATAAATCAAAGAAAACATAAAAGATCAAAATATATAAAAAAAAAATGATAAAGAACCAAAGTGAATATTAGGTAAAAGATAAACGACAAAAATTATAACTAAGTCAAAATAAAAAGATATCATCTAGTGCTCTGTGTCTGGAGACATGAGTAGTATAAATTGAGTGTGTCACAAAAGAATGGCCATTTGGTACTAATCATCGAGTGATTAATGAGTTACAGAGATTGAGTACACTCAAGATTAATAACATTCAATGTTCACTCTTTATTAGGTAAAGTAACATGAGTAGTTCAATTAGAGTATGTGAGAAAAGAATGGATCATCTAGTATTCATCATTTGTGACAATCCATTCAGCCTCTGGCTCAAACTACAAAGACGTAATTTGATCAACTGAAAACATCATCTGCTCAACACGAAGACATCATTTGGCCCAACTAAAGATGTCATTTATCCTAGTTGAAGACATAATCTAATAAGTTCTAAAAGGCAAGACATATTTTGCCTTAACTTCCATTATATTCGAACCAATATTGTGTTCAAGAAGAAAATGAATATTGTGTTCAAAGATTGCGTTCAAAGATTGGTTCTAAAAGCAAAGTTGAACCAATATTGCGTTCAAAGATTGTAGCATTTCTAAAGACTTAACAATTTGTACTAGACAACCTAGAAAGTAGACACAAACTTTATATAAAAAGTTGCAACAACTATTTCTCGCAATGACGAAGGACATCAACAATTCTCTCAAATGACTATCAATGATGTTTTCTCAATGGCTATATTTTGAAAACCTATGTAAGCTTACTTCAACATTAAGTTGAAATTGACAAAAGAGTGAATGTTGAAGACAACGTCCTGAGAGGTTCTCAGTTCAAAAAGAAGAAACCGATAATAGTAATCGAGATATAATTAATTTTGTATCGTCTCAATGAGAGTAATCATTATGCAAATCATCCAAGAAGATAAATGAATATCCTCCTTGTGAGAGATACTTGAATTGATATTTTGAAATCGCATTGCATATCTTCTCTTAGAAGATTATCAACAACACATGTCTTAGACACAATCACTTTGTAAATTGTCCAGTAGTGAGAGAGTGCTCTCCTTGAAAGACTTCTAGATATGCAATTCGTTTTCAAGTGATTGTGGGAGTCGGAAGAGGCATTGACAATACATGAGAAAGTCTGAAAGCGGCTAATAAAAATATTTGGAGTTGAAAGAGGTTATGAAAAAATACTTGAAGTCTCATGATATGGGGCAATAGAAGCATACCACGAGTGCATATTAAGATACAACACAATAAATCACCATTTAATAATGACAAAAGTACACGACATGCCATTTATCTTATTTGTGTGTAACACTTAGATCATTTTTTTTCTCATTTGGGTCCTTTATCTTTTAAACATTTACAAATTTATCTTTTAATTTTTAAAATGTTTACAAAATTATCATTTACTTTTTTCCTCACTCGTCTAAGTCTTGTTCACAAAATTATTCTTTAAAAACACTGATGCATCATTAAAAAATAATGTGTCCCAAATCCATGTAGGATTATTATTATTATTATTATTATTATTATTATTATTATTATTATTATTATTATTATTATTATTATTATTTAATAAAAAAATCCAAATTTAAATTTCAAAGTTCTTCAAATCTAAAAAAAATACACCAACAATCATCAGCTTCATCTTTCATCAAAATTGAAGCAAAGTTATTACTAATAATCATACATGAACTTTCTCTAAATATTTTTAAAGACACATCAAAATTTTAAAATCTACCAACTGCCCTAGGCCCAAAAACATTGAATATTGTGTTTTTAATTTAACGTAAATTTATCGTATAATTTTATATTTTTTAATAAGTGTGTTTAAGACATTTGTTAAAAAGACGAATAAAGTTGCATGGAAATTGCAATAGCATATTTTCTCTGCATAGCCGCCACCTCTTGACCTCAACTCTCTTCTTTTTCATCCATTAATTAAAGATGGGTGATTTATAACTATTTTTTGATCCGCATTCACCTCTCTAAGTCGTTTTTCACTCATTTTAACTAAGTAATTTTAACACAAATTTAGTTTCTTTCAATTTTTTTTTACGATTTCATTGTTTGTGTGCGACGTTGTTTTGTTTGTCATTTTGGTGTGATGTTATTTAGTTTTTGTGTCTTGTTGATGTGTTTGTTTGATTTTGATTGACAAATTAGCTTCAATACATTCTAAATTTCAATCAATGACTTTGACGTCGTCAAAGTTACAAATTTGGATACATGAATATTCTTGACACTTAAATTTTCTCTTATTTATATGCATATTACAGTTTTATGCTATCAACTACTTGTATGATGTGAACTCAGTGGCGGATCTTCTCGGGAGCGGACAACGCCACGATGTTCCCTACATATATAATTTTTTTTATTTTTTATTTTTTTTATAGATTATGAAAAATATTAGTGATAAGTTACTAAAATATCCATCAACTTTTAGAGTTTTGATAAACTGATATCACCTTTATCCTATCCTCCTTTCTCTCCGCCTCTTTCCCTCTCTTCTCTCTGCGTAACAACTCTCCCTCTCTCAGTTCTCTGCTTGCCCTCCCTCTCTTCCCTTTGACTCTTGCTCTTAGTCGCAACAGTCGCCGGCGTCGCTTCTTGGTGATCCTCAAACTATCTCAATCAACGTCGTTTATCTCTTCTCTCAAGTTCTTATTATTTTTCTCTTCTGCTTAAGTAATTTTTTTCTATAATTAAATTAAAAAACAAATGCCAATAATAATATTCTTCTTATCTTTACCATAATGTAAAGGAGATTCTTCAATTGTTCTTAAATCACAACTAAGTCGCTGATATCATAATAGAAATTACACAATTGAAGATATAAACAAGAAATGAAGTACACATTTATTAGAATTTGTACTTATAAAATTAATACAGCGAGCTCTATATATAGATAAACTACTTAATATCAAATGATAAACTATATCGAACATACAAACTCTAACACCCTAAATAGCAACTCAACTAATATCTATTAACAAACTATAACTTTTACATGTAATATTTCATATATGATATGGTATGATAATATTTGTTAATTGTAAATTGTTTTAGTTAATTTGTGAATTGTCTTAAATAATTTGTGTATTTTTTTAGGAGTTACATGATGTTTAAACATAAGAAAATTGATGCATTTTTCAAGAAGAAAGTTTTCAACCAAGATCAAAATTGTAAAGCGGATACATTTTATTTGATTGTATTGTGTGAAGATCTAAAAATTTATGTGAATTGTGTGACTTGTGAAAATTGTGTGACTAGTGAAAATTGTAAAAATTGTGTGAATTGAAGCTCTAACTTTTTTAATTTGTCGACCATGTATGAATTATATGAGACTCTACAAACAACTATATGACTTTTATGAATTTCAATTATAATATTTTAGTTAATATGTTCTCGAGTTCTCCCTCAATATTTTTCTGCAAGATTCGCCACTGTGATAATTTATTCACAAATCCATCCGTTTTAATTTTAATAACTTTAAATTTGTAGTGTATCAATTTAAATAAATAAATAAATATTTTTTAAAATAAAATAAAACGTGAAATTAAAATGTTGAACCATAGTACTACTAGATAATAAATGAGCATAGCAAAGTTAAGAAGTGGACCAAGAGGTAGATGCACAATTCCTATAAGGGGTAGATTGGACCGTTAATAGGTATTAGTGCCTAGATAGTAGTGGTAGTCCTTTCGGTGTCTTCAAAGTTGCAACCCATTCTTTGTTTTGTTTTCTTGTTTCAAAAAACACACAACAAAATTCCAGGTAATAAATAAAACACACACAACAATACTACACAACAAACCAATGCATCTGAAATAAAAGTAAAATAAAATAACCCATTGTAATTTTACAACGGCTAGTTGGAGAACAGTTAAATGTCTTCTTGCCCTCTTGCTTCACATGCACCTTCATTTCCAACAAAGTAATCAGATAAATAAAATATTATAATCCTAGTAAAAAAATGTACAATAATCCCAAATTATATTTATATCAATTTCACTAATTAATTGAGAGAGTGAATCACAATTTTTATTTTGAATTATAAGTATATGATAATTTATTTTCCCAAACATGTTATATAGCAATATAATATCATGTAAAAAAATAACAATTTAATATTTTAATAAAAAAATATATAGTCCATTTCTTAGTTACTTCAGAAAATACTACTTCTTTTTAAAATAGTATAATAAAAAGACCTATATATTCAAATATTTTTTGTTGCATCATTATAAACATATATTTTTTAAAGAATTAATGATTTTAAATAAAAATACTAAATTAACTAATATTTTTTAATTTAGAAGATTAAGAGTCCACTTGTTACGATTTTAAAAAAAAATATCATTTTAAT